>JAZKJV010002669.1:452500-1010002 GCA_037367405.1 Ottelia alismoides
CATTCCCCTAATGCTAAAGTGAGGCGGTACCTAATTCGTTGGTTGTTGGTACTTTTCGGGCCAAATGTTATAGTTTTGGGGCCACATGTCCCATTCATTTATCACATCACACGAGATTTTAATATCCAGCAGTAGTTATCATAGGTTTCGGGCCAAATGTTAGATTTTGCGATCGATCGTATTTATCCTGCAACTTAGCTAATCATCTTTTTAATATGCACAAGTAGTATCCGCAGGTTGGTTATATTTAGCTGATCCGGTTCACCTAAATAAACAAATTATTTTAGTAAGCATATTCCTTAATGGTTCACCTAATCCAACGAGAAACCACAAGTGTGTGATTTGGAATACTATAAAATATATAATACCAACATTGAACAAATATTAGCTACGTAGACGAGATGTGCCAAATTAACTAGTTATTCATCCAAAGATCATGTGGACTCTGTTTAGGTCAATTGGTTTAAATAGTACTATAAATCTTTGAGCTATACGTACTGTATGGATGTCCCTATCAAAATATCCACATTTAAGAGGGGTTAATGGGCAAATCCTCAAGCTGGAGGTAAGATTTCGTAGTTCATCCTTAAATATAGTATTAATATTGCCAACCCATTATACCCTGCGTTCTGGAAAACTCTTCCCGCGTAAAAAGATCGGACCTGGCAATCGGTCAAATCCAACGGCGGATATCACATCAGAGAAAACGTGTCCGTACATAATTGGTTCAGTGCGTTCAAGGCGTCTAGTAACGTACGGCCACGTCATCAGAACAGTTTAGACATCACTACACCTCGGTGGCTTCGCCTGCCCGCGTGGGTTTCTTCTTTTTTAAAAAAAGGGATTTTATCACTGGTGCCCCTCCGAGATATCGCAATATCAATTATGCCCCTATCTTTTTGGTAATATCAGTTGTGCCCCTCACTTCTTGCTCCGTCATCAGTTGTGCCCTTCCGTCAGATTGACCGTCAATGAGTTGACTTAACCATGGTTTCATCAAACTTTGGTGCAGTTAAGAGGGGTATTTTTGTCTAGACCTCTTTATCTTCTTCCTCCTTCCCGTTCAGCACACCTCATCCCTCCTCCCCGTCTCCTCCTCCACCCCACTATTCTCCGATTCAGCCCTTCCGTCTCCCCCATGCATCCCAGGTAGTTGCGGCGGGGGTTAGATTTCTGGAGGGTTTCAAACAAAACTCACCACTTTCTTGACGAACAGAGCAGAAGCTTGCAGTTGATGCGGAGTGCCGCCTCGGGAAGAAAGCAGCGGAGTGCCGATTATTTATGATGGACCCATAAATGATAGGAAGCAGAAATACTCCAAAATATATTCTAGTTATATCACTGCTCCCTCTTCCGGTGATAGGAAGCCGTCGTCTGTCAGGTGGGCTTCGTCACCCCCACCCGCCTCCTCCTCCGCAGACCCAACCCCCGCCGCCCCACCACCGCTCCCTCTCCGCCCCCGACACCTCCTCCCACTCCTCAGCCTCCCCTCCCGTCTCCGCCGGCGGACCCTCTCCCACATCATGATCCCCTTCCTCTCCACTCCTCCCTCGAATCCCCCTCCCCCCCAACGTCGTGATGTCCCTGACCCGTCGTCTTTGGCACGACCCCCGGGTGTGGTGAGTTGGCCGAATCCGTGAAGGTCGGGAGCTTGTCGTCCGTCAGCTTGGCCTCACAGGTTGTGTGCCGTGAAGGTGTCGATTTATTATGTTTATTGTTTTCTATGGATTTCGAAATTAGAAGGGAGGGGACAGGGGTTACGGGGGGGCAGGATTGCGACCTGGGGGGCAGGGGCTGCGGGGGGCGGAGGTGGGAGGGGTTGCGACCTGGGCATAGGGGCAGCGGTGGTAGGGGCTGCGGGGGGCGGAGGGGGGAGCTGTGGGGCGGAGTGCGAGGGCCGGATGGTAGGTGCGGGGGCGGAGGGGCCGGGGCGGGTCGGCGGGGCAAGGGGGAGGCGGGGGTTGCGGTGGCCTGTGGGCGCAGCAGGGGCGAGGGGAGGAGGCATGGGTAGGAGGATGAGGAAGATGAAGAGGAGGGAAGAGGAGGGAGGAGGAAGATGAACAGTGGTTGGACTTTTCAATTCATTTGTTTTCATCTAATTCCTGATGTGTCCCTAAAGTTAACGTCCGTTTGCGTTTGGGATGGACAGTCACTAACCCGAGGGGCACAAGCGATAGAATAGCAAAAAGTGAGGGGTACAACTGATATTACCAAAAAGATAGGGGCATAACTGATATTGCGATATCTCGGAGGGGCACAAGTGATAAAATCCCTTAAAAAATGTTTGTATTATTTAATTAGCACATGAATTCTTGTAATAAAGTTGGGGGATGCATGTAGCATCCCAGTTGCCTATTGTATGATTCTTGGAAGCAAAGGATGGTAGTTTATGTGCGTGAACTACATTAATGTGGGGGAGAAATCTAATTTGAATATTGTGATAGTGTGCTAAGGTTCTTTGGCGTTCTTCTATTCTTCTTTTGGTCTTCCAATCCAGTTTAGAGATTCCATTGATTTGATCAATCACTTCCTTGTTATCCGATATGATCTGCACCAACTTTTCGCAATGCGTTGTGGCCATTTGAAGAACTTTATGAATAGTTGAAAGCTCAACCTCTTTAACTGAGGTATCCTCTTTAGAGAAAGTTGCAGCCATGAGAAGACCACGGTTTGATTTGAAAGCAATGGCACTGCTATAACAATATCTGGCAGCAAATGCGGCATCTACCTCGATGGAGATTTCTAAACGGTCCTCAGTTTGATCCGCTACCTTTAGTTTGCTCACCGAGAGAGTATGTAGACTATGAGCATAATAGCCTTGGATGATCTGATTAGCAATCTGAGTCGGGTTGAAGGGTTTATTCCTGAACTTCATGTTACATCTTGCAATCCATATTTGATATAGTAGTAAGCACGCCTTGGTGAAGAGGCTAGGGGAGGAATCACTGTGCTTATCGAGAGAGAACACAAAGCTGATGATTCCTGTTGATAATTCCTCCATTTTTATGCCTAATATAAACCACTTAATTGTCACCGTCGGGCGCAACGCAAATAAATGCTCCAAATCTTCCATGTTATTGCTACACAGGAAACAAGTTGTATCATAATCTGGAATCCTCTAAGCTAAAGAGGAGCCTATTGGCAGCGATGGGGCAATCATTCTCCACATGAACATCTTGACCCTAGGCCTGATGTTTTGTGTGTGCCAAATGCGATTGCAATATGCTAGGAATGTGGAGTCAAAGGTACTGCCCTTAGAGACTAGCCACTGATAGGATGATTTGACTGAAAAGATGCCTTTGGGTGTGGCTTCCATATAAACTCGTCTCTAGCGAGATGATTAGTCTGAACGGAAATTATCTGCCGCCTTACAGGTAGGGGAAATAGATTTGAAATTAGAGGCATTCTCCATTCCCCCTTCTCATTCATGAGCTCTGTGAAGTGTGCTGGGACTCTAATATCGGACCGTGATGGGTGCAAAATGATAGTGGAATCGTCCAGCCAATTATCCCGCCAGATTTGGACTTTTTCCCTGTTTCCAATAATCCATTTAGAGTTAATAAAAATTATGTCTCTAAGATCTAATAGGGCTTTCCAGAGTTGAGATTGTCTACTACACTTTTGAACTCCCCATAAATCATCTTTTCTACAATACTTCGCTCTAAGTATCTGACACGGCCCTATTTGGTTGGAGAATAGGTCATGGAATAAGGGGTCAATTCTCCTTCCGACACGGTTCCCAGTGGTACGACTATTCCCCATTATTCCATCTTATTTCACTCTTATTCCTATCTTTATCCCACCTTACCTACCTTTATTTCACCTTATTCTCCTTATTCCTATCTTTCAACCAAACAAAGAATAGACCATTATTCTCCTTATTCCCATCCTTATTCCTGCTTATTCTTGAACCGAACGCACTTCCAACCCGTAAGTTTGGAGAGGGAAGCCTCTTTAATAGTATCTGATTGGTATGCATAGTTGTTTTTATACCAATGCCTCCCAAATGTGTTGGCAGCGTCATGTCTTTCCATGCCTTTGTGTAATGGTGCTTTTCCCTCTGGTGGAAACTCCACTAGAAATCATGAGCAATTTTATCGAGCTCTTCACATGTTCTGGACTAAAATTGGGTCATGGCCATAAGATGGACTGAACTCGTTGTCAAAGTCGAAGAAAGAAGAACGGTCCTACCTGCTTGAGACAGCACACGATACTTCCAACCCGTAAGTTTGGAGAGGGAAGCCTTAATGGCTTTTTGATGGACCTTGTTGCCAGACCTTGGTTCCAGTAAAAAGCAACCCAAATAAAAGTCTTCCGAGAGTTGATCATGAATATGTAGCATGTCTTTGATGGGATTGGATACTCCCATAGGGGTATGCTTGCTGAAAAATATCTTTGATTTATTGTAATTCACTGATTGATCTGAGAAGTATTCATACTGTTTGATGATAAACTTTATTGTTTGTGCTTCCATAATAGAGGCCTTATCAAATATCAGGGTATCATCTGCATACATCAAGTGCGTGATAGGAGCTAACTGCCTTGCTACTCTGTAACCTGAAATGATGTTAGACCTTAAAGAAAGTACAAGCTTTCTTGATAAGAATTATGAGGCTAAAATGAATAGGAGGGGGGAGAGTGGGCATCCTTGGCAGATTCCGCGCTTTGGCTTGAAGTAAGGTGACGAAGATCCATTAATGAGAATGGATAAGGAGGACGTGGAGATGCATTAGCGGATGAGTTCCACTAGGTTGATGGGTATGTTAAGATGTAAAAGGAGATTGAGATCAAATTTCCACTATAATCGATCAAAAGCCTTTTCCATGTCCAACTTAAGGGTCATATACTTTTGCTTGCTCTTCTTTGTGGCCATAGAATGCATAATTTCTTTAGTCGCCACTATATTATCCGTGGTGTGCCTCCCTTTCAGAAAAGCACCCTTGTTGGTGATATGATCCTCTGCAGAATAGGCTTGAGCTGCAGTGCCATGAGTTTAGTAATAAGTCTATATATGGTGTTGGTGAGGCTTATTGGCATATAGTCAGAAGGAGTCTCACATATTTTTTTCTTTGGAATGAGAGCAATGTAGGTTTTGTTTAGTTCATGTGGTATCGAACTAGTCTGGAAGTATGTGGTAACCAACTGGATGGTATCATCTTGAAGTAGCTCCCATTGGTCTTGAAAGAATCCAACGTGATAGCCATCCGGACCTGGGCTTTTTAGTGGTGCCGCTGAGAAGAGAGTTGTCCGAATCTCTTGCTTAGTGGGAATAGAATTAAGAAGATCCAGTTCATATGAAGTTACTTGATCATTAGTTCTGAATATGCTTGGGGTGAAGAAGATGTTGTTGCTATGGCAGAATCTGTTATGAAAGTGCTGCTGAAAAATCCTCTCGATTTGGCTAGTTGAGCTCGTGAATGTGCCATTAATATCCTTGATCAAATGTATGGCATTTTTCCTTTCCTATTAGCTGCCATTATGTGGTAATATTTAGTATTCATATCCCCATAGTAAGCATTGGCGCTTTGACCTTTGTAGCTAGTATTGTTCCTCCTCTTCAAGTACTTTGTCATATAGGATTCACACCCTTTTAATCTCTTTTTGAGTGATTTCGGAAGACGTCTGGTCTTGTAGTGTGAATAAGGTATGTTCCAATTCTTTTTTTCCTTGTTCTCCAATGGCCGACTTCGTTATTTGTCTAATTGGAAATGCCTTTTTTGATGTTTTTTAGCTTGACCATTATATTTTTTGTCTGTTTTTCTTTGCTGATCAACTCACAATTTTCTCCTTGTAGATATCTTCCTTAGGCCACCATGTTTCAAACCTCCAACGTTTGGATTTGTTCCTTTCGTTTCTGTTTAACTTCACGAGTATAGGATAGTGATCGCTACGAATTGTTGGGAGATGCAGAAGGCCTTCTAGGGGGAACATGCTATTCCAATCTGGCGTTGCAAAAGCGTTGTCTAATCTTTCTTTTATGTACGTGGAAGTTCAGTTATTTGTCCATGTATAGGCTGAAGGATATGGTTAGATCCTCAAGCGCATCACGGAAATGTGAGCATCGTATCGAATACGACGAAGAACGACTGGTCGCACTAGTTGTTCGATGTAACGGAAATTAAAAATTTTCATGTGACGAAACCACATGATCCAAGGACACTTCTCGGATCGTTTCGTCTAAACAACAAACAAGTAATAGGATTATCTCTTGAAGCGTGATTGCGATCGAGTCTCTAAACGAAGAGACATCTTGTCTCAAGTCCGATCCGACGGAGGAGACGCTTGCGAGCATGTTGATGAAACACGTACTTCTCGTAATCCATGTTGACGATCCAAACGGCGGATCTCCTAATCTCGACACACGAGATCCGACGTCTTCTTCACGAGCAAGGCACGCCGAAGTAGACGGAGATCCACGAGAAAACCATCGGGCAGCAGAACGACAACGTTGCAGCGATGGAGAACCTCTCTCGGGCATCCATGGTGGACGGTCACATGAGAGAGAGAGAGAATGGGCTTGTAGAGAGAGAAACTGAGAGAGAGAGAGAGATAGAGACTTATGTTCTCATTGTGTCAAGAAGAGCAATGTGGTGCCTCTCCTTTTATAATATTTTGGGATCCATGGATCTCAATCCATGGGCAATACAAATCCAATGGCTCTCATTGATTTGTGTTTCTTTTAATGGCTAAGATTTGTGTTGGTAAAAATCAACAATAATTAATTTAAATTAAATCTATATTGATAAATCAATACAAATCAATCCCAAATTAAATCAATCAAGCATGACGATTATGGAATGAATATTGCCGGATTTGGTGGCAATCTCATGCAATCTCATGAGATCTCATGAGATTACATTATTCCATGGAAATCTCCAAGATTTACAACAACACTTGTTGTAAATTATTCTACAAAAATAATTCATAATCATTTTATGAATATTGCAATCTTGCCATTGGAAAATTGTGAATCACATTCACAACCCAAAATAAAATGTGAATTACATTTTCAATTGATTATCCAATGTGAATCCAATTCACATCAACATTTAATTAACAAATGTAAATTACAAATAGCTCTCTCTTATATATTACAAATCACATTTCTAATATATATGACTAATATGGATATTGTTATCCACATTATTCATATCCATGATAATTAAATCACATTTAATCATCTTGGATCTCTATTCTCGTGTGCCCAAATAAGATGAATCGCATTCACATTATTCACATCTTTGATAATTAAATCACATTTAATTATCTTAGATAACTCTCTTTATAATATGAATCAAAATCATATTATTCATGATAATTAAATCACATTTAATTATCAATTTTCTCAATGCTCGGATGCACATATCAACAATGAAATTATCCTGAACTCTTTCAAGGATAATGCGCTTTCTTCGCGGATACTTGGAGATAAGGACATGGTGATTGTATTGTTGCACGTATCGTGACTTGGATATTGAGATCATGTCTCAAATCCAGATCGCGGGCCTCCCATAGATACTTGATTAAATCAAGACCGCAAATCTAATCTTCTCATTGCATCTGAATCACATTCAGATCAATGTCCAACATTTGGATCAAGATCATATCACTTCTCCATTGAAAGGAGTCACTAAAACCCAGACTCGTGTCATCACTCCCTAGGAATGGAAGCGTTATGGTTATACAATCGTTTATGATCACATCACCCTCATGTATTCCCAATACTTGTACATCATGCATACTGGAAGACTCAGAATAAACCCGAAGTATTAGATCAACGTTATACTGTCTACTTCAGGGTTTTAATCAGTAAGTTTCTCATTCGATCATCGAGCGTTGGTATCGATCTTATACTTTCCAAAAGCATGTATCATACCTAGGTCTTGATCATATACTTTCCAAAAGTATATATCAAACCTATAACTTCAGTCAAGCTTCCAAAGCAAGACGACCGTGCATAGAATTTGATTCTTCCCAATATCTCATGAGTGAGCTCATGCCTTCTGGTTCAGTAAATGAACCTGTATGATCCCTTTGAGAGATCGTATTACTCACATGCCCTTATATGCACACCAGCGCGCCGGTGTATAGATCTTGGTTAGGTCATCAACCTATTGGTCTGCCAAATGTACATACTCAGACATATAGTAGTACATATGTCTCCGGTCAAAGGATGCGTGCATGTATCGTGACAACATACGATATAAGACTTTGGTTATCTCGATCTCGTTAAGTCAACTCTTTGACCTAACTAATCTGATACCTCCGAATCTCTATTCCTATGCAGAGGACCTACATCAAGAGGTCGGTCATCTATCAACCTAATTGAGAAAGGATTGTCATCTCCTACCCAGACGGGAGATCATCTCTTAACAATCATTTGACGGTGCTTGATGAGTCCTCAATATAATCCTTTAGATATTCATTCAAGCACCAACCTCTGTGATTCAATTATTGAATCAACAGATGTATGATTATTAAGATGGCCATCGTACATAACCCTAATTGTACTAAGGAACCTATTATGCAAATTATTTATTCTTCATTTCAGATCAGGAAATCATATGTGAAATAACATTTATTGCATAATGGCTTGCCGTGGGCTCGCATGTCCAACAATCTTCCTCTAGCCCAAAGAGTCATTAATGGACTAATCATTTAAACACACACTCATGTGACAATCATAGGCTATTAAGAAAAAAGCTAGGTAAGCTGATCAGTCACTCTGTTCCCGCGAGACTACGCCAAGTCCTTTTACGGCACTTGCATATCCCCAGCAACAGTGCTCTCGTCTAATGCGAATGTTGCATCTTTTGCAACCAATACTCAATCTTGTTAGTTACAGTTTCCTTGACACTACAGCTTAACAATTATCGTAACCAGTATTTCCATAATCCTTATCAGAATACCCTTATTCCCGGAGATCACTATCTCTTAAGGTATCCATAGTTAAGACCTTTTAGATCTCTATCTATAAAGTCTTAAGTTTTTGAAGATAAGACTTTGAGATCACTATCTCAAAAATCTTGTCATTTGTGAAGATTTTGTTATTACTGCAGTTAAGTATTTCTCTCCATTGTAGGATTAGCAATACTGTACTACTCCCATTGCATGGCAGATATCTGGCTTTTGTACACATCTAGCATATACTCAGCTTCTCGTAACTAATGCACAAGTGCAAGCAGTTTTAGCATTCACTTCCTCAACTCCTTGAGGTGATATCCCTTTAGACAGGTCGGTACCATATCTTAAGGGATGGAAGCCTTTCTTGGATTTTTCCAGAAAATGAAATATGTCCAAGGTGTACCATTAATGTGACAGTCCCAATACCCTCTTCTCTATGCTTCTGAACACCTTCAGAACTAAAATCCAAGAGGTATCCTTGAGATCATATCTCAAGTTATGGAACAACCAGATTAGAAAACACTTATTATTATCCTTGTATCATTTTAAATGATTAAGATATCATCTACATTTAGCATGATGAACACAAAGGCACTCCCACTAAGCTTCACATGGCTCATCCTGATTCTATCTGAAATCATAACATTTATAATTTCATCAAATCTTATGGTCCAACCTCAAAAACCTTATTTGAGTCCATATATGGGTTCCTTAGCTTTCACGTCTTGCTTTTCTCAACCATGAAGCCCTGGGGTTACTTCATGTGAATATCCTCAGAGAGGTTTTCATAGAGGAATGCAATCTTGACTTCTTTCTATTGAAGATCCATTTACACCTTTATGGGTCTTACCCCATATAGGTGGATCCTCGAGGGTCCATATACAACACTAGTATATGAAGTCTATTTTAGACTTTATTGCTGACATCCGTCTTTCCATGTCATGATCCTTAGGAGCTTCATCACATGAAGTCCGATCATTTGTCAGATTTAATCAACACATGGAATACATCATCAAACTCATTTGAAGAAGCATTAGTGTTTCATCTTTAATTGTCCTTTTAGTTCCCTATTTCAGGAGCCTCATTATCTTCTCAAGATTAAATGAGTTCCTACACTTCATTTTCTTCTTGATTCTTAAGAGAGTCATCCTTTAAGAATCATATTCTTAGAGATGAGATCTTTTAAGAATCTCAAGGTCATAAAGTAGGTATCCAATACCATCCTTTATTTTCCTAATGAAGCTGCACTCTCTAGTGCTCAATTCCAGCTTACTTGCATGGAATCTCATTAAGGATATATAATGTAGTCTCTACTACATATATACCTGGAAACTAAGAGGAATTTATGCTAAAATTCATCATTGATCAAATCATGTCACACATGATCCAATTGTATCTTCCTATAACTCTATTGAGTCAAGGTGTATTAGGAGGATTGAGATAGAAATGATATTCATATCTCCATAAGGTATTCTTTGAATTTATCTAGCAGGCACTTGATACTTAGATTAGATCAAATTCATTTTATCTTCCTTCGAACTTTGGTTCTAAACTAAAAAATAATGAAATCTTTGAACATTTCAAAGGTTTCTTAGGTGAAGAGAAGAAATCTCATATCATACATAATCATCAACAGATATCACATATCCATAATGTTTACTATGATATGGATGATCCGCATACATCAATATGTATGAGATCCTGAATACCTCGACATCTTACACCTTCCCCAAGGAAGGGTGTATTGGACATTTTTACTTTTTGAAACAATATTCACAAATATTTAAGATTTGAACCCTTAGACAATCTAAAGTTTCATCTCTCACTAGTTCATTGATCTCATCAACAGACATATGTCCAAAACTTGATGCCAGATCATTGTCAAATGATCTTCATCCTCCAATTGATCTTATATAAAGGTTTTAATTTTCAGTATTAGAAATCTTAATGAACCACTCATTAATTTTCTAATTTTGTGGAGTCCACTAGATGTTAGATTACTATCTAAAATATATCCATCATAACTCTTTATGATAGTTCTATCTCAGAATTCATGTTTATTTCCAACATTTAGAAACAAACAATGAGTGTATTCTTATATCTAGGTCATAGAGACATTCTCTAAGACTAAGGGTTCTCCCACTGAAACTAACAAGTCTATCAATCCAACAGATATTGTTGCAATAGTTGCATCAATATCCATGTGGATAACTATAAACCTTAAGATCAAATTTTCCGGTCTTCTAAAACATATGCAACCTATTGCAAGTGTTGTTAGAAGATTGAGATACAATTATTAGACTTTATCTTATCAAATAAGTAAGTCAAAGTCAATGATTATATGTAGATTATTCTGATGCTCTATCTGAGTCCTTCATTAAGGATCCTAGATAGTCCAGATAGTCATACTATCAATACACTGACTCATTGCGGTATTGCATTCATCCAACTATATGGATGCCATATGGAAGTCACAGAAGTAGGTCAACTCTTTGGCTTTCCTTCTTACTCGGGTCCGACCCATGCTTCCACTGCGCTCCCTTCATCTATAAACAACCATTCCTTAAGACTAAGGACTTCTTTCGTTAAATTCAAAAGAATTCAATGTAAGAGCATTTCAACATTTATACATGCTTCATTAAATTCATACAATATGAATATTATGAAGCTTCATGAATGACTATAATATAGATAGTAGAATGATGACACTCATCATGTCTACGTCCATCAAGACTCTTAAAAAAACATTGGTTCAGGTAGGTATTCAAATATTTTGAATACATCATCTCTTATAGAGCCACCATTCTACATGATGCAGTGAACCATCTCATTCATGATAAATGTCAAGAGCACAGATGTATGCCAGAATATCTTCATTGCTTTTATAAGGATTATTTGACAATTACAATCATGATCGACATGTCACTTCCAAAGTACATCCGATGAAAGATCAAGTCTATAGAGACATACAAACCCTAGGGTTGTAGTCCTATTATCTATTTAATTGTCATTCCTCATTATTATGAGGAAACTGCCACATTGCAACCACATACATTATGTGTCCAACTACAAGTACAATATCTGGATCATGGGTCCAATCCATGATATTTTACTGGTTATTATTGAGTATATTATTGAGTGGGTTTAATGAAGGATTATCTCAAATAAGAAATTTGCATAAATATATAAATATATATTTTACTTTGATTTAGGAATTTTCATATCAAAGTTATCCTGCCTTGTCAACACTGAAAGTTCATTCCCTTAATCACTTTCAATATAAGAGATATACTTACCATCATATCTCAGCAAGATCTGGGATCTCCTTCCTTATCTTTGTTATATCCCAATAATATGAGAATCTGAAACTCGGATAAAAAGAAGCGGGAACACATTCCACCTTACAAGTCCAACTTGCATCTCCCAATTCGATCTTTAACATCCGGGACACCACCCCTAAGGTGATGTTGATCCATCATTAATTGAACCGACCATCAACAAGAATAGTACTCACTATGCGCAATCCAATATCGTCCCAATAATATGAAGATCCGATATTAGGGTCACTACGCATACGACCTTACTCTTTCGAGAAGCAAAGAGCCCGATCCAGATGCGCTTGCATACAGGAGCTGTCACTTCGGGCAGGCGTCTCCTACATACAATCCCTGGCGACGGAACCCTTCTCCTTGACGGGAGACTATGGATGTCACTTATGTGATTCTCCATATCACGTTCAAATTCTAATTAATCATTATGAATCATATTCATTATGATTAATTCTTCCAAGAGAATTGACACATCTATTTATAATAGAATGTTTTAATTTTAATTGGATTCCAATTAATCTAATCATATTACATTAATGATCCAATTAATATCCAACAAATATTCTTAATTGTTACTTGAATTATGGTATTATCTCAAGTATGTGTTATTTATAATTTTATAATTAGAAATACATTATGATTTCTTAAGCATTATACTAACCCTACCCGTTGTCATGGCCAGTACCGACGGGAGTGGGACAGACCGCACACGGTGCAACCTGCTACCCCAACGCTTCCCGACTAGACACCATATCCACCTCGGGAAAGGATAATGCAAAATAGATCACTTTGTACTTGAGATGATCCTCGGTTCTTCAATCAAAATTATACCATATAATAATAATCAAAACAATTTTGATTAATATTACAACGAGATTTGCTAAACAAATCCCAAATCATATTCAAGCAACATATTTGTTGGAATGTAGATCATGTAGATCATGTAACCAATTTTGTGATATAGATAACATCTAATCAATTATTGGTTAAACCTGTGTCATTTAAGGAAATAATTATCATCAAATATTTCACAAATATTTATGTACAATATTTCAAGAAATTAAACAATTTAATTTCACTAATTGATTAAATAACAATCACCAGGTTCTTGATTAGGAAAGTATTTCCAGCCGTGACCCTCACTTACGAAAAAATATCATATCTCAATCAATTTAAATCCAAATTAAGAAAAATAAGTTTCTAAAGTTTGATAATTTGATTTACAACTGAACCTAAGTTATTTACATGCGTTTCAAGGTGTTTCAAATCCGCAATTAATTCTTGAGATTCGCAGTCCCCGAAACTATGGATACATGTTCACTAAAATGAGCATAACCTTGAGCAAACGGAATCGAAATCACGCAAACTCAGATCCTATGGTTTCCTTATTCAATAGGGAACAAAATAAAATTATTATTTTCGTAGTTAAAAAATTTAAATAGTGTCTAAAATAATCTCAAAACAGAGATGCGAAAATGAAATGCAAAAAATTTTCGCAAACCCTAATGAACCCAAGTCGTCATCCGTTCATGGATCACATCCAAAACTTTCGACCTAAGGCTATGATACCACTTGAAGGATATGGTTAGATCCTCAAGAACATCATCACTTAAGCGTGAGCATTGTATCGAATACGACGAAGACGACTAGTCGCACTAGTTGTTCGATGCACTGGAAATTAAAAGTTTTCATGTGACAAAATCACATGATCCAAGAACACTTCTCGGATCATTTCGTCTAAAACACAAACAAGTAATAGGATTACTTTTTGAAGCATGGTTGCGATCGAGTCTCTAAACGAAGAGACCTCCTGTCTTAAGTCTGATCCGACGGAGGAGACGTTTGCGAGCGTGTTGATGAAACACGTGCTTCTCGCAATCCATGTTTATGATCCAAGCGGCGGATCTCCTGATCTCGATACATGAGATCCGAAGTCTTCTTCACAAGCAAGGCACGCCGAAGTAGACGGAGATCCACGAGCAAACCATCGGGCAGCATAACGACGATGCTGCGACGATGGAGAACCTCTCTAGGGCATCCATGGTGGACGGTCACATGAGAGAGAGAGAATGAGCATGTAGAGAGAGAAAGAGAGAGACTTATGTTCTCATTGTGTCAAGAAGAGAAATGGGGTGCCTCTCCTTTTATAATATTTTGGGATCCATGGATCTCAATCCATGGGCAACACAAATCCAATGGCTCTTATTGATTTGTGTTTCTTTTAATGGCTAAGATTTGTGTTGGTAATAACCAACAACAGTTAATTTAATTTAGATTAAATTTATATTGATAAATCAATACAAATTAATCCCAAATTAAATCAATCAAGCGTGGAGATTATGGAATAAAGATTGCCTCCATCCATAATATTGGATTTGGTGGCAATCTCATGCAATCTCATGAGATCTCATATGATTACATTATTCCATGGAAATCTCCAAGATTTACAACAACACTTGTTGTAAATTATTCTACAAAAATAATTCATAATTATTTTGTGATTATTACAATCTTACCATTGGAAAATTGTGAATCACATTCACAACCTAAAATAAAATGTGAATTACATTTTCAATTAATTTTCCAATGTGAATCCAATTCACATCAACATTTAATTAACAAATGTAAATTACAAATAGCTCTCTCTTATATATTACAAATCACATTTATAATATATATGACTGATATGGATATTACTATCCACATTACTCATATCTATGATAATAAAATCACATTTAATCATCTTGGATCTTTATTCTCATGTGCCCAAATAATATGAATCACATTCACATTATTCACATCTTTAATAATTAAATCACATTTAATTATCTTAGATAACTCTCCTTATAATATGAATCAAAATCATATTATTCATGATAAGGATAATGCGCTTTCTCCACGGATAGTTGGAGATAAGGATAGGGCGATTGTATTATTCCACGTATACTGACTTGGATATTGAGATCATATCTCAAATCCACATCGCGGGCCTCCCATAGATACTTGATTAAATCAAGACTGCAAATCTAATCTTCTCATTGCATCTGAATCACATTCAGATCAATGTCCAACATTTGGATCAAGATCATATCATTTCTATACTGAAAAGAGTCACTAAAATCTAGACCTATTTCATCACTCCCTAGGAATGGAAGCGTCATGATTATACAATCGTTTATGATCACATCACCCTCAGGTATTCCCAATACTTGTACATCCTGCATACTGAAAGACTCAGAATAAACCCAAAGTATTAGATCAACTTTATACTATCTACTTCAGGGTTCTAATCAGTAAGTTTCTCATTCGATCTTTGGGAGTTGGTATCGATGTTATACTTTTCAAAAGCATATATCATACCTAGGGTCTTGATTATATACTTTCCAAAAGTATATATCAAACCTACAAATTCAGTCAAGCTTCCAAAGCGAGACGACCGATTCTTCCCAATATCTCACGAGTGAGCTCATGCCTTCCGGTTCAGTAAATGAACATGTATGATCCCTTTGAGAGATCGTATTACTCATATGCCCTTATATGCACACCAGCGTGCCGGTGTATAGACCTTGGTTAGGTCATCAACCTATTGGTCTGCCAAATATACATACTTAGACATATAGTAACACATATGTCTCCGATCAGAGGATGCGTGCCTGTATCGTGACAGCATACGATATAGGACTTTGGTTATCTCGATCTCGTTAAGTCAACTCTTTGACCTAACTAATCTGACACCTCCGAATCTCTATTCCTATGCAGAGGACCTGCATCAAGAGGTCGATCAGCTATCAACCTAACTGAGAAAGGATTGCCATCTCCTACCCAGGCTGGAGATCATCTCTTAACAATCATTTGATGGTGCTTGATGAGTCCTCAATCTAATCCTTTAGATATTCATCCAAGCATCAGCCTCTATGATTCAATTATTGAATCAAAGGCTGTATGATTATTAAGATGGCCATGGTACATAACCCTAATTGTACTAAGGGACCTATTATGCAAATTATTTATTCTTCATTTCAAATCAGGGAATGATATGTGCAATAACATTTATTGCATAATGGCTCGCCGTGGGCTCGCATGTCCAACATAGGCTGGCCCAACATATCCCATATCAAGCAGTCTAATCTTATGATGGAATTGACGAAGAACTGCAAACTCTCTTTCTTTGCGTATTATGCCTCCTATTTTATCCTCCTGAGTTAGCAGTAAGTTAAAATCACCAACTACTAGTAGATTATCGGCAACAGTTTAAACAATTTGAGTCATTGTCTTCCAGAATTCTTTTCTTCTTGATCTGTCTGGGACTCCATACGCCTAGAATATGCCAGGACTTGGTAGTATCCCTTTGACATTCCGCTAAGATGAAGTTGGTACTTGTCTATAAAAATTTTATAAGTAGATCTTCTTGATATATAAGACAGAGTCCACCTGATTTCATTTGGTAGGGGACTCCATGCATCTAATGTCCGTTCAGTCTCCGTTAAATCTTTGGAAGTTGCTCTTTAGAACAATGGATTTATGAAATAAAGGCTATTATCATTTTGATGGCCGTGAGTAGATTTTTTAGGTGCCGAACTGTGAATGGACTTCGCAGACCTTTGCAGTTCCAAGAGAGGATGCTCATTTGGGTTAATGTAGATGTTCCCTGTCAGATGCCACGACCTCGTGCAACTAGTAGGGGGATGATGCAGCTCTGCAAGGGGGGGGGGGGCGCCAACTGCAAGGGGAAATTTTGTGAGTTGTGGTGTAATCCATAACAACGACCTCTAATTTCTATACAATTTGAGAAAGGCCCCCTAATCTAATAAAGTTCTCTTCTTAATTAATATTGCACTCTTTTGAATGCAAATTATTTTACTTTAAAAAAAGTTTGCTATTTTGAGTCATACAAGGACGTTGAAGATTGTTGTCTTCTCTTTCTAATGTGATTATGCTTAGTCAACTCCTATTTGTACTTATCCTTCTTAATATTAGATACAACAACAACTAAGTCTTTTCTCACGTTAAATATGGTCGCCTACATGGATTCTTTGCCTCCATTCATATCCATCCTAGGTCATTTTCGGACTTAGATCCAAAAAACTAAGATCCATTCATATAGTCTCATTTAAATACTTTTTGGACCTTCCTCACCCTCTCTTAGCTGGCTCAACATCCTAAAACTCACATCCCCTAATTAGTGCATCAGCCGACCTCCTTTGCAAATAGTCAATTTTTATTCTGATTGCATCATTCCGAATCCGATCTTTACATGTGTGTCCACACATCCACCTTAGCATTTTAATTTCTACTACTGCCATTTTCTGCACATGTATATTGTTTACAGGCCAATATTCATATCCATATAACATAGTAGGTCTCGCGACTGCTTGTAGAACTTTCATTTGATTTTCAAATGAATTTATAATAGCAGAGTTTTCTCCCCACTTTAGTCATCCTACATTTATTCTATTAGTAACATCTCCATCAATTTCCACATTATATTGCAAAATAGATCCCATATATCTAAAAAGATTCCATCTTCTGAATGTTATTATCACCAGTCTTCATCAAGATTCCTTCATCATTGCTTCTAACAAAAGTATACCTCATATATTCAGTCTTAAACCTACTTATACGAAATCACTTCTCATTTACTCCATTTTTAATCTCATTTATCAAGACAATTTCATCAACAAATAACATACACCAAGGCATCTCATCTTAAATATGATTTGTCATCTCACCCATAATCAAAGTAAAAAGAAATGGACTCAAAGTTGAATTTGATATAAAGTAATGTTGATGTCAAAATAGTCAATCTTCCTAGAGTGGATCCTTACATAAGATAAAGCCATATCATACATATCCTTTTATGAGGTTAATGTATAAGATATATACTTGTTTCTTCTCCCAAACTCTCTACAATATCTCACGTGGAAAAGAATCATAAGCCTTCTTCGAATCAATAAAAATCACATGAAGTTTTTTCCTTTTGGCTCTATAAATCTCCATTGTTCTCCTCAGCAAATGGATGGCTTCAATGTTTGAGCGACCTAACATGAATCCGAATTAGTTTTCTTTTACCTTGGAATCTTGCTTCAACCTTTTTTTCGATTACATGTTCCCAATTTTTCATAGAGTGACTCATCGGCTTGATACCTCTGTAATTTGAACAATCTTGAATGTCACCGTTGTTCTTATAAAAGAGGCTTCATGATGCTTCTCCTTTAATCTTCGGGCATTTTCTTGCTTCACCAAATAACATTTGAATAAATTTACAAGTCAAGTCAAATCACGTTTACCTAAAACTCTCCATACTTCTATATGAATGCCATCCGATCCTACATCTTTCCCAAGTCTCATAACATTCAATGACTCATATACTTCATTTCTTTGTATTCGTCTACAGCTTCCATGATTCAAATATCTTTTACTACCAGCTAAATCCCAAAAAGTGATTTCTCTATTTCCTTCCCTAAAGAAAAGCTTATAGAAATATTGCTTTCATTTAGTCTCTATATCATTCTCAATATTAGATAAAATAATAAGTTTTTTTACAAACTATAAAATAAATACATGTATATATATTACTAAAATAAAAAAACTAATAATATAGTCATTCTTGATAAATATTCTATACTAAATTACATTTAAGTTCGTTTATCAAACATCCCGATACAAAGTCATAAACACACTTCAAAAATAACATTGTCCTATTTGGTCTTTAATATCTATTTTAATATGATTTTGATTTATTGAGATTTAATACCAGTAGAAAGATAATATTTCATTGTTAATTTTAAAGTTCATCTAGGACATCAAATCAAGGGCTTTTAGTAGAATGTGGACCTTATTGAGATAAAATACAACTCAGCGAGGTTCAACTCCATTTACAAATCTGGGAGGGGCATAAACTGCAAATTATCCTCTTAAAAACGTACCCACTTGAAAACGCGGTTCCATTTTGGAAGCGTTGGGTGGAACCACCCCCCAACCGCTACGCCTCCTTCCTATTGACATATTGCAAGAAGGCCCTCAATAATTTAGTATTATTTTTTAACAACATTCGGGCATTTTCGAGATGAAAACAATCAGATAGAAATACAAATATTATTGTATTATTAATAATATTAAAATATAAATACGAATTCAAATAAATATCTTATCATCTTATTATAAAAATGTATATAAATTGAAAACATATATAAATAAGATATGAACAATAATAACAGAAATATACTAGTTGCATTTTTTTCGAAATAATTATATCAAATGGTAAATAAGTCATATAATTTCCTTATATAAATCAGAGTATTTTTAGATATCAAAGCGGTGCCCCTATTCGTATATACTGTAAAACAAATATAAGCAAGTATGCCAAAATATGCATAAAACTAATACATTACTGTTTTCATCTCGGCCCGGACTTTTGACCCGAATTTCCCACATATTTAAACAGATTATGCAATTTGTCCATCAAATCCAATCTCATATACCAAATTTCTCCTCCTCAAGTCCTTCTTTCCTTCTTTTCCGGTCTCTCTCTCTCGCTCGCCGGCGACCGGTCAATCTCCGTTGGAACTGCCGCACGCGCTTCCCACGCCGGAGCGCGCCTTAGACTGCCGGAATTCGGCGGCGCCGCTGCGAAAGGTTGCGTCTTTGTCCCTTCGGCGCGGCGATTTGGAAGGGAACTGCGGAATGTGGGTTCTCTCGTTCGTGATTTGGCGCAAAGTTGGCGCCTTTTGATGAAATGGTAGGCCTCTTCGTAGTTTCCATGGTCGATTTCGCGAATTCGTAGCATGAGACTGTGGATAGGAGAGGCTCCTGATTTGGGTAGCGATTTCGCGGTTGTTATGGGAATCTTGATGCATGCAGAGCCTTCTGTTTGCGGATTTCTTGTTTTGGTTATTTTTCTAAAAGATGAGTGCTTTGTTAAGATCTATATGTGATTTGATGGTAGTTGTTCAAATCAAGATAATGGTTAAATTATTAGAGTTGCACGCTCACGAAAGAAAAATGATTCATAGAATCGTTCGATAAATTAACCTTAGCGAAATGGAGTAGGAGTAGTGCTGCACATCATTACAATTGGGTTAACGATTTTTTTGCTAACCAATTTAAGTACTTCATCAACCTTGATATACTATAAGCATAAGCCGTACCATGTTCTTGTGGTATCCAGTTAATTTACCGTTGATGAGATTGTTGTATGGTATGAGCTTGTTGTGATCTTTCCTCTTTCTTTTCTGACAGGTGGAAGGGAAAGCCTTATCTATCAGAAGATATTAGGAAGGGGTCAGAGATTCTTAAATGCAAAGATTTTCAATGTGCGAAATTAGGGAGCGTACCTGAATCATCTGATGTTACCAAGATGGCATCGTGAAATTGCGGCGGTGTCATGAGACCGTCATGTGAGAGGAGAGTGACCCGCAATGGTGGCAGATTTGCACGCTCCATTGGGGCAGCATTGGATTACAAGGAACACTCTTCGAAGTCCAAATTATCAAAGTTTGACTCATCCAAGTTAGATTGGATTGACCAAATACCTGAATGTCCTGTATTCCAACCCACAAAAGAGGAGTTTGATGATCCTTTGACTTATCTGCAAAGTATTGCCCCCGTGGCATCAAAATATGGTAATTTCTATTCTTGGTCATGGTTTATCAAATGCCTTGCATTGAAGTTATTGGATGGAGTTAAATCATTTATCCTGCTTCTGTCTGTTTGTCTGGGATGCTGTATTTCCGGTTCTTTGCCAATTTTACTATCAAGAAGCATTGGTGGGAGTGCAACATTATGCAGCTTAAGATCATACCATGGGGATAGCTTTACAAAGTTTCTCCAATACCTAGCCTGTTTTCTTAAAACTTATTTATCTTCTTGTTGTGGTCTAAATTCGCCTCAACCTCTATTTTAATGCATGCGGGTCTTTTCTCTTTCATGTCATTGGGTTTATTAATTTTATGGGTGTCTTGGTGTTTTTGGAGGGTCATAAAAGGCATGGCAATTTATAACATATTTAAAGCTTTAATCACTTGGAAGATGGGGCAATATCATTTTTCGAGAGTAAGGTAACGACCAATGTGGCCACGAATACTCAATATATTTATGTAAAGAAGCCCACTTTTGATGCGGGGTAATGTCCCCTTATCTCGCGACAAGGAAAGTTCATCCTGGAATAAGTTATCTCGGGATAAAGTAGTCACATCGTGATTATAATATTAATATGTCTCTATTTACAATATTTATTCCTTCCTTATCCTTCAAAACAATGGAAAAAGAACAAGGGATCAAAATTACTTATCACACCTTGTTGTTATCACATATCCCACTTTATTCTTTATTCGTTTTACTCATGTAGTGAAGGTTGAGTATACTTGTGCATCTATGTAATGTTCTTGGGAGTTTGGATTACAGAAAAAGAAAAGGGATCAACATTACTTATCCCATGTTGTTGTCATCCCATATCCCACTTTATTCTTTATACCGCTTTACTCTTGTATTGAAGGTTGAGTATATTTGTGCAGCTATGTAATGTTCTTGGGAGTTCGGACTATCGTTCTGAAGATGAATTTATAGAGAACATTCTTCTGAATTTGTGGGCAAAAGTTTCATATTTGCCATTTCATTGTTTCCCCTGCTTTCCAGACCCTTGTTTTTTTACCTATCTTCATCAATTGTGGAGTGTCTTTAAATTACTGTTTCACTTTTGTTCTGTATCTTCACTTATTGACATCGTAATTCTCCATGCTATCCAGGTATATGCAAGATAGTTTCACCTGTGAATGCCACAGTACCTGCTGGAATAGTGTTAATGAAAGAGCAACCTGGTTTTAGGTTCACAACGAGAGTGCAGCCTTTTCGTCTTGCTGAATGGGATGCTGATGATACTATGACATTCTTCAGGAGTGGAAGGTAAAATATAGTTTTGATAGCATAAATGAAAGAACACAAGCTTATGGACTTCTGATCTTAATCTTTTCTTGCATGCCAGGAACTACACAATGCGTGAATTTGAGAAGATGGCAAATAAAGTATTTTCTAGGAAATATTCTAGTGCTGGAAGTCTTCCTGTTAAATTTTTGGAAGAGGAATTTTGGCGTGAAATTTGTAGTGGAAAGACACAATTTGTTGAGTATGCATGTGATGTTGATGGTAGTGCCTTCTCCTCTTCTTCCAGTGACTTGCTTGGAAAAAGCAAGTGGAATTTAAGGGTGATTATTCTCTCTTTTTCTTAGCATTTTGACAGATATTTTAGAGTGCTTGTGGAATATGGAAAACTAAATGGTCATTTCAGTTTTTGAGAAACTTTTTGTTGAGCTATATGATTTTCTTAACATTTCTGGCATGCTGCTCCAGGTTTTCATTGTGTTACCTAGATATGTTAGAGGGAAAATGTAAGTTGTTATTTACTTTCTTAGTTGGAATTGACATAGGGATACAAGATAGGTTGTGGACATTTTCCTGAAAAATTATGATGTAAATTCAAGATGCTTTATACTTTGCTTTTCAGAGTCTTTCTCATATTGTTTCTTTGCTATGTCCAGCATCTGTCACTTTTTTTTTGTTTTGATGGAATACCAGGAATAGAGCCTTGTGTGCTATTGAATCGAAGAAGTTGATTTAATTATTTTTCATTCAATCACTTGTTTTAGGTTTCTAACTGCATCTCCTTTACTATCTAACTTGGGTGATGAGTATTTTGAAACTATTAAATCTTCGCCAATAGATCCATCAATACAGAAGTGGCTGAACCTCTTTCGTGGTTCTCGGACCTTTCAGGAGCTTCATCTACTTATTGCCCCTACATATTGGTCTATATTTTTATTTTAAACCTCTCTTCAGGACCTTATATTTTCATCCCTATTATAACATCTCTTTAACTTCTTTCTTGAAAGAGCAGGCTAGAATCTTCATTTACTATTATCGTGCTGGACTTTTGTTGGCTCATTATATGATGGGGAGCTTCTAATAATTAAAATTTTAATGTTATATTCAGGCATTCTCTCGGCTACCGATGTCTACCCTGCGTTTCTTGGAAGCAGCAATTCCTGTAACTAATCACTTCTTGTTTATGGTTGTAATTCATAGTCAATAATGATCTTTTTCTGATTTCTCTTGCTTAAAAATATGACAGGGAGTTACCGATCCAATGCTTTACATAGGCATGCTCTTCAGCATGTTTGCTTGGCACGTGGAAGATCACTATCTTTATAGGTATATATTGATTTGCTATCAGAGTTCTAGCTGTTCTTATGGAATTTTTATGTAATTAGCATTTTCCTTTAATTGTACTTGTACAGCATTAATTATCACCATTGTGGAGCACCGAAAACCTGGTATGGCATTCCTGGTCAGGTTGCATCTGATTTTGAAATGGTTGTCCAGAAACATGTTTACTCTCATGATATTCTTTCTACTGATGGAGATGCTGCTGCATATGACATGCTTTCTGGGAAGACAACCATGTTTCCTCCGAGCATTTTGCTAGACCAAAATGTCCCTGTCTACAGAGTTATACAAAGACCTGGGGAGTTCGTTGTAACCTTTCCACGTTCCTATCATGCGGGCTTTAGTCATGGTGAATATTTAAGTTATTTTTTCTCTTAATCCTTTAGGCCTGTTCTCATGATATGTTGTCATGATTTGTGCAATGCTATATGCTGATAATCTGTAAATGTTTCCGTTTTAGGATTTAATTGTGGAGAGGCCGTGAATTTTGCTATTGGGGATTGGTTCCCACTGGGGTCTTTAGCCAGTGATCGTTATGCTATTTTTCACAGAATGCCACTTCTTCCTTATGAGGAGCTGCTATGCAAAGAAGCAATGCTTCTCAGACAGCAGTATCCAGTAGGCTCGGTTGGAACTGACGATTCGTGTTACCAGCGAAGCATTAAAACTTGTTTCATCCGTTTGATGCGGTCTCAACACCACAAACGCTGGTTACTGATGAATTTAGGTGCCGCTTTTTCATCTTCCTTGAAATCCGAGGGATCCATGTTTTGCGGCATATGTAGACGTGATTGTTATGTTAGCTATATTAAGTGTAACTGTTTTGAGTACCCTATCTGCCTTCACCATGGTATGCACTTTTCATTTTTGAAGTGAAAAAAATTGAGTATGCTCTTAGATGAGTTGCTTTCTAATGCAGTTTATATCCTTTTGTACTCAGAACATGAGACTAGGAATTGTGACTGCGGACATGACCGCATTGTAATTTCAAAGGAGAATATTTCAGAGTTAGAAGCTTTATCTTTGCAGTTCGAACAAAAAGATGGCCTGTCACAAGAAGTTGAGAAGCAAGTGCAGTTAATTGGTGACCCATATCTTCTAATAAATATTTCTCCTGTTCCTGAAAACGAGGTGTACATCCCTTATAGCAAGATCAGGCCTAAACCTTCTACTAAAGTATTCCAACATATCCAGACAGAACGCCCGGTTGTCAATAGAGTAGGTTGTTTGCAAGTTTTTGAAGATGGAGAGCAGGAAGTTCCGGAAGCCCCTTTTCCCTCTTTATTATCTGCAAGTTTATCTTCAAAAGTAAAGAAGATTACTTCCATGCTAACTGACGTAAGTTTCTTAAGTAAAGATATCAATATCCATTATGACTAATATCCTGTTTATAATTACCATTTATTGAAAATTTGAGTCCATGCCTATTTCTTTGAGCAAGTGACTGTGTTTTTTCAGCAACTATATTTTTTAATATCTTTGTGCAGGGTGATTCCAAACCAGATATGTGCTATCTTGAAATGGCCAGCAGAGGCGAGTTTCCTAGATCAACAGTAACACAGGATAGTGATGATTCTGACTCTGAAGTTTTCAGGGTTAAGCGCAGAACATCCTTAAAAGCAGACAGGAGAAATGCCTGCACTGTGATTGACTCAAACATTTCTGAACTGCAGGTAAGGGGCTGATTTCATTTGTTGTTAAGTTATTGACATGTTGCACATTTCTTTAACATGTTAGTTTACTTTAGTTGTAACAATTTTGATATTGGTTTCACTCATTGTGCAGCACATGGTTGGCTTTACTTTTTTTTTTTACATCATACAGTGCTTTTGTTTTTATTCTGTCGAGGATGCTCTTTATGGGATCCTCATAAAGCTGAGTACTGTTCTTATCTCATATGAATAAGATCTAAACCACTGGTGTGACGAAAATGGTCACCTGATAATGCCACATTTGAAGGTTTGTTTTCATGCCTGGGTACTTCGAAAGAGTTCAGTGACCAAGGGGTACACGAGTAGATTGGACATCTGTTCAGGACAATACTTCTCCAATTTCAGGTTACCAGGTAGTCATAGATCATCTATTTTGTTTTTGCCCGATCAGTGATCTTGTTTGGAGGAGCTTTGGACTATAAGTGTTATTTGAGGGGAGCAGACCTGCAGAAGACATGACCAAAGCCAGTTGCTGGTAGTCTTATGGGCTTTTTGGAATTGGAAGAATGCAGTGGTGTTCCAGCATGAGAGATACTATGGGGAATTCATGGTTATAGTATCAAGTCTTTCTACATGACGTGGGTGTGTTCTTATGTTTATATGGTGTTAAATCATACTTGTGCTGTATGCACTTTGTCTATTGAGTAATAAGTGGATGACTACTGGGAAAGGAGATGTCTTTTTCTGCGTTTCTTATATGGAACTAAACCTTTTGAATTACCACTTCGTGTGGCTAGTTTATCTGATGTAGGTAAGGATCTCATACCGGACTTCCAATCTCTTAGAAATATTGCATTACTTATTTGAAACTGGTCCTATGATGATAATCTTCCTCATTGAAAGAAACTTGGTCATCTTAAAGAATGTAAACTCGATGCAAAAGGTATGGTGTAGACAAGTTGGGGCATAGGCTGAAGAGAATTTTGTATATTGATCTCATAAAAGATGTCTTTGCTTGGGAGGAGTCTTACACGAGGAACAAAGTGGTATGCCAAACTTTTTAAGGTTTTTATCAGTTTTGACCGTAACTTCTGTAATATCGGGTATAAGTTGTACCCCTATATTCTTACAAAATCACATTTTTGCCCTTTTGTAATATCAATTATGCCCCTATTTTATCTTAAGGGATGTACATAACTATGAATTTTGTAAGAAGGTAGGGGCACAACTAATATTCCAAAAAAGGATGAGGCATAATTGATATTGCACAAGTTAAAAAGGGCACAAGTGATAAAAACCCAACTTTTTAATATATATGATTTTACAAGTTTATGTTCAATTATAAGTCCTTTCCTCTTTCCTTTTCATATGGAAGATCATTTGGGAAGAGGTATACTGCAAAAGTTAAGAAGGGCACAAGTGATAAAATCCAACTTTTTAATGTATATGATTTTATAAGTTAATGTTCAATTATAAGTCCTTTCCTCTTTCCGTTTTATACAAAGGATCATTTGGGAAGAGGTATATTGACATATTATTTTTGCCGATGGCATTGCGGTTGATGAAGCATTTAGCCTGTGGAGAAGAGAAATGAATGAGAAGCTTATTCCATAAGGCTAGGGTCTCTTATATATGGAGAAAACCCTATATAGTATAAGAGGAAAAATACATAAATACCCCAAAGGATAACAAAACCCCATGGGTTATGAGCATAAACATAAATATAATAATTTTAACACTCCTCAAGTTGGAGCTTATCTATCAATCATGCTCAACTTGGATACTACCTTGGAATATCCTTTGTGAGGATGTCTGCAAGTTGAAGTTTAGTGGAGATGTGTGGAGTGTTGATTCGTCCTCATCATACTGCATCACGAATGAAATGGCAAATAACTTCAATGTGTTTTGTCCATTCATGAAAAACTGGATTCGTGGTGATGTATGTAGCAGACTTGTTGTCTAGTATAAGGGTGCATGAGTGACGACTGACATGCCAAGTTATGTTAGGAAAGAGATAAACCATGTGATCTCACATTTGACTTGAGCCATTGCCCTGTATTCTGCTTTCACACTGGATCTGGAGACTACTGTCTGCTTCTTGCTTCGTCAAGTGACAAGGTTGTCCTCAATACACATGGCGTATCCTGTAGTGGATCCACGGTCCTCAGGAGAGCTAGCATACTTAGAATCTGTATAGATGGAGATATTACTATGCCCATTCACCCCATAGAAGAGTCTACGTTCGGGAGATTCCTTCAAATATTGAAGGATCAAGAGAACATCCTGTTAATGATTGTAAAGATGCTTCTCCATATGCTGGTTGGATCTGCTCACACCATATGATATGTCCATGGTTTTAGATTTCGCGAAATATCGATGAAATTTCATTGAAATTTTGGTTTCAGCAGAGGACTAACATTTTGAGCAAAATGCCTATATGGAGACCTTCCTTCACAAATGTTGCTCGATTTGAGCAAAATGTGATTGGAATTTGCATGCAATTTCGGTGAAATTCTGTTTCGATATGGTGTTGATACAATATTTGATACCGAAATTTAAAACCTTGGATATATTTGCCCTAGTAACAGTAAGATAGAGCAATTTTCCCACTAAGCTGTTGTATCGTGTTTCATCCTCAAAAGATAGATCAGTAAATGTTGAATGTTTTCTCACTTCTGCAGGAATGCTAGATGGCTTGCATCAAAGTAGTCCTGCCTTAGTCAGAATATCGAGGCAGTACATCCTGTGTGAAAGATGGAGCCCCTTATAGTGCGTATTACCTCAATGGCAAGTAAATAATGAAGATGGCTAGGTCTTTCGTGACAAAGACCTTTTGGAGGAAGGTCTTGGTTTCCTGAATACCGTCTACATCATTTCTTGTAACAACCATATCATCAACATAAACAACAATAATGACCGTGCTAGTAGATCGTTGTCTATCAAAGATAGAGTGGTAAGATGTCTATGAAAACCAAGTGTGTTGATCTCCGTAATGAGCTTGTCAAACCATGCATGGGGCTCTGCTTCAAGCCATAAATGACCTTGCATAGTCGACATACATGCTCTCCCTTGACGACATACCCTGGCGGTTTCATCATGTTGATCTCCTCCTCAAGGTCACCATAAAGGAAGGCATTCTTCACATCAAGTTGGTAAATGAGCTAAGCCTTGTTGGCATCAACAGAGAGAATAGTATGTATCGACCCCATTCTGGCAACGGGTGAGAAGGTCTTAAAATAATCAACCTCAAATGTTTGTACGAAACCTTTCGCAACAAGTTTGGCTTTTAATCCGTTAATAAAACCATCAAGCGACTATTTGGTTGTTAAGACCCGTCGACAAACCGCATGACGAACTCCCGATGATACACGAAATTTGCCTCTTTAATAATGCTGAATTGTAGTATATATAGGAGGCGAATTTCGGTCGATCAAAATACCACAATCTTCGAATGTTGTGGAATATTTTTACTTGGCAAGTCTACCAAGGTCGAACACCAGGAACGGTGATTCTTAGTTGCGTGGTCTTAAATTAAATTAAATAATTAATCAATGGTTGATCAATTTCTGTGTTAGGACAATATAATACAATGCAATTATGCATATGCGATGCAAAGGAAATAAACAAAGAGAATTATGCCCAGGATCTGTGATTTGAAACATGTTAAATCCTCAAGTAATCAGATCTATAATTTCTCTAGATTAATCACAAATCAAAGTGGATAGAACTCAAGAATTATTCAGACTGACTCAGTGCTTCAGGATAATAAATTGATGCTCAGAATAATTTGAAGCAAAATATCTGGCCTCCAAATGTCTTTGATTTAATTCCTCGAATAGTCGACAATAATCTTAAAGAAACTGATCTAAATTAATCTCCTCTGAAAACTAAACTATTGAGAAATATCAACAATGATTACAAAGGTTTAATCAGACTAAAATCATCATCCGAATTCCTGTAAAAATTATCATTGATTTCTCAAGCACCAATATGTCAAGGTTAGCCTGCAAGAGTCAATAATGACCCTCAAATAATAATTCTCAATAAACGACCTCGGATCTATCCTCAAATTATGCTAAGGGATATAGCATGAAAATAGCTTCAAAATAACATATTATATGCTTAAATCAGAGTTCGGATGAAAAAGATATGATGAAATGAAATTTCAGGGACTAATATTTATTAAAATAAAGTTTTTCCTTCAAACAGTTCCCTTGAAGGGCTTATCTGCAATTTCTGAAAGTCGGCTGGGCTCGGATGTAATTTACCCATGGCAGGGGTATTTCCGTAATTTCAGATATCGGCATGGTCCTTTCTGCAATTTTTCCAACGTGCACGTACGTAACACGTACGCAAGAGGCTCGGGCGGCCTGGGGCTAAGGCTTGGGCGTCGAACCGGAGGCTCGGGTTCCGAGGCTGAGGCTCGGATGGCGGCGCTGAGGCTCGGGCGGCAAGGCTCAGGATCGGATGCCTGAGCCTATGTAGCAGGCTGATGTTGCTTCGGGGACCCGAGCCTAGAGGCTGGGGGTCGAGGCTTGGGCGGGGCTCTCATGGCTGAATAGGGGCTAGAGGGGAAGACGCGGGGGGCCTTTGGGCCGTCGGATCAAGGACCGATTGCCCGATCCGACGGCAGCTGTACGCTGCGAGGCTGGGGGTGGACCAGCTGCGAGGAGGTGGCGTAGAGGGTGGCACCCCTGATGACCGAAAAATGACCAAGACCCAGGTAAAGGAAATAGAGCTAGGTCGTTGCGACCCGAGTCTCGGAAATCAATTAGTCAACAAGAAAAATATAAGAGCAGACCACCAAACAAAGACAAAAATCAATAAACACAACTAGTGGCCCTGGCTATTGGATTAGCCTGGTATAGCGACCAGGGTCGGACTCAGGGAGCACTGATGGCCTTGCGGCCTACGAAGTAGTTAAAAATAAAGAAAAATGAAAGCAAATTATTTTTGGTGGATTTTTAATATTTTTATATTTTTTTGGATTTTTAAATTAATAAAGAAAATAAGAAAACAATGAAACAAGCAACTTTGACTAATTATTTAAACACTCAAAATTAAGCCAAAAATTCAAACAAAAATATTTTTAAGTTTTACGGATTTTTTTACTGTTTTTGGTGAATTTTTGATAATTTTTTGATTTTTATGGAATTTTCTAAAAATGAAATAAGGCAGAAATGCAAGACCACTATCTAGCCAGGCTTCTAAGACCAAAATAAAATATAAAATGGTCTCAACAGAGCTCGGAGGTAATTTTCTTGGAAAATAGAAACAACAAGGAAAATTCAGAAAAAGGGTTTATTATTTTTGGAATTTTCTATGATTTTTTAGAATTTTTATGAATTTTAAAGGGTTTTTCAATTTTTATAAATCCAAAAACGACCAAAATTGGTCAGAAAATCAAGCACACCAAAACACATAAAATATGATTTTTTTAGAATTTTTGAAAAGGTTTTAATATTTTTTTGTGATTTTTAAAGATGAGCAGGCAGAAAAAGAGATGTTTTTGAATTTTTAAAAATAATAAAAGGGCTAAAAAATGTACCCAAAAATTAGTGAAAATTCTACACAGTGGCAGGAGCCACGTTTCAAATTTTCACTTAATTTGGATGAAAATTGATATTTTATTTAAATCCAACTAGAGCCAACAGTACACAGGGACCTGTTTGCAATTTAAATAAAGTTTTGGGCCAAAAGGTAACAAACTCAGAAGCTCAGGGGGTCCTGGTGCAAAAAGTCCAATATAACACGCGCCAAGCACGTGTACTGAGCACACAGGGACCCAAATGCAAAGGAAATAAGTTCCGAGGGCTTATTAGCAACATGTGCTAAAAGCCCAGGGAGCTAACTGCAAATAACACACTAAATTCAGCACATGTTCAATAAAAAACACTCACAGGGGTATGGATGCAAATAATAAAAACTATATTTCATTCCATAACACCTTACTACATTAGCCCAAATATTGCAAATACAGCACAAAAATCACGTGACGATGCACGTGTTCCACGTAGACAGGGGTATAAATGCAAATAAAACAAACACGAGGTCCTAAGTGCAAAATGTCCAGAATAAAATGAACTATATAAAATATTTACAGGACTCAATAATAAAGACAAAACAGGAGGGGGCCTAAGTGATATTTACCCCTTATTATGATCCGAGGGCGGAGGATGCGCCACGTGGCTGATTTGACGGCTGGGGGTAGCGGGCGCCTCCTCGTGTAAACCTCGCTCGGATCTGACGATGGAGGGCTCTCCACATGGATGATCAACGGCTGCTGTACGCCGTGGCTAACCCTCGCTGGATGGAGGGCGGAGAAGAGGCCACGTGTCGGATCGACGGTGACCTGCTGCTGACCTTTTCTTCGCCTAGATCGAACGGTCCTCCACAGATCTGGCACGACAAGGGTGGATGGACGGCTCTGGAGGGTCCAGGAAGAACAGGTGGCCGACGAACTTCGCCGGCCCGATACGCGTACGGTGGACCTCCTCGGGGGCTGCTGAAGATCGGAAAAGAATCGCCGGAGCCTCCCGCGTCTGAAGAACCCCTCCGATGGCGCCAACGAACTCCGAGAAGCCCGGGCGACAGCGACGGAGCTGAGCTCCTGTGCCTGGAAGTTGAGGTCCTCAGATGGACCTCCTCAGACCTGCAAAAGAGCACAGAAGGACTCCTGGGTCGAGGGTAAAATGCCTCGACCCGGTTAGAAGCGAGGCGGGTGGTCGGTGCGTCGGGGCGAATGGTCTCCGGTGAGGCGTCGGCGAAGGAGACCGACTCCCAGTTCCTTTGCGAACTGGGTTGAATGGATAGGCGAAAAATGTACGGGGGAGAAGGGCGAAGGTGAAGGTCGAGTCTGATGGTCGAGATGTGGACGGATGTGGTCGGAATCGATGATCGTCGGCGGAAGATGAAATTGGGGGTAAATGGAAATTGGCGAAAACTAAGGGAAACTAGGCTTACCAGATGGCTGAGATCGACAGTGGACGAGCTTCCGAAGCTCTGGGTCCTTGCCTCGAAGGCCGTCGATGCCCGAGGCTCGAGCACCACTCCTGGGCAGCGCACGGCGGTGAAGACCTGCCGGGTCAGTGGCTGCGCACTCCTTCCTCACTGCAACACTACCCTCAGCTCGCTGTCACTCAGGCGAAGGCAATGGAGGTCCTGGGTAGGGAAATGCTGGGATTAAGTATGGCTAGGGGTCTGGCTAGATGGGTGTCGGGCGAGGAAATCGGAGCGCGGACCCCGAGAACCCACCCCGGGCGAAGGTCTCGGATGTGTGCTGATCAATCGGAGCCCGGGGTTTGAGGTTTTGGTGATCGGATCGTGACGCAATAAATGGGAGAAAAGGCGGGTCGGGCGCAGATCCGCGGGGCTGTGGTCCAAGGGGGGGAGTTGACCGGGGGGTCAACATCCCCCGTGGACCAATGGGAAACGGCCACGTCAGAAATAATTGGAAAATATATTTAAAACTATTTTTTTGTGATTTTTATTTATTTTTTTGAAATAAAAATAAGGTATGTACAATATAATATAATATATAGGTATATATACAATATTGTCTTTTTGATTTTTGATTTTTAATTACTTATTTTTGTACATTTTTATTCCAATTTTATATTTTATTTATTTTTAGAATAAAATTTGGAATAAAAAGGTATTTTTAAATTATTTTTATCATTTATGTACAAGGGTTAAATAAATAGCTATATACACATATATACATGGTCTATATACAATGTTTATTTTGATTTTTTATTTTTGTTCTTTTTATTTTATTTTTGTTTTTATGATTTTTATTTTATTTATTTACACCATGGAATAAGGAATATGTACAATTTTTATGAGATTTTTAATTTATTTATTTATAGGTATAAATAAATAGATAAAGTGTTTTATGTACCTGGTATATCTACAAGGAAGGATGAATTTTATTTCTTTTTAATTTTCTTTTATTTTTCTCATGTTTGTTTTAATTTAATATAAACAAATATTTACATATAAATACACACTTATTTTTATTTTTATTTTTAGAGAAAAATATTCTTATTTATTTACAGGTATATTTACACACATGAGCTCCCTTATCTCTCTCTACTTGGGTTTTTATGCGGTCAGGCCCATGCCGAGCCCTCCCTTGGGATTAGGTCGCTCAATATTTATTCTAAATATCTCCCTCTTTTTCTTTTGTTTCTTTATTCTTTTATTAATGCACAAAAGCATGCTAATTATGCAATTTACACAATGCATGCTTTTTAATAATTATTTGTATTTACAGGAATATACATGTGTTTGGCAAAGGTTTTGTAGCTAAAATAAAAGAATAAAGAGTGATGAATGGGTATTCATCAACCCCAGACGGCAGAGGGGAGGCGCGGTGGCGAGGCGAAGGCTCGCACAACGGAGCTCGGAGGGTGAGGCGCTGGGGCGCGCCTTCGAGGGTGAGGCGCGACGAAGCGAGGCGGTCGGAGGGCGAGGCGCTGTTCCTGCAAAAGATTAGCCAAACAAAGGGGGAGGGGGTTGATGGCGAAGCCTGTGGTCGGCGAAGCGTGGGGGCGGCGAAGGGAGAGTGGTTCCGGCCTGTGCAAGGCCGGCGATGTTGTGTGGAGCGGACCGGAGGAGGGTAGGGATCGGGCGGAGAAGGCGTCAGTGAGGGTGGCCCGTGAGGATGATGAAGGTCGTGCGGGCTGGCTGCGCACGGAGGTGGTGCAACAGGTGGCTGGAGGATGTGCAGTAGCTGGGGGCATTGGGCGGAGGAAGTCACCTGGAGGGAGGAAGGAGCGGGGGCTCGGATGATGTCGCCTGGGGAAGGAGAAGGGATGAACCTCTTCTTTGATCTTTGCCTCAAGAGTTCGACGAGTGACCCCGAAGCTTTGCTGCTCGCAAGGGGGCAGCGACACCGCAATGGAATGCCGTGGATCATGCCTAGAGGAGGTTACGCCTGAGAATGGAGTTCCTGTCACAAATCCTCTTCTCGGCTACTCAGGATGATGGCGGATGGGAGAGAAGGTCGTCATAGGGGAGGTTTTGCAGAGGTGGCAGTAACGGCTGGAGGGGAGAATGAAGGGGTCAAGGACGTTACTTGGGCGTGGTAACGGCGAGGGAGATGGCGGCGGGAGGGGAGGAGGCGTTGTAGGAGAAGGAAGAATGGTTTGGAAGGGGAGAAGGAAGAGGGTCACATGCTGGGCACGTGACCCGAGAGGAGAGAGGAAAGTAGTAGGTGGGGTGCCACATAACACGCCCAGAAGCTGCCACGTGGCTTCTCCAAAAAAATTTCAAAATTTAAAGATAAAGAAAATTAGAAAAGAAATAGAAGGAAACCCTGGATCTTAAAATTTCCTTTACGAAAGTTGTTCGTCTTGACGAGATCTACAACTTTCATGAAGGACCCTGGAATCAAAAAAGGTCACCTGTGAGAAGTGGTATTTTTGGTGGTTCTCTATGTGTATAGAAGCCAGAATTTTGGGGGTTTGTAATTTTTTTGGTGGTTTTAGAGAGGATAAAAAATCTAGAAAAAATACGATAAAATACATGAAAATTAATTACACATTAACCTAATTTTTTTTGGATTTTTAATAAATAATAAAATAGGAAATAAAATAGAAGTGAGAAACACACAATTTTTGTATAGACTCACAACGGACACTTGGACTCTGTTAGTTTCTTTGATTTCAGTTTTAATTTGGATTTTTGTGTCGCTTAATAAAACTTTCATCAAAGAACACAAATGAAGAAGAAATAAAATTAAAAGGATTAATTATACACATAAAAACTTAGGTCAAAGATAGCAAAAAGTCAAAATGCGCAAAAGAGGCCCAAAACCTAACTTTCACATATGAGCTCCGAATTTTATGAAATTGGTCTTATTTTGAAGGTATTTGAATATGGAGTACTTTAATAATGAGTAGACCAAAATTGGACACTGAATGTGGGAGATATGCTCGTTTTAGTTCGTCGGATGTGAAATTAGACTTTGGGATTATTTGACACTTATTGGAGTCAGTAATTTTTTTATATTTTTTATTTAATAATGTTAGTAATATCTACACAATGGAGGTGGTTTGGGGTCAATTAGAGTTAGGATGAAATAACTAAAAATAAGAGAAGTTAACAGCTTTTTGGGCTAATTTACCATTGGGATTTTTAATGCAATTATGCATGATGAAATGCAAATATTATTTACACATGTATAAATGCTAATAATGCTCTATTAATGATTAAATGCGTGTGAATCTTGGGGAGCAGAGCTTAATTGATCAATTTTAGCATGATGAATACGAGATTCGTCATACCCCTACACTTAGACTATGCTCGTCCCCGAGTATGAATGAATGAATGTCTTAGTTGAATACATCTCTGACTGTGCATGTGAATTTTCAAGGCTCAATTCATGGAAGACCCTTAATTCGAGTGATCCTAAAATTTTGGGCTCAACCATGCTTTAATAAGAAGGAACCCAACTTTTCTAATTTTCAGACTCTCTGTTTGTATATATAGTATAAGGATATGATTTTTAGTGTATTGCATTCATGAGAGTCAAGTCAAGACACTACTCAAAGTTCCAATCCAAGAGACTTTCTTCTAGACCTAATCCTCAACACTAGGGAATAAGTATACTCTTGCTTCAGTCAACCATCTCATTAGTTTGTCAGACTTGAAATTGTAGATGGACTGCCAGATGATGGAGGGCATAGGATTGTGTCTGGTTTTCTCTCTCTTACAATGGAACAAGGTGCCTCTCGAGTGCCTTATTAATCAACAGAAGTATATTTTTATTTTGTTGATCAATGTGTCCGTCAAGAGAATTTGGAGTCGTCTGCACTTGTTTTTCTGAGAGTACACCGGGGTGTGTCTCTTTTGAGATCTAAGATACCTTCGACACCCAGACTTGTATCGCTTACGATGCAGAGCCCTTTTATGGTGTCAGCCCGACTCCTTGGTCCTAATTAGCGCTTGGTCCAAGTGGACACTTTGAAAATGTTTGGGAGCTCTCGTCATTGGTGGAAGCTTTGTAATTTGACTTTGGATGATAGAGCTTTTCTTTGACATTTCTTTTCTTTTGTTGGCTAGCTCCACTGCTTTTACCAAAAGTTGGCGTACACTGATCAATAATTTTCATTAAGTTTCTGTAGAGACTTATATATGTTGCGTTGTACTGTTTACTGTTTCGTATTTTCTATTTATATAGTGTAAGGCTCTGTAATTTACCCAAGGGTTTTCTCTCTATATAAGAGACCCGAGGGCTCTATGGAATAACACATCAGAGTATCGATTACTCTAACATGGTATCAGAGCCAAAACCCTAACCCTAGGGTTTCCTCCACCCGCTGCCGGGCCCTCCAGCCGCCCCAGCTGTCCCCGCCGGCCAGTCCAGCCCTCCAGCGGGCCCCCGCGCTACCCCAGCCAGGCTTCCAACCTCGCCGGGGCCCCTCCTTCGCCGTCCCCGGCCCCGCCAGCCCTGAAGCCCCGCCGCCGGGACTTCCCCCCCCGCCGCCGGGACCCCCGAGCAGCCGTCGGGACCCTCCTCCAGCTGCCGCCTCTCTCTTCCGTAGAGGCTTCCACAGCCTCTACTCGTCCCCGGGGAGGTTCTCCTTCGGTCGGTTCCGGATAAATGATGGGTTCAAGTGCATAACGTCTACATATGCACTTGAATCCTCACAGGTCGTGGTAGACACCAGTTTCTTGGTCTATCATCCCTAGTTGTTCTTCTCCGGCAGTATGTCAGATCAAAAGGTTGATATGCCCGCCATCGGTGCCTTCAAAGGTTCGGCACCTATCGTCAAAATGGACGGGACGAACTACGAACTGTGGGCTATGCAGTTCCTCAGTCTCATGAAGTCGTGTGGTAAGAAGCATATTCTTACCGAAGATAAACCGCCGGAGAAGACGGGAATATATGCCTCATGGGAGGCTGATGACGCGTACGCCAAAGTTTGGCTGTCAGGTACGCTCACGACGGAGATAGAAAATGATGTCCTCCATCAGCCCACCGCCAAGGCGATGTGGGATATTCTGGCCACGACGTACTCTCAAGTACGGAACGAGACCAAGATGCTGCAGTTGCAGCATGATATCTTTACCACGAAGCAAAATGGGAGGCCTCTTCATTCTCTGTACACGTCTCTTCGTGGAATGTTCGAGAAACTTTATAGCACAATTCCACTCACAGCCACACCGGGACAACAGAAGACGTTCCGCAACGCCACTATGGTTGGCGTCTTACTTGCTGCCCTCGATCCTGAATATGAGGCAGCACGCTCTCAGATCCATGCCGATGCCACCATTCCACCGATGGAAGAAGTCTACAGACGGCTCAGTCGTGTACCAGTTCCATCGAATACAACGACTACACCTCCCTCGGCAATGGCTGTCTCTAGAGGACGAGGTAGTTCCTCCTCATTTCGTGGCAGAGGAAGTGGTGGACGTGGCCGTGGAGGTCGCATACGCTCTACGTGCTCATTCTGTCGTCGTACTGGTCATTCGGAGGATACATGCTATTCCAAGCATGGCTTCCCTCCTTCTGCACGCGTCGCTGATCATGTTCAGGGTCCACCAGCATCTACTCCCGATCACAGGTTCGAGGAGCTAGTGGCACGACTTCGTGATATCATGCCACATTCATCATCAGAGGGTGCTGATGCGTCTGATGTTGCGGCTTCGGCATCAACTAGTACATCTGCCTCAGCCAGTGCCTCAGGTAGTCCTTCCGTCTCATATCATAACCATGATCTCACAGGATGGATTGTTGATTCTGGAGCCACCCATCATCTCTGTCGTGAGAAAGATATTCTGCAGTCCTATAGAGCTGTCCAGCCTGGTCGCTCTGTACTCATTGCTGATGGTACTCATTCCCCTATCATCGGTCAGGGGGAGACGGCTTTGCTGTCCTCTATACACTTACAGAATGTTTTACATGCACCAGAATTCTCTATGAATCTCTTATCCATTAGTCAGATTACACGAGATTTGCATTGTCGTGCTATTTTTGACCCATCGTCTGTTATTTTTCAGGACATACTAACGGGCAGGATGATTGGTTGTGGTTCTGAGCACAATGGCCTCTATCGTCTTATATGGAACTCTTATGCTGGCGTCTCACTACATTCCCAGGGCTCCGTGTCTCCGTATACCTGGCATCTTCGGTTCGGTCACCTGCCACTACAGAAAATGTGTCACCTCCTGCCTCAGATTTCTCCGAGTTCATCCTTTCGTTGTAAAGCTTGTCAGTTAGGGAAGCACCATCGGTCCAGCTTCCCCAGTCGTCAGAGTCGGAGCAGTCGCTCCCCATTTGAGTTATTTCACATAGATATATGGGGTCCCAGTCGTGTCCCAGATCATCAGGGGCACATGTTCTATTTAGTTGTGGTTGATGATTTTTCTAGAGTGTCCTGGACCTTTCTTCTTAAAAATAAATCCGAAGCAGGAAGTGTTATTCAAAATCTTATCAATGAAGTTCAAAATGTTTTTTCGTCTACTGTTAAGTATGTGCGTACTGACAATGCATTGGACTTCTGCACTCGTTCCCTTGCTAGTTTTCTTTCTTCTAAAGGCATTATCCACCAAACCACATGCGCATACACATCTCAACAAAATGGGGTTGCAAAACGGAAACATCGCCATTTCCTTGATATTGCTCGCACATTACTTATTCAGAGTTGTGCCCCATTATCCTTTTGGGGGGATGCTATACTTACAGCATGCTATCTGGTCAACCGCGTGCCTACAACTGTTCTTGGGGAAAAGTCTCCTATATCTGTTCTTTTTCCTGACAAAGATTTGTTTACTCTTACACCTCGGGTCTTTAGCACTGTTGCGTTTGTCCACCGCTTGTCTCCAAGACTTGATAAGCTATCTCCTAGGGCTGTCAAGTGTGTTTTTGTGGGCTACTCCGGGACACAGAAAGGATATCGTTGCTATGACCCCGTTCATGACAAGTACTATGTGAGCGCTGATGTTACATTTTTCGAACCCGTCATGTACTTCTCCCCTGCAGGGGACAGATTGGTCTCCTCCACATCCACAGATTCCAGTGTCTATGTGCCTCCACCTCCAAGCCTGAGTCAATCCTCTACTCCACCACCACCACCACCACCACCTCCAATTGAACCTTTTCCTAAGTTCTATACAAGGCGTACAGGACCGGCTCAAGCTACATGTCAACCATCCAACACGCCTCAGGTATGTTTTGATGTTCTCACTAATGATGGGTTAGACAATGCACCAGTGCAGGAGCCTTTACTACAGGAAGAGGATCAACCGGTCGACACAATGATGGATGATCTGGATCGGCCCATTGCTCACAGGAAGCAGCGCAGACAATGTGCTTCATATCCTCTTGCCTCTCAAGTCTCATTTCATCGTCTAAATGGGGACTTCCAGAAGTTTGTAGCTGCTGTCTCGTCAGTTGAGATCCCACGGACCTATCAAGATGCCATGAAGATTGATTGCTGGCGTCTAGCCATGGAAGAGGAGATGCGTGCTCTGCAGTCTCGAGGGACTTGGTCTCTTGTCCCCATTCCTCCAGGTGCCTCCGTGGTGAGTTGCAAGTGGATCTTTACGGTGAAATATCATGCGGATGGACGTCTTGATAGATACAAGGCAAGACTTGTAGCATGAGGATTTACCCAGACATATGGGGTAGATTATTTGGATACTTTTTCACCAGTGGCTAGACACTCCACTCTTCGCATCCTCCTATCTGTTGCTGTGGTACGTAACTGGACTATTTTTCAGCTTGACGTCAAGAATGCTTTCTTGTATGGTGACCTACAGGAGGAAGTCTACATGCAGCAGCCACCAGGGTTTGCTGCTGAGGGGGAGACTCAGATGGTGTGCAGACTTCACAAGGCTATCTATGGCCTTAAACAGAGTCCCCGAGCATGGTTCCAGAAGCTTTCTCAGCTAATTGAACAACAGGGGTTCAGGAGATCAAATGCGGACCATTCACTGTTCATCCAGAAGACCCCTAGAGGTACAGTTGTGGTTATGATATATGTTGATGACATCTTGGTTACAGGAGATGATGTTCAGGGGATTGAGATAACCAAGTCCCTGTTGGGAAACCGGTTCATTACGAAGGATCTGGGCACGATACAATATTTTCTGGGGATAGAGTTTGCACGAAATGCACAAGGAATGGTGATGACTCAAAGAAAATATGTAACAGACTTGCTAGTTGAAACATGAATGACTGGATGTAGACCTTCAAGTACACCTATGGACCCAAGCATGAAGCTGTACGACGACGATACCGAGGAGGTGGACAAAAGAAGGTACAGAGAGATGGTGGGTAAGCTCTTATATATTACCATAACTCGATCGGATATTGCATTTGCAGTAAACCGGGTGAGTCAATTTGTGGAGCAGCCGAGGCAAGTTCATATGGATGCCTTGTATATGATATTGAGATATCTGAAGTCTTCCCCAGGCACAGGGTTGCTATTCAGGAAAGATACAGATCTGTCTATTTCAGCTTGTGCAGATGCAGATTATGCAGGATGTCCAAGGGATCGTAAATCTACTTCTGGATTTGCTATCTTCATAGGAAGCTCTTTAGTTTATTGGAAAAGCAAGGAACAGACTGTTGTGGCGAGATCCAGTGCTGAATCCGAGTACAGAGCCATGGCTCAAGCAAGTGCAGAAATGATGTGGGTTAGAGCAGTCTTAGAAGATTTGAATGGAGATGTCCCCTTGCCTATGAATCTCCAATATGACAATCAGGCAGCTTTGTTTATTGCCAATAATCCAGCGTTTCATGAGAGAACAAAGCACATCGAGGTGGATTGTCATTATACTAGAGACATGATTCAGAAGGGCTTCATCTCCACTTCTCATGTCAGTTCAGAGGGCCAGACTGCCGACATATTCACCAAGCCATTGCTCAGAGGACCGTTCCAGAGATGTTCTTCCAAGCTGAGCATGATAGATATCTATGCTCCATCTTGAGGGGGAGTGTAGAGACTTATATATGTTGCGTTGTACTGTTTACTGTTTCGTATTTTCTATTTATATAGTGTAAGGCTCTGTAATTTACCCAAGGGTTTTCTCTCTATATAAGAGACCCGAGGGCTCTATGGAATAACACATCAGAGTATCGATTACTCTAACAATTTCATCACATCCTGACACATAGGTAGATATCAAAGAGATTAGCATATGAATCTTGTTCACATACTGGTTAGGGTTTTGCTGACACTCAGGTTTTCTGAAGCTTTCATTAGCTTTATCCCAACATCGAGCATCATTAGATCGGATCTAAACTCAAATCTCTAGTCTCAGTTCCTCAAGTGATAACTCAACTCATCTCATCAATCATGCAGTTGTGAAGGTGATTATGCTGATCATATTTTTTTTGAAGGTAGAGATGAAGAGTGCAATATAACGCTCAAATCTTTCAAACCAGGGAAATGTGGATAATTAAGTTCAAAACCCCAATGACTAAGGTTGGCTAACTCAGAACCTCAAGATCATAGAAATCAAGTGTCCTAAAAAATCCTTAAGCCTTGAGTGCTAGTGAATGTGTCAGGAATATATCAACCAAGAAATGCTTGATGGAATGCAGGACCATGAGTGATTTTTTTTTTCAAAAACAGGTATTATACACATAATATACACTACTTGTACCCATCCTTGATGTTAGATAAAAATGATTAAAGTACGAGCTATGGATAAAGTAGATAGAATATATACAAACACCCCCCTATACTTAGCATGTGCTATGTCCTCATTGCACAAAGTGAAATGTAGACATAGCTCGTACTTAGTATAGCTCAGACAAGAAAAATAGAAGTCGACCTGCCCCCCCTATACTTAGACTGTTGAGGGACTAAGCACGGAAGAAAAGAGTGAAATGAGGCAGTCGAGGGTGAACGGAAAGAATAGAAGTGATGTATACACAGTGAAATTAGTCCCCTTCAACTATCGGGGGACCGAGAGCGGGTTGATGGATATACGGAAGAGCATTGGATTCGGAGAGGTATTTTATCTGGGAAGTTCAAATCTTTCGTCAAAAGCTATGCCTCGAGTGAAGGAGATCTGTTCAACTTGTACTAAATGCTTGTTGGATTCGACAAAGTGTTTAAGTAGCTGACCGTTGATTATAGATGTTTGCGTGCTATCTGCGGTCTCTGAGATCTCAACACTACCATTATTGTGTACCTCTCTTACAATGAAGGGTCCCGTCCATTTTGGTTTCAATTTTCCTTGGAAAATTTTCAATTTTGCATTAAATAACCAGACTTTCTGCCCTAGGATAAAGATCTTTGTTTGAATGTTCTTGTCATGCTATCTCTTTACTTTGTCCTTATAAATGGTGCTGTTTTCATAAGCATGATTTCGGATTTCGGATAGTTCATTCAAATCCATATGTCGGTTCTTCTTTCCTTGGTGACAGTTCCAATTAATCTTTTTGATTTCCCATTCTGATTTATGCACGAGTTCTGCGGGCAAATGACATGGCTTTCCATATACCATTCGAAACGGGGAGGTGCCCAATGGGGTCTTATAAGTTGTCCGATAAGCCCATAGAACTTGGTCCAGGAGTTGGGACTAGTTCTTCCTGTCAGGGTGGACGAGCTTCTGTAAAATTCCTTTAACTTCCCTGTTTGACACCTCGGCCATGCCATTGGATTTTCGATGGTAAGGACTAGCGACACGGTGCTCGATGCCGTATTCCTTAGTCAACTTCTTCACCTCCCGGTTGACAAAGTGGCTATCCCCATCAGATATTAAAATTTTTGGAATTCCAAACCTCGAAATAATATGATCTTTCAAAAACTTGCAAACAATTTTGCTATATGCTGTTCGATTAGGGATAGCCTCCATCCACCTAGATAAATAATCTACCGCGGGAAGAATATATTCAAATCCTTGACTATTAGGGAATGGGTCCATAAAGTCAATGCCCCGTACGTCGAATACATCACAGATGATCACTGGTTGCATAGGCATGGCATCTTTGGAACCAATGATCCCTCCCATTCTCTGAGCACGACTTGACAAAATCGTAAGCATCTTTAAACAAGGTCGGCCAGTAAAATCCACATTGCAGTATCTTCTCAGCAGTCCTCTTCCTAGAGTGATGTCCTCCCTCCTCCAAGGTGTGGCATAGATTGAGGATACTTTGGTATTCCTCTTGAGGAATACATATTCTCCACATGCAATCCAGTCCATCAAAGAAAAGGAACGAATCCTCCCAATGGTAGTGTCTCACTTCAGATATGAGTCGATCGATTTTATTCCTGGGCCAACCCTGAGGAACTTCCTTGGTGACAAGATAATTCATCGTGTCTGCATACCATGAGAGTGAGTCAATAGCTGAAATTGACTCGTCTGGAAAGGTTTCACGGATGGATTCAAATTCCGAGATTTTGTTATGTTCGATCCGTGATAAATGATCAGCTACGACATTCTTAATAGCAGGTTTGTCTTTAATCTCCAAATCAAATTCCTGAAGCAATAGTATCCACCTCAGGAGTCGTGCTTTTGCGTCCTTTTTGACCATTAAGTATCGGATGGCAGAATGGTCTATATAAACTGTCACCTTCGATCCTGTAAGTATAGATCGAAATTTTTCCAAGGCAAAAACTACAACAAGCATTTTCTTTTCGGTCACGGTGTAATTTTTCTGAGAAGGGTCTAAAACTTTGCTTGCGTAGTGAATAACATATGGGAATCTATCTTTTCGTTGTCCTAACACAACTCCTACTGCGAAATCGGATACTTCTGTCATGATCTTGAAGGGAAGAGACCAGTCGAGAGCTTGTAGGACGGGAGTGTCAATGATCCTCCTTTTGAGTAGTTCGAAGGCCTCAAGACACTTATGATCTACTAGGAACTCAGTGTCTTTCCCTAGGAGGTCAGTTAGCGGTCGGGCAATTTTTGACAAATCCTTGATAAATCTTCTGTAAAATCCGACATGCCCCAGAAAAGACCGTACTTGTTTCACATTGGTAGGTGGGTCGAGTTTCTTGATCATATCAACTTTGGTAGGGTCAACCTCCATTCCCTTCTTGGAGATGACATGCCCCAATACATTGCCTTCTTTTACCATGAAATGGCTTTTCTCCCAAGAGAGCACCATATTCACTTCCCTACATTTTTGTAGGACTCGATCCAGGTGCACTAGACAATCATCGAATGAATCACCATGTAACGAGAAGTCATCCATAAAGACCTTCAGGAAATCGCCAACCATGTCGGCAAAAATCGCAATCATGCATCGCTGAAAGGTGCCGGGGGCATTGCAAAGCCCAAAAGGCATTCGCTTGAATGCGTATGTGCTGAAAGGACATGTAAAAGTAGTCTTTTCTTGGTTCTCGGGGGCGATGGCTACCTGATTGTAGCCCGAGTACCCGTCTAAGAAACAGAAGTATTCTCTCCCTGCCAATCTCTCCAAGATTTGATCAATAAAAGGCAGCAGAAAGTGATCCTTCTTCGTTGCGGTATTCAGGCGTCTGTAATCCACACAGACACGCCACGATGTGGGTAGCTGAGTCGTGATCTCTTCTCCCTCCTTATTGGTGATAATATGAAGTCTCGACTTTTTCAGAACAACATGCAAAGGTGACATCCACTTGGAGTCGGAGATGGGATATATGAAATCAGCCTTACACCATTTTTCGATCTCAGTCTTAACCACTTCTCGTAAGTTTGGATTCAATCTACGTTGGCATTCACGGGAGGGTTTAGCATTATCCTCCAAGTAAATATGGTGTGAGCACAGGGCTGGGTTTATCCCTGAAAGATCAGACAATCTCCAGCCTATAGCCTTGCGGTTTTTCTCCAAAACATTAAGCAGGCGGATCTCTTGCTCTTCGGTCAGATGTGAACTGATGATGACCGGAAACCGTCCCTTTTCTCCCGCAAGGAAGGCATGCTTAAGCGTATGGGGCAATGGTTTGAGTTCAGGTAGGTTAATAATGTTGCTCGAATCTGGTCTCCTCAGTGATGCTTCTTGTTGCGATGTGGACACTTGCAGTGTATCAATATCGGCCACCATTGTGGGTGTTTCTGGGATCGGATCGCTAATGGTGGAATGTGGTGTGACAAGTGCCGCGTCCGATTTGTGTACCTTACTCAGGGATTGTCCATAAGGAGAATGGACTGACAGATCCAGAGGGGCCTCTGAGTCTCCTAGAGTATAGGTAGATGCATGAATGAGCTGACAGACTAAGTCATCAACAATTTCCTTTTCAAATGAGGTTGATTCTATCATAGCGGTGGGGTTTGTCTCCAACGCCGAACTGTTGCTTCTGTATATTCTCTCAGTTTCTGATTTTTCAGACTCAGTGCTCGACTCAGTGTCAGGTCTTTGAAATCTAGTTTGCTTCATTTTAAGTTCCACTTTTCCAAACTGGATTCTCCCGGATGTGTAGTCAAATATAGCTCCTGCGGTCCTAAGGAAGGGTCGCCCTAGTATCATTTGGGAGTCTTTCCAATTTCTAGGGACATCCATATCAAGTATTGTGAAATCTACTAGGTAGTTTTGTCCCTCTATGTTGATGACAACATTTCGAATCTCCCCCTAGGTCTCTTAGTTGATGTATCTGCGAATTGAAGTACAGCTGCAGATTGCTTAAGAGAACCTAGATTCAAATGCTCAAATAGGGTTGTGGGCATGAGATTGATGGATGAGTCATTGTCTAATAAAGTTCTTGCAAACTTGATTTATTTGATTTGGCTAGTGATGAAGTGAGCACCCATGCCTCTTTTCTTCCTTGGCAGTTCATTTTTTATAAGACGAGATGTAACAACAAAGAGTGTGCGTTTCTTTGTTTGGTTAGGAGTTTGTTTGCTGGTCCTTGTTGGTGTGCATCTCACCTTAAGGTACTTTCGAAAAGCCGAGTCTCTTTCTATCATCTCGTCTAAGGATAGAGCGACCTTAATATTTTCTTTGCATATGCAGGCCATATCGTCATCATTTTTTTGATTTTTCATGTTTTTCTTCTTTCCTGCCGTAAGAGCACGGGAAAAAGGGATGGATTTGTTGTGATAAAAAACATCACTTTTATTGAATGGAAAATTGTTTACAGGACTCGGACTAAAAACAGGAAATTGATGGTCAGATATTGCTGGTGTTTTGGTGACGTTTCTTTGTCAGACTCAGACTCCGACTCTCCATTATCTCCGTGTAGTGTGGGTGGGACTTCTTCTTTCTCCTCCTATCTTCCTTCGTCAATTCCCCCAGGGTTGTGTGAATTGGTGGACACTGGGGCTATGTCACTGGGTTCCTTCGCTCGATCATGCATGGTTACGGTCCTTCCGCCTCTAAGAGAAATATGATAAGCGTTATTGTTTGATGAGAGCTCGTGTTTAGGTACGGAATACTCAGAGATTAATACCTGATTATGTCCGAGACTATTTGGGTTAGCTTGGACTTGAGCTGGAATCACGGTCTGGGGTGCGGTCACTTCATCTCTCCATCGAGAGAGTCGTTTTATGTCGACTCTCATGTAATGAAGCTCGTCCAACACTCGCTGGAGGTCCGGAGAGATAGAAGAAGAAGAGAGGACCCTGGCTCTGCCTTGCCTAAGGCTGCTGATATTGGCCCTGCTGGCCTTGGCGTTGGTTCTGCTGTGGCTGAGATTGCGGGTTCTGATAACCCGTGCGGTACTGTTGTCGCTGCTGCTGTTGAGGCTGGTAGGTGGGTCGGGCTTGCGGTGGACGAGGGTTCGGAGTAGAGTTTTGGTCTGAACGGCTGATCGGTTCCAGGTTATACCAAACTCTGTTTATCTCCATGACTTGTGGAGGTTCCTTGTAAACAGTTTGAGCGGAGGTTTCTTCAGTTTGATGGGACAAGACTTGGTTCTCCACCCCAATGGCTCTGTTGCCCTACCCTTGACATTGAATGTAGTGAATTTGATGTATGGGTGCGGGGGGTGAAGTCAGGGTAGGTATCTTAGATACCCTGTCAGCCAATTCCTCCATTTGCTTAGGCAATTTAGCCAATTTCTTCATATCAGATGATTTATGGAGTTCGTCCACCTTTTTATAAATCTGCTCGACCATAGTTAGCTTATCAACTATTATTCCCATATCAGTATTCTGATCGGTCGTCAGATATTCGCCATCTTTTTGAAGCCGGCTATGTAAGCCCGACTGATGGTTGTGCACGGCTGGATTCAGCCAGTCTCTCGAACACCTTGTAGACGGTGTCCTCGTATCGTCCCATATAGCTTCCTCCGCAAGATGCACTTACTAACCCTTGAGTCTCAGGGTTCAACCCGCTAACAAGACTTTGGACCATCATCATTTTACTTATCCTGTACCCTGGCATTTCTGGATTAAGTATGTGAATCTTTCCCAGGTTTCATGGAATGGTTCGCTCGGGTGTTGGGTAAAGCTTGTGAGCTTGATCCTCATCTGATAATTCTACTAACTGGGTAGAATTTCTTTAAAAACAGAGTCTTGAATGTGGCCCATGTAGTGACTACTTCCCCTAAGTTTTTCAGCCAGCAAGCCACCTTATCAGTCAAGGCGAAGGGGACAACTCTCAACCTTATGTAGTCTGGCTAACCCTAGGGTGGCAGAGGTTAGCACAGACTAACTCGAAATCACGGAGGAAGATATACGGTTCTTCATGATTATTCCCTCCGAACTTCGGCAACAGTGCAAGGAAATACGGTTTGTGTTCGAACGCATCCTCAAGGGGTACCGGCCTCAACCAATTATAGTCATCATCCAATTCAGGGAGATACGTGTCTTCCATAGCAGCCTCGCCTTGTTGCATTATTGCTATCTGTGCCCTAAGCAGTTTATTGTGTTGTTCAACAGCGGTTATCCTAGCCAAGAGTGCTTGAATGGGGTTATTGTCGTTCTCATCGTCGTCCTATACGGTTCTTCATGATTATTCCCTTCGAACTTCGGCAACAGTGCAAGGAAATGCGGTTTGTGTTCGAACGCATCCTCAAGGGGTACCGACCGCAACCAATTATAGTCATCATCCAATTCAGGGAGGTACGTGTCTTCCATAGCAGCCTCGCCTTGTTGCATTATTGCTATCTGTGCCCTAAGCAGTTTATTGTGTTGTTCAACAGCGGTTATCCTAGCCAAGAGTGCTCGAATGGGGTTATTGTCGTTCTCATCGTCGTCCGGGTTCTTCTTTGGAGGCATTGTGATTCACCTTTAGAAGGAAAGAGTTTAGTATTACGTGTCTGAGTTAAGTGAAGATTTGCTAAGGATAAAAGTTTCCTTAGTGGAGGAATGAAAGGATGATGATCCTAAGACCAGAGAGTCTTCACAAAGCAAACACAAGTCAAATTCTCAGGTTCACCCACTCAACACAGATGAAGGCACGCCAGGGTTCTGCCGCTTATCTTTTCAATTTTAATTTAATGAAAAGACAATCTTGAAAAATTAAGCGGAGCTGTTAGGTACTGAAATATTTCACAAAGACTGTCCCGAGTTCGTACAACTAGTTGCACCTACTCTCAGCCAGTATAGGTGTAAGTACGGATCGTTTAATCGGTTACCCGTGTTACTTGAGGACGGAGCCTTCCGCGGGGTCCTCTAAACCACCCACTCTGCTAAGGGATGTGAGTGATGACAAAGGGTATACTATTAGCTTGGAGGAAGAGGGAAATCTCTTCGGGGCAAAGAGGGTAGAGGAGAGGTCGGGCAAGGAGGGAAGTCGGACTGTAGAACGGCTGCTCGAGACCCTCACTGAAAAGTAGCTAATTGTTTTTTTAAAAACAGTAGTCTTTGTGCAATTTCTCAGTTTTGTCTCTATCTAAAGTGTGTATTCTAGTCCTTACAAAAAATGAGTGGGTTTCTCTCCACCAGACATAGGTTAATTTTATGTCAGTTTTATTTGCAGTCGCCTTGATTAGCAGTCCCAGTTTTAAATTGAGGTTATTACTGAAATTATGTGAGCACAAAAATTCACGCCTAACGAGTAGTCCCAATTCCTTTAACCCTAAGTTGTAAAACTTGAGGAAGGAGAATCGAAAAAGCCGATGCAAACGGAAATCAATGATGCATGCTTAAGAAGAAGATTTACAGTGAATCCTCGCTTTCTTCATTCGGGATGCAAGACAAGGAATTGAAATTACACTATATGATATGCACAAATGAAAAACGCCCTAAGCAAATAGTTCTATTAGCAGGAATAATTAATTTCAAAATTTGGCTAATGTTGAACAATCTATAATATGTATAGTTAGTGAACGTGTGGCCTAAGAATTACGAGCACAATCAATGGTAAATAAACAATTGTATATGTGCCTAAGTCCTACGCCACTCAAACCGGGTCCCAACCACACAGAAGGGGTTGAAACAGACCCGATACACCATAGAAATGTTCAGTCTGAATTATTACAAGGGTTCAAAGAGAGGACTCTGAGAATAATGCGGAAATTAAATCTAGACTAAATTCTCTCTCTCTCTCTCTCTCACAAAAATGCAATTCTACATTTTGCCAATCCTTGATAAGACCCAAAATTTTTTCTCCTAGTAGTCTGCAAAGAGAGAATTTGCGGTTAGTATCCGAAGTAAGAGAGAAATGCAAAATAAAATGCAGAAATGACACAAAAAGTAATTACAGAAAATAATTTAAAACTCCAAAAAATTCGCCATTCTCCGGCAACGACGCCATTTGATGATACGCGAAATTTGCCTCTTTAATAATGATGAATTGTAGCATAGAAGGCGAATTTCGGTCGATCAAAATAGCACAATCTTCGAATGTTGTGGAATATTTTTACTTGGCAAGTCTACCAAGGTCGAACATAGGGAACAATGATTCTTAGTTGCGTGGTCTTAAATTAAATTAAATAATTAATCAATGGTTGATCAATTTCTGTGTTAGGACAATATAATACAATGCAATTATGCAGATACGATGCAAAGGAAATGAACAAAGAGAATTATGCCCAGGATCTGTGATTTGAAACGTGTTAAATCCTCAAGTAAGCAGATCTATAATTTCTCAAGATTAATCACAAATCAAAGTGGATAAAACTCAAGAATTATTCAGACGGACTGATTGCTTCAGGATAATAAATTGATGCTCAGAATAATTTAAAGCAAAATATCCGGCCTCCAAATGTCTTTGATTCAATTCCTTGAATAGTCGACAATAATCTTAGAGAAACTGATCTAAATTAATCCCCTGTGAAAACTAAACTATTGAGAAATATCAACCATGATTACAAAGGTTTAATCAGATTAAAATCATCATCCGAATTTCTGCAAAAATTATCATTGATTTCTCAAGCACCAATATGTCAAGGTTAGCCTGCAAGAGTCAAAATTGATCCTCAAATAATAATTCTCAATAAATGACCTCGGATCTGTCCTCAAATTATGCTAAGGGATAGATCATGAAAATAGCTTCAAAATGATAAATCAGAGTTCAGATGAAAAAGATACGATGAAATGAAATTTCAGGGATAAAAATGTAATTAAAATAAAGTTTTTCCTTTAAACAGGTCCCTTGAAGGACTTATCTGCAATTTCTGAAAGTCGGCTGGGTCCGAATGTAATTTACCCCTGGCGGGGGTATTTTTGTGATTTCAAATATCGGCAGGGGCCTTTCTACAATTTTTCCAACTCGCACGTGCGTAGAACGTGCGCTAGAGGCTCGGCGACAGGGAAAAGGCTCGGGCGGCCCGGGGCTGAGGCGCGGGCGTCGAACCGGAGGCTCGGGTCCCGAGGCTGAGGCTCGGGTGGCAAGGCTCAGGCTCGGATGCCCGAGCCTGTGTGGCAGGCTGATGTTGCTTCAGGGACCCGAGCCTAGAGGCTTAGGGGAAGACGCGGGCGGCCTTTGGGCCGTCGGATCAAGGGCCGATTGCCCGATCCAACGACAGCTGTATGCTGCGAGGCCGGGGATGGATCGACTGCGAGGAGGTGGCACGGAGGGTGGCACACCCAACGGCGGAGGGGAGGCACGGAGGCGAGGCGGAGGAGGCTCACACAACAGAGCTCGGAGGGTGAGGTGCTGAGGCGCGCCTTCGAGGGCGAGGCGTTGGGCGGACGGAGGGCGAGGCAGGACGAAGCGAGGCGATCGGAGGGCGAGGCGCTGTTCTTGCAAAAGATTATCCAAACAAAGGGGGAGGGGGTTGACGGCGAAGCCTGTGGTCGGCGAAGCGTGTGGGCGGTGAAGGGGAAAAGGGTTCCGGCATGTGCAAGGCCGGCGATGTTGTGTGGAGCGGACCGGAGGAGGGTAGGGGTCGGGCGTAGAAGGCGTCCGTGAGGGTGTCCCGTGAGGATGATGAAGGTCGTGCGGGCTGGCTGCGCACGGAGGTGGCACAACGGTGGCTAGAGGATGTGTAGTAGCTGGGGGCGTTGGGCGGAGGAAGTCACCTGGGGAGAGCAAGGAGCGGGGGCTCGGGGGATGTCGTCTGGGGAAGGAGAAGGGATGAACTCTTCTTTGATCTTTGCCTCAAGAGTCTGGCGAGGTAACCCCGAAGCTTTGCTGCTCGCAAGGGGGCAGCGATACAACAATGGAATGCCGTAGATCACGCCTAGAGGAGGTTACTCCTGAGAATGGAGTTCCTGTCACAAACCCTCTTCTCGGCTACTCAGGATGATGGCGGATGGGAGAGAAGGCCATCAGAGGGGAGGTTTTGTAGAGGTGATAGTAACGGCTGGAGGGGAGAATGAAGGGGTCAAGGACGTTACTTGGGTGTGGTAACGACGTGGGAGATGGCGGCGGGAGGGGAGGATGCATTACAGGAGAAGGAAGAACGACTTGGAAGGGGAGAAGGAAGGGGGTCACGTGCTGGGCATAAAATTAAAAGGATCAATTATGCACATAAAAACTCAGGTCAAAAATAGCAGAAGTCAAAAATGCGCAAAAGAGGCCCAAAACCCAACTTTCACACATGAACTCTGAATTTTACGAAATTGGTCTTGTTTTGAAGGTATTTGGAAATGGAGTACTTTAAAAGTGAGTAGACCGAAATCGGACAATGTACGTGGGAGATATGCTCGTTTTAGTCCGTCAGATGTGAAATTAGACTTTGGGATTATTTGACACTTATTGGAGTTAGTGATTTTTTTTATATTTTTTATTTAATAATGTTAGTAATATCTACACAATGGAGGTGGTTTGGGGTCAATCAGAGATATGATGAAATAACTAAAAATAAGAGAAGTTAATGGCTTTTTGGGCTAATTTACACTTGGGATTTTAATGCAATTATGCATGATGAAATGCAAATATTATTTACACATGTATGAATGCTAATAATGCTCTATTAATGATTAAATGCATGTGAATCTTGGGGAACAGAGCCTAATTGACCAATTTTAGCATGATGAATATGAGATTCATCAATTCCCGAGGGCACAACACAAGATCCGACATGCTTTGGGGGGTAAGTGCACCCATCTCATCCATGACTTGTTGCCAACCATGATCATGCATTGCACTGCAATGATCTCTTAGAATAGAAATAACATTTAGAACTGTTAGGAGAATATAATGTGCTAGGAGTATATTTGTTAGGAGAATATTCTAGGTGCTAGGAATATTCTATAGGAGAATATTCTATGTGCTAGAAATATTTTATAGGAGAATATTCTTTGGTGCATTTATGTATTTTCTCCTTTGAGATTTCTAGGGTTTTGTCATATATAAGGACCCCTAGACCTCTTGAATAGATCATGCTCTTTCATCTTTTCATTATTTTCCACATGGTATCAGAGCAGTGGTCCGTGACCAGTGTTCTGACCTAATCTACCGCCACCACCAGCCCCGCGTCGCCCCCCTCCTTTTGTCCTGCGCCGCTTCCCCACGCGGCCCTGCACCGCCTCCAACGTCCTTGCTCCACCCTCTCCACGCGGCCCCGCACCATTGTAGCGGCCCCGTGCCGCCAATCCTCGCAGCCCCGTGCTGCCCTAGCAGCCCCGCACCGCCAACCCTCGCGGTCCCGCAGCTCCCCTTGCTACCCCACTGACCTCGCACCACCTTCAGCGATCTCACTCTCACGCGCCACCACCATCTGCGGCCCCGTGCCACCCCTCGAGCTGCACCGCCTGTCGGACTTTCGTTCGATGTACTGATAGGTTTACATAATACTTAAGACTACATCTACTATCTAGGTCACTTTTTCTTGACCTTTGCGGCCAGATTGGCTTCTGCTGAACCCATGCCTCTGTGATGGTCCATGGTATTTCTATCAAACTCAAGGTTCCGAGAACTATGTACTATGGTCTCGATCCTTTAAGGTTTTTATTGGTGGTCAGTGAAAGAACTGTGCCCTTACTAAGGATATGTCCAAGGAGAGGTATGGAAAAAGAAGACTGTAAGGAAAATGGAGTTCCCCCTCCGAGAACAGATGAAGGAACACGGTTCGATGAAATAAACTGCAGTAAGGGTATCATCCCTCCAATGGTGTTTTAGAGCACTCATTTGACTAAGAAGAGATCTAGCAACATTTAGCAAGTTTTGGAGTTTCCTCTCAGTTATACCATTCTGTTGTGAAGTATATGCATAGGATGTTTGGTGAACAGTTCCCTGGGACACGAAGAATGAGGTTAAGTCCTGTTGGGTTAACTCAAGAGTATTGTCAATACGAGTGATCTTAACAATACTAGAAAAGGAAGTTTTAATATATTGAAAGAAATTTCTGACAATTCGATTAATTTCTGAATGCTCCTTTATTAGATATACCCAAGAAGATCGACTATAATCATCAATGAAAACTCTAAAATAGCGATGATCACTTAATGTGCGGATTGGACAAGGTCCCCAAACATCACAATGGACAAGATGAAAAGCAGTAGTACTACGAGACTCGGAAGAACTCGGGCGGTGTTTCTCGAACTCCAGACGTCTCCGACACTGAAAGGGCTTAAGAGTGAGAGAGTTCAGGAATACATCATGGAGATGACCTTGGCAGAGGGATAACCAAGGCGCATATGCCTTAGGAGTGGATCTTCGGAGATGGACGCAACACCAACAAACTTGGAGTCTGAGGGTATGCCAATATAATCTAGGGCCGTTCTTCTCATGACCTCTGCCAAAAATCTGCCTCGTCAGATATCACAAATCAATGAAGCTCAACACAAAGCTTATGAACTGTCAACAAGCTAAGAGGAAAATCAGGAACACAATGAACCCTAGAAGTCAGAACGTGGAAGAGAATTCCATAGTGTCGGCAATTGTAATCGGTGATTGGGTCCCATTAGCGACTCGAACTGGCTTCATGGATGTAAAGGGTAAGGAAGGTGAGCAGTCTACCTTCTCTAGTCAGATGAGTAGAATCACTGGAATCAATCCAAGTCGGAGCAGGAGTGAACAACAGAGTTGGCTATTGTACCTGAAGGAGTAGCCAGAGCAGCAGTGGTAGTGTTACTAGTGGTAGTAGCCCCTGGTGTATGAAGGATCTGCATCAAGCAGAAGTAATATGCACCATTAAGATGAACAGTCTTGTCACTAGAGGTTGCTGAAGGTGACATCTCGTCCACATCATAAGCATCCTCATAGACATTATGGTGTGATAATAAGGTATACCAACTTCTGCTAGCATCGTTCAGACGGGTAGTTTCATCGACCCACAGTGAGTGCATGGGGTAGTAGAGTCTTGCCCACGGCTACGATGATTGCCGCGGTCTCGTCCAAATTCTCTGTCCTCAAGCCACAACTTGGATCACAACTGCATCCTCCTCGAAAGTTGTATCTGCCTCCTCGCCTAGATGAGGCGATGTGTGCAAAGTTCTATGTTGAAGGTATGGCGGAAGGCTAGGCAACAAATGTCTCGAATTCCTCAAAGTCGGCCAAAGATATCCTTCATCATGGCAGCATGTCTGATATAAGAAAGCGCTCCTTTGTTGTCTGGTATCGAAAATGCATGCCATCAAGAAAGCGGTATACGTGCTAGTCAAGAATGCTCTTGTATCTGTTTGGTGCAACATGAGGCCTGGAATATTGCAAGCTCCTTATATAGTCATACTTATTGGAGAAATGCATGTAGTACTCGATGAGGGTAGAATCACCCTAAAATGCTGATCAGATTCACCTGTAAATGTATTACAAGCCGCGAATTCGTCTTCTTCTGGGAGTATGTTTTGCTAAAGTTCCTCCCACATTTTCTTGGCTGTATTTTTGTAAAGGAGATTTGAGGCAATGTGAGTCTCAACGCCGTTGGTCTTCCAATTGATAACAATGTAGTTGTTTGTGTGCCAGCTGTCAGTGCTCTTTGTCCTTTTCATCTAAATGATCTTTACTTAGAATGTAGAGTTTTCTTTGACCACCATGAACACCCATAAAAAGATTGAGACCAGACACGTCATTTTCTGTGTCCTTGAGTTTGATAGTAGTGCCTTGTGCCATAACATTCCAAGACCAAGGACATTGTCTCGGTAGAAAAAGATGCCATGGTAACCATAGAAAAGAAGAAGATTTTGTGCTTGATTTAAGGATATATACAAGGGCTGAAAAGTGCCCCTAAAACTCACTTATGGACGTATAAGTAGGTCTGAAAAATTGCTTTCACAGCTGATCAGCGGGTATCCAGGGGGCTGTGCGCAGCATGTCAGAAGTCCAGGAGGACTGGTGGATGGTATCGGTGGCCTGGAGGTGCAACATGGGCTGTGGAGGGGGCTCCATGTGGTGTCGGGTGGGCTGGCGGACGCAGGAGGCCACGGCTGAGCTGCTGGAGCTTCGAACGACGCTTAGGTGGCGCTAGAGGTGTTGGTCAGTGTCACTGGGGCCTCGGACTGCCTGCACAGGATCCCTTGATGAGAGAAAGATCCGTGCAAAGGAGAAGAGAAATAAATGAGATTTTTATTCCAGTAAGGTTAGGATCCAAGTGAGCCATTCACATTCTTCCTGCAGACAACCTTTCACACCCCTTGCTTAGAGAAATCATGCTCAAGTGAGTCTGCCTGTCAGGTGCAATGTGGTTGCCCCCCTCCCAAACTATCTCCAGTCCCAATCACTACCTTTCTTGCTAAATGTTGAGATTCTCAACCATCATGCTGCTCACACTACCCATCCCTTGGATCATTGACTCAGAAACTGTCATTATGTGGATGCGTTTTCTAGACCTTCACACGCTAGCCATCGAGTGGAAGCCTGGAAGGACTTATTACATCTCCCTATTTTATTCAAGTTTGCGGTGATTGTTGCTTTCAATTTCCCGCTCTTTTTTCTTCAGCCTATTGCCTATATTTAATTTTCTTGTGACAATATCTGCTTGGATCCTGTTCTAGCATATTTATCATCTTTGAGTCGCTGCCCATCTCCGTTGATTTTCCAATACATCTCTTTAAACCTTTATGTTTAATCTCACTTCCACAAGTTTGGATAAGAGCTTTGTAAGCAATTGAGTCCTCCCAAGTCTGGTATTCTCGCACTCTTTCAGTGACTCTCGAAATTTCAGCATTGCCAATCTTGATTTTTTCGAACCTGAAGTAGGAAGGGGACATGAGCACATCCGATGAGTTCCACCAGAAGAGGAGATTGGCCAATCTGACCCAAGACATTCCTTGGAATCAAGAATGATGGAAATTTTGCAACAACTCCTTCGAAACAAGGAATCATTTAGATATGACCTTGATGAAGAACTTTTTAAATATAACTATAGTTTCTCAAAACTTGGATCTCTAGTTAGAACATGCTAACTAATGCCTAGAAATCATCCGAAGTTGTGTTCTTGCACCCAGTGTCACCTTGTCGGTCGGTACATAGGAGAATGCTATTAAAATCTTCACCAATCATATGATAACTGAAGGAAGCGCAGTCTAGTTTCTTGAAGTTCACATGAGAATCCACTCTCATTGTGTCCTCGTTCTCAGTTGGTATGATGTAAATGAAGGAACCACCGGTCTAGAAGCTATTCCCAAATCTCCTCGTAACTACAAACACCATTTTAGTGCCCCGATGAAGATCATCTTGTATTAACAAGAATCGATTCTTAACTTAAGTCCATCAAGCCTACCATTGGTGTCAGTCATTACAACTTAGAAATTCTTGTACCACTTTTTTTAATGCTCCTCATATTCAATTTTTTTTGAAATCAGTAATCATAGTCAATTCACACTGCTTCAGCCTTAGTTTAGATTCTTGTGACCACAATATTGGTTCTCCACCCAAAAAGTCGTCTTTGCTGCCTGCTTCTTTGGATCCTGCAGATCCCAAATGTTCCATGCGTTAGAACCTTTCTTTGGATTCTGTGTCTCCAGAAAATGAACACACATGGTCCAGCCACCACCCTCCCACCATCCATGCAGACCACGCTCTGGACTCAGGGGCCTGAACCTGCCAATATTTATGCCCGAACAGAATCAAATCCCATTCTAGCTATTATTTTCTGGACAACCTATCCTAATCAAATGGGGTTCAAGTAACTTGGAAATCAGGTCGCTCAAGGGTCAAACCGCCTAACCAGTTGAGGTGACCCCAATGGGCCTCTATATATCTCCCACCACCAATTGTGGTTTAATAAATGCACCTGATTCGGGTAACCACCACAGTCACAGATGCATCTTGACCACGATTCATCGTCAAAAAATGGAATCCAAGATCAGGGCATTGATAACGATTCCCAAAAGCACACACTCGTTGCCAACGGTCGATCTGAAAGGCGTCCTTCCACTGTTGGTATGCTGCTCAAGTCATCAGCATTCCTTCGCCAACCACCCAATTATGACAGTATCTGCCCCCACCCTCCACCACGAAGAGCTCTGATTCTATGTCAGCAGATGAGTTTTGGCTGATTATGCTCGTTGCCATCGTGGGCAGAAAGAGCCTCCATCATCACATCGATGACTTGTCTACTGCAAGCCATAAGGAAAAACCTCAGTTGCCACTGATGGTGCCAAAGTCAAGAACATTGTATGTAGGCTGCAGTAGCGCTAGCGGAATGGTAACCCCTTCATGGACGCACATACGTTGGTGCTGGATAAGGGCCAACACCTTCTCAGGAACATAGGCCTCCACCTCAGGCTCAGTTGTGAAATAGCCTGTTGCAACCCCAGCAGCCTCTCAATCTCTGCCAGCGACAGGCCCCGACTGCGCATTACCTTTCACCCAACGAAATACCATACTTGAGTGGAGACAGGCCCAAACCCAATCTCATATGATCAACTACGCACACAATCACCCTCCACGGTCATCATTTCTGCAACCAGGTACTGACAGCCATCCAAGGGACCCTCTACAGCCGACTGATTCATCCTTCAATTGCGCACTGCTGGCAGTTTCTCCTTAACATGCCATACCTTAAGACTGTGCAAGCATCCCTCCAGTACCCCACCTTTTGCACCAAGTCAGTTCTGAAACATTTTCTTGATTAATTTTGCTTGGAATGTCCGCCTTCAAAAAGGTTGTTATAGCCAAGTCATTCTGGTGAATATATTCTTGATAGATTGTATGACTTCACCATAACTTGTTGATAATAGTGCTCGTGCTGCAACAGACTCTTGTTTATTAGTTGAGGCAATCACTTTCTTGAATGTATATGAGCTGCATACATAGGTTTCTTGCTCTGTCCTAAAGTTCTGCAACAAGAAGAACGTGATTGATTCAGTTGCAATATTTTCGGTGGTGGCACTGCGAAGGTGGAGGGAGCACATGTAAAGACATGTAGTAAAATTATAAGGAAGCCATCTACATAGTCAATGATTTTTTGGTCTTGGAAAATAATTTAGTATGAAAATTGGAGTAATTATTAGAAGTTAGGTGTCGTATTATGCTTTATTGTTTGTTGAAGTTATTTGACAACGCTTAAAGCAACTTTCTTATTTTATATTTTTTTACAATTTTTTTTTAAATCAAAACTTTGCTAATCATCACCATCGTTAGTATAATTGTTATCATCTTTTTTTTGCATCTTCACTTTGAAGGAGACCGTTCTCATAATACTGGTTGTCTTTGGATGACCACTATGCCACCTTTTCAAGTCGTGAACGATCTCTTTCATAAAGATGCAAGGTTTCATGTAATAGACCCAATATATTTTATCCCTCCACAGACTTTTAACAGTATGCACTGGACTCCTTTCCTTTTTAACCTTCTGATTTTAATCATTTTTCACTCTTTTCTGATTCCTTTCTAACCATTTAATGTCCATATATTGAATGATAGTTGCAAGGACAGTTTTCTTTTATGGTTATTCTATTCCTATGTAATTTGATTTTTATTTCTAGAGAACACTACAAGTGAGATTTTATTGAGAGAACATTTCTGAGCATAAGAAATTAAATATCCATAGTTTGGGTTGTCGTTTGCTTAGATAGAGTGATATAGTTCCCAAACTTCTGTACCAGTAACATCAGAACTTTTTACAACAAGAAGTGGTTTCATTTTAGTAAATTATTTTGGTGGTTTGTTTTTTGTTACCATGGCCTATTGCCTGTGTACCTTTATTTCTGTTAACCATCTCGGGTAACTAACTGGATCACCCCATGCAGGATCTGAAACGTTTGAAAAAGTCTCATCCTGAAGAGAAGCCATTTGACCATGCACAACACCACTCCATTCATTTGACAAAATCCAGAGAATCCGATGTTCATGTTCCACGAATGAGCAGATCTGTCTCTCGTTTTCCCAAGAACAATCATTGCTCGTTAAATCCTAACCTATCATCCAATGATGCTGGTGCAAGGTCTAAAGTAAACATGATGAACTTGCGATCGGGCTCTGGAATGCCCTTGAGTAGGCTGCCTATCGAAGAAGCTCGATCAAACTATCACAGAATGCAGAGCTCTTCATTCCATGGCAGCAGTGCCAAACACAGTTTGGACTTCAGATTAGCGACAAGTAATGAACACTCAGGAACAAGACTCACATCAGAAATATAATGGTAGCTGGTAAACACACAGTGCTAACTGTAGGATTCTAACTGCAATCTAACGGCACGGAACAGAAAGCGAAATGTAAGACATTATTGGCTGATCAGCTTTTTAGGTGTACTTGACAAATTGCAGATAGATGATTCTTTTGTGCAGTCTCCTAGTGAGGCGCACACTCTCACATTGGCATGGAGAGCCCAGTGAGGCTCTTCACCAAGTTCCATTTTTCGGTGGTCTCTATTAACGGTGAGGGACATTCAGAGAGCTTGCAGACAAGGTGTTGGTTAGTTCCGAATTCAGATGCTGATGTTTTCTTTAATTCCGTTTCCATGCTCTATTCTTTTTCACCATTGGCTCTGCACTCTGATGTTCACCCTCTGATTAGAAACCCATTTCTTTTCGAATTATGTACATTTGATTTTATTATATCATTCATCATGCAGTTGCAAGTGTTATGATGCCAGGCACATTTCACCTTCTCTATATGTTAATGATTGTTCTAATAACGCAACAGTTTTTTTTTGAAGTATACCAACAGATGCGAAACATTAACCCAATTAAATGGTCCAGTGGTTTTTTTAGAAGTGTTTATCCAAAATCTTTGCTCTTAAGAAAGCGGAATATGTTAACTAGTGTTTGGTTCCTTTTAAAAAAAACTTGTGCTTGGTTGCAGGGTTACTCGTATAATCAATCAAACTTGTATTGGGCTCAGGGGCATAATCCAGGAGTAACAAGCTACGAATATGGTCCAGTAGTATTAAATCCTTGTTTTATTTAAGATCAAGTTAGAGATGCAAATATTGTAATTAGGGAGACCCTTTGGTTAGAATATCTGCGGGTTATTATGACTCAACAAGCCACCCTCTAATGAAGATCAGGTTCAAGTCCTACATTTGCTGTTTTTTTAGTTAACAAAGATAATTAGGTTTGTTATCTTAGAAGCAAAAGATCAGGATTCAAATCCTCCTTGTGGGGTTGCGTTAGGTAGTCGATTTGATCAAGAATCCATATAGCCGATCCTACTTATAATGGGAGAAGGTTTCACCATGTTTTTAATCTTAGAAGTAGATGTCGGCTAGGTGTCGAAGGTTCAGTCGTCATGAAGTAGCCACCTTTAGAAAAGAGCATCTCATAGGTATCTCGTAGGTATTGGAGGTGCTTCTTCATATGAACTGTTCTACAATTTCTAAAACGATCAAGGACGGTGATACCACTAAAACATACAGGTTTGCTCCCAAAAGAGGATCTCATAGGGAGGGTCATGCCCTTGCTAGCAAGTAGTTAGAAGGACTAAAAGACCAACCTTATGAAGGTGAATGCAATTTTTTCGAGGTGACTTCATAATATGGAACTCCAAATAGATGGCCAATACGAGCAGTGGGAATAGTACCTCATGGAGCCAAGTGGATATTATCCCGTCGTTAAGCATACGAGTTTAGAGTTAGGGAGAAGTAATGAATAAATGCAACTGAATGACTTGGTATTGTAGATATCTTTCTGAAATGTGGAACATGTCATGAATAATACATGGCTAATCTCATGAACGATATTCTCTTGGGTGAAGGCACTTCAAGACATATTGATAGGGCCATAACCTCTGTGGATGTTTGTGGCCAACCATCTATGGTCCTTTGCACTTAGTTATCCTCGATCTCGAGGCATGAAACTGTTGGGGACGGATTTGATTAAGAACCACATGACTCGAACCATAATCGAAGAAGAAGGCACGCACAATCACATAAGACAAGAATTTATAGTGGTTCGACAATGTGCCTACTCCATTTGCTCACACCGGACTCTCTATTATTGTTTGAATGATTTTGGGATAAAATATGTGGTGCCACAGGGCTCCTTTTATAATACACCAGAAGAATACCAAGCATTCAACAATCTCCACCATCATCTATCATCTAATCAGGATGTAGGATGTGGATTGAGCATCTCAACAATCGAACCCAACACCTCTCAGCCAATCAGAATGCAGGAGGCTGATCAGACACCTCAGCAATCCGATGCAAGAGCTCTCAGCCAATCAGAAGGAAGGAGGGAGATCAGCCACATCATCAATGCTCTCCACTTTTATTCAACCAATCAATCTTCGCAGGATAAATCTCAACAATCTCCCACTTGAAGACTGATTTGTGGTACGTGCCATAGCTTCAATAGTCATGGTGTGAGTTTTCCCTTGTCTTCTATGGTTGAAGATATAGAAGCTGAACATGTCTTCAGCTTTTCCATTGTTACAGACTTTGTGAACATATCAACAAGATTTTCTAATGTATGGATCTTCTCTAACTTAAATTGCCCATCTTCTAGCTGCGTTCGAATGAAGTGGTACTTCACATCAATGTGCTTAGTCCTCGAGTGAAAGAAGAAATTCTTTGCAAGATGAATTGTACTTTGACTGTTGCTGGATAATTGACAATCTTCATATTCTTTATTCAGTTCTTTCATCACACCTTTCAACCATATCATTTCCTTGCAAGCTTCTGTTGCCTAACGTATTCTGCTTCCGTGATTGAGATGATCACTATCTTCTGGAGTCTAGAGATCTTACTAATGGCTCCATTCCCCAGGGTAAAGACATACCCTGTTGTGCTTTTCCTGCTATTGATATCTCTTGCAAAATCTGAGTCCACAAAATCTCGAATGGAATCGTCAATGTTCCCATAACACAATGCCATGTTAGGTACCTCTCAGATAGCGTAGAATCCACTTCATAGCTTCCCAATGTTCCTAGCTAGGATTCACCATGAATCTGCTCACAACTTCCCCTGCATGGGAGATGTCTGGTCATGTTCAAACCTTTGCGTACATCAAACTACCAACAGATTGATAGGGTACTTTTGACATGTACTCATGCTCCTCCTTCGTAGCAGGTTCTTTCTCCTTTGAAAGTTTGAAGTGACTCCCTAAAGGTGTTAGAGTAGATTTTACATTTTTCATATAAATCTCTTAAGTACCTTCTCAATGTAATGTGATTGGGACAATCTCAGCTTCTTATTCTTCATATCTCTGACAATATGCATTCCAAGGATTTTCTTTATATGACCTAAATCATTCATTTCAAACTTCGTAGATAGCATTGCCTTCAGATTTGTTATTTCTTCCTTGCAGGAGCCTGCAACAAGAATGTCATCTCCATACAATAATAAAATGATGTAAGACATACCGAGCTTCTTGAAGTAGCAACAATAGTCAGCATGACGTTTGCAAATTCCTGTATTTGTCATGAAATTATGAAACTTTTTGTACCATTGTCTTGGTGCCTGCTTCAAGTCATAAAAGCTTTTTCTGAGCTTGCATACCATGTCTTCCTTTTCAGTAGTTATATAACCATCTGGTTGTTGCATGTAGATGTCCTCCTCAAGATCTCCATGGAGATATACCATCTTAACATTCAATTGCTCCAATTGTAGGTTCTCAGCTGCAGCAATGCTCGATATTGCTCTTATAGTTGAGACCTTTACAATAGGTGCAAAGATCTCTGTGAAATCGACACATGCTTTCTGTTGAAGGCCCTTAGCCACTAGCTATGCCCTGTATTTAATGGAACCATCAGCTTCCTCCCTCCCCATGTACACTCAATTGTTGTGCAGAGCCTTCTTTCCCTTCGGTAGTGGGACTAAATCCCATGTTTTGTTTCTTGAGAAAGAGTTCATCTCCTCATCCAAGGCTAACTCCCACAGATTCCTTATCTCACCTTGTATAGCTTCATCAAAACATTCAGACTAACCACTATCAATCAGCAATAAATAATTCAAGGAAGGTGAATACCTTGCAGTGGGTTTGTTGATTCTGGAAGATTTCCGTAGCACCGGAGTTTGCAGATTATTCAATGGGATAGGTTGAACATTCTCATCACTTGGCTATGATGTGCTTTGTTCAGGAGTTTCATCAAACTTAATAAAGTCTGGTTCTTCAATTGTTTTTCCTTTTATCAATCCATCCTTGTATAATGAGGACTTATTAAATGTGACATCAACGTTTAGGACAGTCTTCTTGTTCTTCAAATCCCACAATCTATATCCATAGTTATGATCCTTATTTATTCGAAAAGCAATCTCTCCTACTCCCAAACTATTAACATCATCCTACTCTCTAATATATTAGGACAACTAGGGGCTTCTGATCCAGGGCTTCACAAAAAGATTTTCTTAAGAATATCAAGAAATGAAACTCAAAAAGATTATACACGCTTTTTTGATAATGTTTCAAAGTTATATATTTGTTGATATTACTATTATATAGCTTTAATATATGATGCAACATTTGATCTATAATAGATTAATCAAAATTTCTTTATTGATTTTAGCGACCATGATAATATATTAGTAGCTATTTTTCTCTAGAATATATTCTACGGTGTTAAATATAACTTAGAATAATAGATTCCATTTTGTGTATATATATATATATTATTGATTGAATTTCACGTTCGTAAGTATTGATCTTGGCTGCTCTACGGAGAGTCTCGCACCTGGAGGGCCTTTTCTATATCCGTAGTTATCTGTACCATAGTCAACAAAGGTATACTTCCTTGCTTTGGGGTTATGCTTTCCGCTGTCTTCCTACTCAATGTGGGCATAAGATATGCATCCAAAGATACATAAATGAGATAGTGTTACCTCCTTTCCTGTCCACGTTTCTTCTGGAAGATCCCCATCTAAAATAACAGATGGACCTCGATTGATTAAGTATGCAAATATATTCACTGCATCATCCTAATGTCGCTTGGGTAAACCTGCATATATCCTCATACTTCTCACGTTCTAGAAAAGTCCTGTTCATGCGTCCAGCAACACCATTCTGTCTGAGCTTCCTTGGGATCATTTTCATTCTCCTGATCCCGTTCTTAACACAACAGGATTCAAACTCCTCGCTGCACTATTCTCCCACATTGACTGACTTGAGACATTTCAACTTTAAACCCTGTCTCAGTCTCAACTAAGGTCTTCCACATTTTGAAGGTCTGAAACACTTATGTTTGATAAAATAAACCCACAGTTTTCTAGTTGCATCATCAATGAAAGTAATAAAATAATGAGATTCACCAAGGGAAAGTACCTGCGATGCATCCCATACGTCTTTATGAACCAACTCTAGTCTTTCAGTCTTTCGTACTCTTGTAATATTTGTGAAACTGACTTTCTTCCGCTTTCTCAAGATACAATCTTCACAGAAGTCTAGATCAACAGTCTACAATCCTATCAACTCCCCCTTCTGCATGATCTTCATTTTCTTTTCACTAATGTGACCAAGTCGTCTATGCCAAGTGTTAGCATCACACCCAGATGATGCAATATTTACCCTGTCATATGAGCCTGATGCAATATACAAGGTTCCTTCTTTCTTACCTCGAGTATGGATTAATGATCCCTTTGATATATTCCACGAATATGAATCAAAGGATGTCATCACACCACTTTTTGATAGCTGTTCAATGGATATAGGATTCCTTGTTAGACTAAATACATTTCTAGCATTCTTCAATCTCAAGAAGCCATCATTAGATTGGAATATGTCAATGTTTCACTTTTCATTTGCGCTTCAGCATTCATCATCTCCTAGATGTACCTTTCCAAAATCACCTCACATAATTTTGGAGGATATCCATTTGTGGAGTGGTATGAAATGAAACATCCGAGTTCACAATCCAAGACTCAATTCGAGCATCTGCAATACATATTAAGGCATCGCTATCCTCATCATCAATAAGATTTACAGTATTTTTACCTTTGTCATTCTCTCCTTTCTGCTTTATTGGGGCATTGCATTCTGTCTTGTAATGTCCCTTTTGATTGCAGTTTCAACAGACCACAAACTTCTGATCTCTGGATTTGAATCTTCCTCTAACCGATTTTCCCTTGGAATGCTTTTGGTTCATGTAGCTCTTCCTGCTTCTTCCTTCTGTATTCAAGGTAGAACCTGACCAGTGTTCTTCTCCAGACATCTTTCGTCATGCATTTTCTCCAAGAAGAAGACCAACAACATCCTCCAATTTCAACTTTGCAGAACTTGAGGAGTTGCTAACCGCTACAACTAAAGTATTCCAACTATCAGGTAAACTAGAAAGAAGTAGAAGAACTTTCACCTCATCATCAAACACGATCTTCACAGACTCCAACTGGTTGATGATACTATTCAGATCATTCAAGTGTGAAGCCACTGCAAAGTTCTCACTCATCTTTAAATTGAAAAGTTTTTCATCAAATACACCTTATTTGATGCGGATGGCTTCTCGTACATCTTTTCAAGAGCTTTGAAAAGATTTGTCGTCGTCTCCTTTGCGATATTTGAAGCCACTGATGGAGCAAGGTCGAGCCTTACAGTTCCTAGAGTCTTTCGGTGTAGAACCTTCCACTCCTCATCTTTCATGGCTTCAGGCTTATTCCCTTCGATCGGAAGATAGAGATCCTTCTGATATAGAACATCTTCAATCCGCATCTTCAAGAACGAGAAGTTCGATCCATTGAACTTCTCGATCTTGACCTTTGATTCTTCTGCCATCTGTGTAGAGGTTGATCTTCGAACCTTGCTCTGATATCAGTTGTTGGATGATGAATCCCTCCTGGATCATTATTATTCGCTATTTTTATCCTCAATTAATAAGAACTTTCTGAGAAATCTTCATTAATTCCAAATCTTTAAGAATGAACCTTTCTGTGTATAATTACACTATTTTTATTGTATTTAATTACTAACTTTTGTCTGGTTTTTATAATTTTATTAAAAACTCCTAAAAATTAGATTAATTATTATATATATTTATTTTGCCTTTTAAAAGAAGTTAAAAACACAAAAAATATCAAAAAACCAAAAGAAGTGTTTTTATCTCTTAAAGACACTCTAAAAAATTAATCTTTGTACGAGTGATATCCTTTGACTTTTTGTTCAACATGAAACTTGTAGATCACATTGATATCTACAACTTTCATGTTTTGATTTTTTTAATTCGGCCTCTGCTTATTTCTTTTATATTTTTCTTTATTTTTTACTTTTCTAATTTTTTCATTGGGCCACGTGGCACCCTCTGTGCCGCCCATGTAGCCCGCTCTCCTTGCACCACCCACCATAGTCCCGGACTGCTGGATCATCCCTCCCCACCTATATCTTGGTCGCTCTTTGACGCCTTCATCCTAAGCCATCAGATTTGATTCCAGATCAGATCTTAGCCATCCCCTTCCGCCTCTCCCTCAACCACACGATGCTCCTCCATCCTTCGACCCCCTGATCTAATCATCAAGGTTTTAAATCTCGATTTCAATTTCGTTTCGAGATGCTGAAAAAATGAGACAATTTCGAAATTTCGACGATTTCGGCCAAAATCGGCCTAGCTTTGTGAAGGAAGGGTATATATCGAGATTTCGATTTTGGTTTCGGTAGGCTATCAAAACTAAAATTTTGCGAAATTTGAAACACTGCTAATCATAACCATCCACTCGCGCCTCCTTCTGAACCACATGATCTTCCTCCCATCCAACGCATCTTATCGTTCCACATCACCCACTTTGTCTCCACCGTAGGATGGGACTCCAAGTCCCATCTAGATCGCTGCTCCCGCCTCTACCCTCACCGCAGGGATCAGATCCTAAGGATCTGATTTGGATCGTCTGCCCACGCTCTAATCCTGATCGTTGGATCACGAGATCCAACGGCTAGGGCTTTGTCTTCCTCAACGTATTCCCCTCTTCCAACCATTTCACCTATCAACACCTCTGCCCTTTTCCATTTTTACTAGTCGCTCCTCTTCGCCAACCCGCATCCTAAGGTCCCCTCGCCATAACTGTTACGTCTACCTTCCTCACTCGCCCATCAATACCATCATTCCTCCCTCAAATGCCCTTTGCCAGCCATTCGAAAATCCTCCGCCACCATCTGAAACTGCCATCTCTCTTCTCTATAAAACCACCACCACCTCCTCCTCCTTCGTTAACCCTCGTCCACCAATTCATGGGTAACCCCTAGCTATCTCCCTCCTCCGGTGACAACGGTGGAGGCGTTTTGATTGGCGACCATGGGTTCTTCTACCCCGGTGACGACCCACAGCCGCCTGTGTTGCGGTGGCTCCGCCTCACTAAGCACCTCATGATGGGCGTAGAGAGTTGTGCGAAGACCCGAGGATCGCCTAGGTCCTCCGCCCAAGCCCCTCTCTTCGCTGACAACCTGCTCCGACCATGTACCCTCTCTTACCTCTGTTTCTTTGGTTTTCTCTTTATTTTCCCGATGTATACATCCACTCTTATCATTACCTGACCACCTCACAAGCTTCGCCAACCATCGAACATTCTCGCCGCACCTTCCGCTCGCCCCATTCCCTTCTCTAGAACCACAACTACAACACTTCACCTCCCCTCTGCTTCGTCGGAGGAGAAGACCTCAGTCCCCCACTCCAGCCACCTCCACGGGACCTTACCTCGCTCATTTCACTCAGATGCGCACATAAGACATGCCTCGGCTGTACTAACTCATGCAGGTGAAGAGATCCTCAATGGCTGGACGTTGCAAGGAGGGTCCGTTCTCAGGCTTCATCTCTAGCGTAGCACCATCGACAACCCCATCTTGGACCTTTCTGGAGCTTCACTAGTCGCGGAGGAGCACAACGAAGGGAATACGGGTTCGTCAGAACCCCACCAGGTCTGTCGCAGGATGCGACGGGGTTGAAGAACTGGAAGAGCAGGTGCCATCCGATTTTCATGATAAGACGACCTAGATGCAGTTACGTGTCCACCCGAGCCACCATGCCTAGCCTCCAGGCTCGAGCTGCCTGAATCAAGCACGAAGCATTCCGAACCAGCCACTTGGCCTGAGCCTAGGATGTCTCCCAAGCTTGGCCCCTCGCATGCTCCGCACGTGAGGGGCTGGGTAATTTACATCGAAGACCCTAGTCCTTTCTCATATTACATCTAGGTTCCCCAGGCTCGTGCCTCACGTGTGCGCCTGGGATAATTTATAAGAAGAGTCCTTCGGGTTTGGATAATTGGAAAGAAACCATTGTACGTAAAGGGACAAATTGCATTGGACCCCCTTTGGGTTTTGCAATTTGCAAATAGGTCCCTCCAGGGACCTATTTTCATATTTATCTTTATTTTACTTGCATTTTTCTTACATTTATGCTCCTCATACTATTCCTTTAATATCTTGAGCATTTTAAGTCCGAATTGCATGATTTCCGTGCCGTTTGGAAGCTTGTTTCATCCTCTCTCTAATGACATGTTTAAATTCTTGATTTGACAATAATTAAACGTGATAAATTTTAAATACATATAGTGTATCTTGCTCGATAAATCCTTGCCATTAGTCGATACTTGTTCTTGATTTTGACGCTCAATTTGACTCTGAAATTATATCATAATTTCTACTCATATTTTGTAGGGCATATTTGTAGATAGTATTTTGCATGCTTGTCGTTTGCACATCATTGCATACTACACCCATCGCATCTTATAATTGCATTGAAAAATCAAATGAAAATTACGTGCATCATTCCTTGCATTATTTTATCAGCATATTTTGTTTGCATATTATCTGCATGAAGGCCTAAAACTAGAAGATACTCACTCTTGAATTAAGCAATAGTTTTCGATAAATAGACGAAGAGGCTCGTGCCCCTGTGTTCGACCTTGGTAGACTTACCAAGTAAAATAATTTCCACATATTCGAAGGTGTGGTTTTTACATGATCCAAATTTGCCTCCTATGCTACAATAGAATGGCAATTCTTTATTATTAAAGACGCAGATTTATGATTCATCAAATGGCGTCATTGTCAGGGACATGGCTCATCTTAATTTATTTGTTGAATTTTATTGTACTATTTTCGATGTGAATATTTTCAATAATTGTAGATCTTTTCATCATGTTGTTTTTGCATCATTTGTTGATTAATTTTCTTGATATTTTCTCTGACTATTTCTTTTGTGACAGGGTCTATGGAAATCGAGGACCTTGAGATCCATGGAGACGAGAGTTGGGAGCTCTTGCCGAGAAAACTGTAAAAGAAAATCCAGAAATTCAAGGAATTTAGGCATCATTACATTCATGCATTTTGGTGTAAAAAATGTATAATGTGCATTTCTAGCGTTCCTCTTTCGAGGGCTCGTGTATGTTTAAAAAAAGGAAAAAGTAGATCACTAGATGATCTACCTCCCTCCCCTCATATACACACGTACACATCTACATCTGTATATTCACTCACCCCCTCACCATCTCTGTATACACACACACACACACACACTCCCCCACACATCTAACACAATGTATACACATCCCCCCTCCCATATCTTCATCTATAAAAATTCACTACCCTCAACCTGCCCGTCTCCTATTGACCTTTCATATGTATCAACAGTCAACACACCCTCTAACCCTAACGGCCACGTCCCTCAACTCAAATTTCATATCCGTTACTTAGGCTATTTTCAGCCTAAGTATAGGGGGGATCCGATTAAATCATTACTCCCTCTATCTGTCTTCATATGCTTAGGTCATTTTTGACCTAAGTATAAGGGAATCCTCCTCCCCAGTTCCGATATATCACCTTGTATTTATCTAGAGCTATGAGTTCATATCACTTGCACTATGAGGACATAGAAAAGTTAAGTCTATGGGGTATATCGTATATTACTGTATATATACTTTAGCCATAGCTTGTGTTTTAAATTTTCGAAAACTTTTTGGGCTAGGTTTAAGTTGACTAGTGAGCGGATTGTTTGTAAAAATTCTTGTAAAAAATCTGTTTAACAATTGAGAAATTAACTTTTGTAAATAAAGTTAACCTTTTCAATAAAAAACTCCTTAAAAATTTGAAAAATAAAAAATTTTCTTTGGTAGAGACTCTGACTACTAGGCTTAAAAATGCGTAGCTACTCTTCAGTGAGGGAACTTCGGTCTCCCTTAGCGCAGAGTGGGTGGTTTAGAGGACACTATCTATTGCTCCGTCCTCAAGTAACACAGGTTCGTCTAACGGTTCGTATTCCTAACACATTCACATTCACTCAAGGCTTAAGATTTTGATGACACTTGATTTTTGTGATCTTGAGAGTCTGAGTTAGCCAGCTTTAGTCATTAGAGTTTTTGAACTTAATAATCTGCACTTCCCTAAGTTCAAAATATTTGAACGCTATATTGCACTATTCGATCTCTACCTTCTAAAGAATATGATCAACAAATCACTTTCACAACTGCATGATTGATGAGATGAGTTGAGTTATCACTTGAGGAACTAGGACTAGAGATTTGAGTTTAGACTCTTCAATGATACTCGAGGATGGGATGAAGTTAATGAAGGCTTCGAGAAACCTTAGTGTCAGCAAAATCCTGGCTAGTATGTAAACAAGTTCTCATGCTATCGTTTGATATTGACCTATGTGACATGGTGTGATGAAACCTAATTAAATTGTTGATCAGTGTGTGCCAATGTTTGGTAAAAACAATGGAGCTAGACAAACAAATGAAATGAAAATTCGACAAAAGTTCTCTCATACAAAGAAAAGCTCTATCATTACAAAGTCAAATTCAAAAGAGCTTCCATCCAAAGGCAAGCGCTCCCAACCATTTTCAGAGTGTCCAGTTGTATCAAATGTTTTTAGGACCAAGGAGTTGGGCTAGCACCATTAAAGGGTTCTACATCGTATAATGATACAAGTCTAGGTGTCAAATGTATCTTAGATACTCAAAAGAGACACACCTCGGTGTACTCCCAGAAAAACAAGTGGAAAAGACTCCAAATTCTCTTGGCGGACACATTGATCAACAACAAAAATATGCAAGTGTTGAGTAATAAGACACTTGAGAGACCCCTTGTTCCAATGTGAGGGAGAGAAAAATATATACAATCATATGCCCTCCATCATCTAGCCATCCATATACACTTTCAAGTCTGATAAACTAATGAGGTGGTTATTGAAGCAAGAACAGACTTATTCCCTAGTGTTGAGGATTAGGTCTAGAGGAAAGTCTCCTGGATTGGAACTTTATGTGATGTCTTGACTCAACTCCTGTGATTGCAATACACTAAAAGTCGTATCCTTATATTTTATGTACAAACAAAGTCTGATAATTAGAGAAGTTGGATTTCTTTTGATTAGAGCATGGTTGAACCCAGAATTTTAGGATCACTTAAATTGAGGGTCTTCGACGAATCGAGCCTTGAAATTTTCACATGCACTATCATGAATTAATCCGACTCCTTCATTCTTTAGATGCTCGAGGATGAACATAGTTAAGTATATGGGTATGATGAATCCCTCTTGGATCATCATTATTCGCTATTTTTATTCTCGATTAATAAGAACTTCCTGATAAATCTTCATTAATTCTGCATCCTTAAGAATGAACCTTTCTGTGTATAATTAACACTATTTTTATTGTATTTAATTACTAACTTTTTCTTGATTTTTACATTTTATTAAAATCCCTAAAAATTAGATTAATTATTGTTTATATTTGTTTTGGATTTTAAAAGGAATAAAAACACAGAAAAATCTTAAAACCCAAAAAGCATTGTTTTTATCTCTTAAAGACACTCCCAAAATCCGTCTTTGTACAAATGACCTCATTTGACTTTTTGTTCATCACAACTTTCATGTTTTGACTTTTTTTATAATTCAGCCTCCTTTTATGTCTTTTATATTTTTCTTTATTTTTACTTTCCTAATTGTTTTCATTGGACCACGTGGCGCCCTCTGGGCCGCCCACATGGCCCGCTCTCCTTGCGCCACCCACCATAGCTCTGGGCCGCTGGATCATCCCTCCCCACCTCCATCATGGCCGCTATTTGATGTCCTTATCCTGAGCCATCAGATCTGATTCTAGATTAGATCTTAGCCATCCCCTTCCGTATAATGCTCCTCCATCCTTCAACCCCCTACCCCCCCGATCCACGAGACCCCTTCATTCTCCACCATTGGATCATTCCCCCACCTTCATCTCAACCACTCCTACGCACGTTGATCTTAGCCCGTGATCACCGCTCCCTGATCTAATCGTAGCCATCCACTCGCGCCTCCTTCTGAACCACACGATCTTCCTCCCATCCAACGTATCTTATCGTTCCATGTCACCCGCTTCAACTCTGGCATAGGATGTGACTCCAAGTCCCATCTAGACTGCCTGCTCCCGCTTCTATCCTCACCGTTAGATCAGATCCTAAAGATTTGATCTGGATCGTTCGCCCGCGCTCTAATCCTGATCGTTGGATTGCGAGATTCAACGACCAGGGCTTTGTCTTCCTCCTCAATGTATCCCCCTCCCATAGCTGTTTCACCTATCAACACCTCCGTCCCCTTCCATTTTTACCAGCCGCTCCTCTTCACCAACCCGCAACCTAAGGGCTCCTTGCCATAACCGTTACCTCCACCTTCCTCGCTCACCCATCAATATCATTATTCCTACTTCAATCACCCTTCGTCGTCGTTCGAAAATCCTCCGCCACCTTCTGAAACCACCATCTCTCTTCTCTTTAAAACCACCTCCCCCGCCTCCGTTAACCCTCATCCACCAATTCATGGGTAACCCCTAGATATCTCCCTCCTCCGATGACATCGGAGGAGGCGCTTTGATTGACGACCATGGGTTCTACCCCAGTGTCGACCCACAACCGCCATGGTTGTGCTGTGGTGGCTCTGCCTCGCTTAGCACCTCGTAATGGGCTTAAAGAGTTGTGCGAAGACCCGAGGATCGCCCAGGCCTTTCTCCTCGTCGACAACATGCTCTGACCACGTACCCTCTCTTACCTCAGTTTCTTTGGTTTTCTCTTTATTCCCAACGTATGCATCCACTCTAATCATCTCCTAACTACCTCACAAGCTCCGCCAACCATCGAACATTCTCGCCACATCTTCCGCTCGCCCCATTCCCTTCTCCAGAACCTCGACCACAACACTCCACCTCCCCTCTGCTTCGCCGGAGGAGAAGACCTCGATCCCCCGCTCCAGCCACCTCCATGGGACCTTACCTCGCTCATTTCACTCATACGCGCACACAAGACATGCCTCGATTATATCTAACTCCTGTAGGTGAAGAGATCCTCAATGGCCGGGCGTTCTAAGGAGGGAACGTTCTCATGCTTCATCTCCGACTTAGCACCATTGGCAAGTCGGAACCCCACCAAGTCCGTTGTAGGAGGCGACGAGGCTAAAGAACTCGAAGAGCAGGTGCCGTCCGATCCTCACGATCGGATATCCCAGATGCAACCACGTGTTCATCCGAGCCACCATGCCTAGCCTCCATTCTCGGGCTGCCTGAACCAAGCACAGATCGATCCAAATCGGCCACGTGGCCCGCGCCTAGGATGTCTCCCGAGCTTGGCCCATCGCGTGCTTTGCACGTGAGGGTTTGGGTAATTTACATCGAAGACCCTAGTCCTTTCTCATATTACATCTAGGTCCCCCAGGTGCATGCGTTGTGTGCGCACCTGGGGTAATTTACAGGAAGACCCCTATGGGTTTGGATAATTGCAAAGAAGCCCCTGTGCACAAAGGGACAAATTGCATTGGGCTCCCTTTAGGTTTAGCAATTTGCAAATAGGTCCCTCCATGGACATATTTGCAATACTTATCTTTATTTTACTTGCATTTTTCTTACATTTATGCACCTCATACTGTATCTTTAATATCTTGAGCATTTTAAGTCCTAACTGCATGATTTCAGTGTCATTTCGAAGCTTGTTTCATCCTCTCTCTAATGGCATGTTTAAATTCTTGATTGGACATGAAATTAAATGTGATGAATTTTAATGACATATAGTGCCTCTTGCTTGATAAATCCTTGCCATTAGTCGATACTTATTCTTGATTTTGACGCTCGATTTGACTCTGAAATTAAATCATAATTGGTGCTCATATTCTGGAGGGCATATTTGTAGATAGTCTTTTGCATGCTCGTCCTTTGCACATCAATGCATACTGTGTCCATCACATTTTATAATTGCATTGAAAAATCAAAAAAAAATTACACACATCATTTTCTGCATTATTTTATCGGCATATTTTATTTCCATCTCATCTGCATAAAGATCTAAAACTAGAAGATACTCACTCTTGAATTAAACAATAATTTCCGATAAATAGACGAAGAGGCTCGTGTCCCTGTGTTCGACCTTGGTAGACTTACCAAGTCAAATAATTTCCACATATTCGAAGATGTGGTTTTTGCATGATCCAAATCTGCCTCCTATACTATGATAGAACGATAATTCTTTATTATTAAAGAGGCATATTTGTGGTTCATCATAAGGGACAGATCCGATCAAGTACCACGCGACTAGAACCCCGATCGAAGAAGAAGGCATGCACAATCACACAAGACAATGATTTATAGTGGTTCAACAATGTGCCTACTCCACTTGCTCACACTAGACTCTACTATTATTTGAATGATGTTGAGATACAATATGTGGTGTCATTGGGCTCCTTTTATAGTACTACAAAAGAATACCAAGCATTCAACAATCTCCACCATCAACTCAACCAATCATGATGGTGGATGTGGATTGATTATCTCAGCAATTCAACCCAACACCTCTTAGTCAATCAGAATGCAAGAGGTGGATCAGACACCTCATCAATCCAACCGAAGAGCTCCCAACCAATCAGAAGGCAGGAGGGAGATCAGCCACACCAGCAATGCTCTTCACATGATAAATCTCAACAGAAACTTCATGGACAAAATAGGATCCTTGCACCATACTATGTGTAGGAACCACGTCTGACACCAAGGTTGTTAATATGAAACTGTTCATCAACCTAGGGATGTAGAAGTTGCACAATGTAAAGGGATAAACTCACCTCTAAGGATGAAAAAAGTGAACACGTGCACGTTCACGTCGACGTCCTTTTAGGGTTTAGGGGGGTGGGGGTGGGAATGCAAGGGTCCAATATATCTTGCATCTTTGTGAGATATGCTGAACAGTGAAGGGAGATTGCTATCTCATGCATTTTAAAGCCATACAGAGGTAAAAGGAGGTTCACTATATGCTTTCCCATCTTTATGTCCTCCATTAGGATGTAAAGATGCAACTGATCCACAAGTTGCCATCTGCACATTCTTCCATAATGCTAAATTGTATGGCCCATAATTTCCATCTGGGCATAGGTATTGCTTTGCTGATCACTGTGCTTCCCTATACTCGGGGACATGTATCTGCACATATTCTATTTCAGGTTTTGTGACTATATATGTTGGGTATAGATCCAAACCTCCAACTATTTATGTATCATGTGTGTGTGCATTATCGCCCTTAGCAGCTCTCAAATCAGTTGGTGCCAAAACCATCCAACGTGTTTTTATTTCTCGGATCGAAGAAGCGTAAGAAGTACTAGGGATGCAAACTGTTGGATATACATTGCAGATAAGTGTGCTGAAATATTCTCATGTTTCCGAAATTTCATACTAATATGTACATGCATTAAAGGATTGGACAGAACTTTATATATCGTTAATAAAGATATAAAAGTCATAAAAATGCTGTTACATATAGTTATAAGTATGTTTTCAAGTGTCTTTGCATGCTCCAACACACAGATATCGAAATGATACACGTTTACAGATGTTCAAATCTGTATAAAACGAATATGTCAGTACGTCGGATATAGATGATCTGTATCTAGCTGCTTCCATAGTCGAGAGGAACCTTAAATGCAACTAGGTACTCCTACAAAACTAATTGTCTCAAAGGGTTAGTGAGCACGAAAGCGTTGGTTGATATACTGTGACAGTTGCACAAGGTAACTTTTAGCCAGCTATTTCACAAACCACTGAGAATATGTCGTACGATTTCGAGCCGGCCTGAGTCAATTCATGGAGGACGTCGACAAACAATAAGGAATCGAAGATCACTGTTTCGAGGGGATCTTTTCTAGGGTTTGGAGGCACATTGGCACTGCTATATATTGTAAAAATGATCAGGAGGGTACACACAGAACCATGCTATGTAAACATGTCAGGAGCAGTCCAGGAATTATGAAAATATTCTCTGCAACGGCAGTGGACATAAGAACAAATTATCATCACAGAATAAAGGACTATAGAGGAAAATGCTGTTCTTGTCGCCGATGACAGCTTTATTATACTTCTCAGCTTTCCAATGAATGCAAAGAACAACAGCTGTAGTTAAACAGTAGAATATGTTGCAATATTTATCTGAATTGCACTAAAAAGCTATGGTATGTAAGAAAGAAGGCACCGATACCATAGTCAAGGCTTCTCATGTCGTGGTATCAGCTAACTGATTTCTTGCAAAGTTTTTATATCAGTTTTTTTTGGAAAAAAATACTTTTAATGTTAACACTGCAACAACATTGGTCTGTGGTAATTAATAGTTTGAATATTCATTAATATATCTTATATGTTAAATATGTAATAATGAATATTCTTCGTTACTGCTTACCTTTTTTTCTTGTACTTATCAACAAAAAATATATTCGTTACTAAAGTCGTATGATTGAAAGAACAAAGGAGACATTCAAAATTGTTCAAATTATAGAGGTCTTAAGTTGATGAGTCATAATATGAAAATTTGGAAACGTGTTATTGAAAGAAGGTTGATGCAACTTTTCAAAGTAAAAGAAAATAAATTCATATTCATGTCAGGTCCCTCAACTATTGAAGTCATCCATTTGCTGCGAAGAACAATGGAAATTTATAGAGCTAAAAGAAAGAACCTTCATATGATTTTTATTAATTTGGAGAAGACTTATAATTCTTTCCCACGAGAGATATTGTAGAATGTTTTGGAGAAGAGACACGTACTTTTTCTATACATTAACCTCATAAAGGATATGTATGATAGGGCTTTATCTTGTGTAAGGATCTAGACTGGGAAGATTGACTTTTTTGAAATCAAAATTGGTTTACATCAAGGTTCAACTTTAAGTCCATTTCTTTTTTACTTAAATTATGAACGAGTTGACAAGTCACATTCAGGATGAGATACCTTGGTGTATGTTATTTGTTGATGATATTGCGTTGATTGATGAGACTAGAGATGGAGTAGATGAGAAGCTTGATGTTTGGAGACATGCATTTGAGACGAAATGATTTCGTATAAGTAGGGCTAAGATTGAATATATGGATTACACCTTTGATGACAACAATGATGAAGGAATCAAGGTGAAGATTGGTGATGATAATATTCAAAAGAGAGATTCTTTTAGATACATGAGATCTATTTTGCAACATGATGGGGAAATTGATAAAGATGTTATTAATAGAATAAATGCATGCTGACTAAAGTGGAGAGGATTCTCTGCCGTTCTCTCTGATAAGAAAATTCTTTTAAAAATCAAAGAAAAGTTTTACAAAGCAGCTGTGGGACCAACTATGTTCTACGGATCTAATTGTTGGCCTATGATCCATAGACATATGCAGAGAATGACATTAACAGAAATGAAAATGCTAAGGTGGATTCATGGACATACACGTAAAGATCGGATTCGGAACGATGCAATTAGAAATAAAGTTGGTGTAGCTCCGACCGAGGATAAGATGCGATAAAACCACTTAAAATGATTTGGTAATTTGCAAAGAAGGCCAGCTGATGCACCGGTTAAGAGATGCAAGTTTTGGGATGTTAATCCGGTTAAGAGAGGGCGAGGATGACCCAAGAAGTGTTGGAATGAGACTATGCGAATGGATCTTAGTTTTTTAGATATAAGCTCAAGTTTGACCCAAGATAAATCTGAATGGAGGCATAGAATCTATGTAGCTGATCCTACTTAATAGTGGGAAAAGTCCTTGTTGTACTAAAGTTCATATGATGATGATTTATTCTTTAAAAATTATATTAGTGATTGCTGAGCTAAACAATGATTATAAGATTAAGTTGACAGATAACTGTTGCGATACGATTCTGTGCTAGGATTATGATACGAGTTACGATCTTTTTAAATCAAGTAGTCAATAATATTTGTTTTCACATATTTCAACATGAAATATATGGAAATAAATATTATATTATTTGTTGTCTCATGCAACATCAACAAATTAGGTGACATGCATTGAAACTCAGCTATGGTCCGTCCCAAGCTTGGGTAAATTGAGGGGGATTATGTTAGGTAGCCGACAACCAGTGTAAAACAATTAGAGACAAATTTCTAAATAATATTTTTGCAAAATTTTATTTAGAAATTTTCCCTAAAATAGTCGGATCTTTTCAACATGGATTTAAGCTAACATTTAGTTTTCGTTGGAGCGTTCTCTACTAGTGGTGTGTTGCATTGTTCGAGTGCAATGCTAAACTAGCAAGGATCACTACTGTAGTTTAAAATTTGTTAAGATTCTCGCATGAGGAACACATGTGAGTAAAAGTTCCATTGCATCACTGCTCGATGCAGTCCAAAATTTGCAAGGGTTCTCGCCATGATGGTTGCATGCGAGTAAAGAAAATAGTCCAAAAGAGGATGCAAAAGAAGTTGATGATAGGTAGTTGGAATATTGACACTTTAATTGACAAATCGATAGAGATAGTAGATACGATGGAAATAATGAAGATTTAAATACTGTCTCCAAGAGAAAAGATGGGTTGGAGAGAAAGAAAGGGAGATCGAGAAGACATGCTTTAAATTATGGTATTCAGAAATGGTGTTGGAATGGTTGTTCATAAGGATCTGAATGATAATGTGATTGAGATGCAAAGATCTGGATATCATATTATTTTGTTAAAATTGGTATTGGAAGAAGAAGTTATGAATATAATCTCATTTTATGCACCACAAATTGGTTTAAAGGATAGGATTAAACAAGTTTTTTAGAAGGATTTATATAAAATTATGCAACGAATTCCACACAGAGAGATGATTTGCCTAGGTGGAGATCTTAATGGACATGCAAGAAAGGATGTTTAATGGTATTCTAGTGTTCATGGAGGTCATGATTTCGTGGATAAAAATGAAGAGGGAAAAGTTATCCTGAATTTTGTAACGGCTTATGACCTTTTCATATCAAACACTCTCTTCAAGAAGAGGGAGGAACACTTAATTACTTGTAAGATTGGCCCGACTAAAACACATATAGGTTACTTTCAATTAAGAGAAGAGTTTGGTTGTGTTGCAGAGACGGTAAAGTAATCCCAAGAGAGAGTTTGACATCTCAACATCGCTTGCTAATAAGGGATGTGCAAATAAAATGATGGCCAAAGAAGAGGATTGTTCCCAAGATCATTAGAACTTATTGGTGGAATCTTCAATCGAAGCAATCAAGCTTCAATGAGAAGGTTTTACAAAACTTATCTTGAGATTGTAACGGAAGTGCAAATGAGATGTGGGGGGCAATAGCATCTTAGATCCGAAGGGTAGCAAAAGAGATGCTAGGCAAGTCTAAGGGAGGAGTTACATGCCAAAGGAGGCTAGGGGTGCAGTGAAGGGGTGAATAAGAAGCTTAAAATTAAAAGTGCTTTATTTAAAGATGCACGTAAGGGAAGAATAGAGGAAACTATTACATGTTACAAATAATGAAGAAGGAAGCAACGAAGACTGTAAGTGAAAGTCAAAAGCTTATGAAGTTTTTTACAAAAATCTTGACTCGAAGGAGGGCCATAAGGTTATATTCAAATCGTCTATAGCAAGAGAAAGAAAGATCAAAGAATGTTTCTCAAATAAGATGCATCAAGGATGAGGAAGGACTCACGCTTATTACTTAAGGGGATATAGAGACTAGACGGATGCAGTGTTTCCATAAGATTTTCATTGGGGAAGGGAATAAAGAGATTACTTTGAGAGATTTCGCTCGTAGTAATTTTACCTAAATTGTGCAAGCTATAGACATATACAAAGGAAGGAAGTAGATGAGGCTTTAAAGGTTATTAACCAAGGGAAAAGGATAGGACATGATGACATTCCTATAAAAGTTTGGAGAGTTCTAGATGAACATGGTTTGACTTGGCTCACAGATTTATTTAATGTTATTTGATAAAGCAAGAAAATACCCGAAGAGTGGAGAATAAACGTAGTGGTGCCTTTTTTATAAGAATAAAGGAGGCATTCAAAATTGTTTGAATTATAGAGGTATCAAACTGATGAGTCATTGATGATTTAATTGTTTGAGGTACCTAGCATTCGATCTTAGAGGGTATGCGGTGCCCGATAAGTCCGATCCAACAATCACTGTATTGACCACTCTTGCGGCTCTCGATACTCAAATAAATAAATAAATCAACCATTAACCCACAACAATGATTCATCAATAACTGTAAGCGAGCTTAAATTTATTATACCATACAAAGAATGTGTATAGTACGCAAGCAACATGTGTCAGACTACAAAGGAGCACGGGGTAGAACAACAGAAATGAATAGACAACTTAGGAATTTTTAGAGTTTTTTGGTTTTAAATGCTTTTGTGGGTTTTTTATTATGCTTTTAAATTTTAAATTTTAAATTTTCTATTTTATTTTTAGTTTTTTTTCTGATTTTTAATTTCTTTTTATTTTTCAGAGATTTTGAAATTTTATAGGTATTTTTAGTTAGTTATAATAATTATTAAATATGTAATTGATTAATCTCCATTTCATCACCTTTATTCTTTATTTTTACCTTTAAACACTACCTAAATGCATGTATATAGAATTATTCTGTATAAAATAATATCTATTAATTACAATGTAAATATTGTATAATATAGTCCATTGAAAGCCAAAATAAAAGAATAAATAAAAGAAAAAAATAAATGAAATATCATAGGTATTGAATGACCCTAAACCTCGGCACCTAAGCATCATGATGAGTGGGTCGAGAAAGAAAAGTAGAGGAGATAAGGGCCAAAAATACAATAAAAAAACCTAATTTTTGATTCTCCAATAATTTAATTTGGGACCTAAATTATTCTATATTATTCATACCTCAAATCAATAAATTTTATACATGAAAGTTGTAGTTAAAAAATTTAGAAAAATACAAAATTTATTTCATATAAAATAACACATAATGTGACCTAGACTCTCAAAATAAAAAAGTCAAAAATCCAAACTTCATAGACTTGTATCTTCTCCATATGAAATCAAAATTCGCCATACTTAACTTTAATTGTATATAATATTTAATAAACTATTTAATGAAGATGGTTTCATTCAATTTAGTACATGAATAAAGTAATCATTTTATTTATTCTTTATATTTTCATACTTTTATATTTTTACAATTTTATAAATCTTATTTATAACATATGTACATAATTAACTTAAGGTAAAATAAAAATGTAATAAATAAATAAACCTATGAAAACATATTGATGAATTATTCATACATATACCTATATAATAAATACATCTAATTATTTAAGTGTACATATAACATCAAAAAATATATTAAAATATATTTATGTGCATTTAAATAAGTTATAAATATATAAAAAATAAATAAAATAATAACTTCTAAAATAAAAATAAAAATAAAATGCCTAATATAAGAGGAAAGGGAGCCTACTTCATGAAGTAGGTAACCTTACTTGCTTCACGTCCATTTTTTGTATTTTTTTTATTTTTTTAAATACCACCATGGATTTTAATAACTATATCCCTCTAATATGTCATTCAAATTTCATCAGAAACAAAGATTCCTACTCCCTTCATCCAGAACAGGAAACTTTAACAGTCTTAGATTGGTGTAATCGGCCTATTCTGGATGGAGGGCATATGAGTCTCTTTTCATGACGAAATTTGAATGACATATCAGAGAGATATAGTTATGAAAATCCATGTTGATATTTTCCAAAAAAAGAATTGCAAAAAATGAACATGAAGTAGGTAAGGTTACCTACTTCATGAAGTAGGCTCCCTTTCCTCTTAATATATAGGTAAATATATTTACATTTATACTTGTAAAAAGTAACATATGATAAATAACTTTGAAAAAATAAATAAAAATTATATTAAAATAATACATAAATTAATAACTATTTTTATATTATGTGAAAAAAATAATAAAATTGTTTTCTATTTCTTTTCTATTTATTTATGCTTTTATTTTTGATTTTGTCTTGTAGCGGTCACGTGGAACAATGAGGGCTCAGCCTCGTTTGACCCGCGGATAAACTGAGCCCTTGAAGCCCTAGGTCTGTCAGACCTTGTCACCGACATGTTTTCCTCATATTTTCCCTGAGCCTCCTTACATTATCTCAGCTTGATTCCTTAAGCATTTTTGTTCCTCGATCATCGCTCTCTCATGCTCATCGATTCCTCGATCGAAGGATGGCTGAAGTGATTAAAGTCCTCGATTAAAGTCCTTGTATAAAACCACCTCCACCTCTTCCATTTGAGTTCATTCCCTTTAGCCCTCAAAATCCCCAAATTTCCCGGTGTTCTATGTTGCTGGTGACAACAACAACAATCTCCACTGATCATTTGACCAAGAGGAAGAGGCATTGTAGTAATGATCCAAGCATCGTCGGCCAGCCACGAGGGAGATTCTCCAGGATCCTTCATTTTTTGAGGTAAAGCCCTAGATTTCACTCTATTTTAGTTCCTAGTTGTAGTAGTAGTATAGATTAGGGTTTATTTTTGCTTAAAATCACATCTTATTTCGTAAAATTCCTAGAACGTAGTTCGTCGGAGCTAAGCTCCGACCATTGTTTCTCCGTGCTCCACATGTTATTTGACACACCTGTCGTTGTCCTTTCGCTTCTACTTATCCACAAGAATATTCATCCCCCCTGATCCTTTATGGATCAGGAGATTAGGATCTCTACTTCGTTGCACATCAGAGACCCTCCACCTGAGTCCACTCTTCGTCATTTCACCCCGACCAAATCCCCAAGACCCTACTTTTGTGCGTGTGAGCTAACTCTGGAGGTCTTGGAGGCGAAGGACCCCTTCTGGGTCGATTTTGGTTCAACAGAAGATACTTGGAGCTCCAACCCTTCATCGACCTCTGGGGACTACTCTGGTGGTTCTTGGACCCATCTGAAGCTTCCAGCAGCCACGGACGACCTTCAGGAGCATTTTGAGACTTGCAACCTCACCGGCGACTACAAGAGGAGGAGGTAGTACCCGATTGAAGCTCTCCTGACCTGTTGTTCTTCACTGTTCTTGATGAAGAGCAGTAACCACCCGATCTTCTTCATCCTCCAATTTTGATTATGACCGTTGGATGCAACCATCCTTGACTGCACTATTAGCCGCTAGGTTCTAATTTGGGTCTCCATATCTGAATCTTCATCCACCATTTAGCGTGTGACACGTGGCAAGTGAAGTCAAGCCAACCACCCCCTCATGCCTATTAGGGGTAATTTTGCTATACACCCCTCGATTTTTGTATTTTATTCTTAGTTCAGAAAGTTTAAATCATAGTGTAAAACTTTTAGATATTTTGTAAGTGGACCCCAATACTTGGGTTATTTGTGTCCAAGTTCCTCACCACATCACCTCACGTGCCCATACACGTGAGATTGTGGGCTTTTTACAGGGACCTCTCTGAGGGTTTGTGTTATCATTTAGTCCTTAAAATTTGTAATCTAGTTCGAAACTTGTGGGATATTTTGCATGTATGTCTGGCGCTTTTTGTAAATTATATATATAACCTTGTCAGCATTGTATGAATTAGATATTCAGGAAAATTTATGCAGAGGCCCCTACAGTTCCCTTTTTATGTTTGGGTTCGCATTTTTATTTAATTATATTTGCAATTAAGTCCCTGCTTGTATTGTGATTTTTATTTATTGTCTTTCTTGCATTAAAAATATCATTTTACATTTATAATTTATAGGAAATTTATTTTAAGTGCCTTAAGATATTTAAATTCACATATAATTTTCGCAAGGATATTTAAAAATATTTTTCTATATTAAAAAAAATAAAATATATTGTATTTATTCTTAGTTTGCATTAAACAATCCATAAAAAATAGAAAAATATTTTGAAAAATTCTAAAAAATCAGTAGTTATTTATTATTATATTTCTAGATTAAAACCAAAAATCATTAAAAATCTCAAAAGAAAAACATTAAAAATTGTAAACTCCTAAACATCTTATAAAAATGTAAAAAATTATTGAAAAAATAAAAAAGATCAAGTTTTCTATTTATGTATCTTTTTTATTAGGGAAAAATGGGGCTGCCCCCTAGGGGTAGCCAACATGGCTACCCCCATCCTATTTTTTGGCAATTTGTTTTTGTTTTTTTGGAAAAATAAAACCATGTATATTCATCCCTATATCCCTCCTATATGCCATTCGAATTTTGTTAGAAACAGAGACTCCTACGACCTCCATCCATATGTCATTTTTTTAACGGTCGCAGGATTTTTTAAATCAACTCTGTCTGGATGGAGGCCGTAGGAGTCTATGTTTCTGACGAAATTCGAATGGCATATAGGAGGGATATAGGGATGAATATACATGTCAATATTTTTCAAAAAAAATAAAAAATATTGCCAAAAAATGGGACGGGGTAGCCATGTTGGCTGCTCCCAGGGGGCAGCCCCATCAACCCCTTTTTATTATATGTATAATATACTAAAATCAGTTTCGGAAATTTTTGAGCTATTTAGGTATTTTTAAACTAAAGAACAATCCAACTATATGTTATTGCTCACTATTTTGCTATTTTTATTCAATTAAAAGCATAAAAAAATTTCAAAAAATTAAAATAAAAATCACAAAAATAGATTTAAAAAATAAAAAGACAAAAAAGTTTTATTTTGTACATTTTGAGTGATTATAATTATATATATATATGTACTAGCCTATTAGTATTTTAGAATTTTTCTTACCAAAATTTGTATGTATGGTTATATTTATATTTTAAATATCCTTATATACTAGCCTATTATACCTAAGAGGCTATATATGTACTAGCCTATTAGCCTAAAATCTAAAATGCTAAGGGCTAAGAGGATTATAGTTATATTTATATATTTACTTATATTAGTGTTATTATTATTAAAAAATAGCAATTTGTTTATACCATTAAAAAATAAAAAGAAATGCGCTTAGAGTATTTTTCTATTATTCTATATATTGTATATATTTATAGCTTGAGTTTATTGGGGCTGCCCCCTTGGGGCAACAAATATGGCCGCCCTTACGTCGTTTTCGACATTTTATTTTATTTTTTTGAAAAATATCGCCATCTATATTCATCCCTATATCCCTCCTATATACCATTCGATTTCGTCAGAACAGAGACTCCTACGGCCTCCATCGAGATGGTATCGATTTAAAAAATCATGTTACCGTTAAAAAATGACTGTCTGGATGGAGGTCATAGGAGTCTCTGTTTCTGACGAAATTTGAATGGCATATAGGAGGGATATAGGGATGAATATAGATGGCGATATTTTTCAAAAAAAAATAAAAAATACCGAAAACGACGCGTGGCAGCCATGTTGGGGCAGCCCCATTAAACTCTTATAGCTTATATATCTATATTATCTATATACCTTATATATACTTATTACATATACAAAAAAAGGAAATTAGAAATTAGAAAATATAAAAATATAAAAATTATTAAATTAACAAAAACTGAATTGAAAATTTATAAAAGTAAATATTAGAAAACTCACAAAAAAACCCTATAAAACACAAAAATATTTATGGTCTTTTAGCCAATTCTTGTATTCTATCCCCCTTGCTCCCTATGTTAGACCTCTACATACTTCACCTATACACATCTTTGTAGAGTTATAATAAATTTTAACTGTACACTGTTATTTCTGCATTGCTTGATCTATGTCGTGGGTTAATTATTGTTTGAATCTAGGTTCTCGTCAATCACCTAATCGATTGCTAATTGTGTTTGATTAGTGGACTGACCTGAACGCTAGGTTCAAAAATGGAGTCGTTGTAGGGGAGCAACACGTAGGATAGAGTTTTGTATGCATTCTTGTTCATTATTTTTTGCTTTTAATTTTCTTTTTATTTGAGATAATTGTTTATTTGTGATAATCATTTCTCTATTTTTCTTACAAGGGACCTCAAGAGGAAGGCGATTGCATAGGTTGTTGGCGCATCCGAGCTACGAGGAGAGTGGCTATTCTACTTATTGGCCACTAGAAGAGAGAGATACTCGCATAATACATTTTTATTTTATTTTTGTGAGAGAGAGACTTTATTTTTGTTTCCATTTATTATTATAATAATACAGGTGGACACTGAACATTCGAGTCTATTTTACCAAGTGATATTGTTCACTTGGGGGCTCACCGAGTTTTCCACTATTTTCTTCACCTTGTTTCTTTGTTTTCCATGATTTGTTCTTTCCACCTTATTTTCATTTGTTTTGTGGAATGAGACCTTAATATTTTAGGATTGCTTGCTCGATAAAATAGGTCCAAACCTTAACGGAAGCATGTGCCTATAATATCTATGTTTGGACTTAGGTCAAAATTTAATTGTTGATTACTTAGACTTGGAACCAAGTGCCGCAAAGACTCTACATAATGCTTACAAGACCCATTGTGGCGGGCACTGAAGAGTATCCAAGATCGGGCATTTGGGTTCTATTTTTTATGTAGTTAGCTTTTGTTTTTTAACGACTAATAGCACTTCCTATTTAGGGAAATTTCCTTCATTTGCATATTGCACATATAGGTTAAGTTTATAAATTTCTGCCTTACATCCCCCATAGAGAAACCTAGGAAGTGTGGTAAGTACTTCTAACTGAGCATTCATCATTTAGACTCAAGGGTGAGATATCCATCCTTGATTCATCTTGTCTCCATCCGATTTTAAGCACTTAGGTTATAAAGAAAATTAAAAAAAATTAGGAACTTGTTTTTGAAAATACTCAAAAAAACTAAAAAAATTTAAAATTAAAACAAGGGGATTATTTTTGAACTTTAACCTAATAAAAAATCGTAACAAACAATATTATTTTGGGTTCACAAAGCCCTCATTACATTCAAGTACATTTTAGACTGAGTGAGGCACAACCCCTAAGATTTACAGCCAAAAATCCGATATGTGATTGCCTCAATTATCACATGGGATCGGTGAAATAATGACATTTCTATCGTTCATAGACAAGTAGGGTCTTGTCGATAATGGTGCTCTCATATTGTGTAGAGTATCTGACTTGATATGAAGTATTTGAGCATAGGCCATGCCCTCACGGGGGTATCTGTCTTATCTTCTTGCATCTTAGTACCTCATTTGTGAGGAAAGTAGCGGTTTTTCCTATCGGCTTTATTTCTCTTTTCTTTGGCTGAGTAGCCCCCAGGATCGATATTATGGACATTAAAAAGTATAGATCATAGGATACAAAGGAGGTGGAACAGAGTACGTGGTTACTTTCCTACAAGTACACACTCATATCTAGGGCTAACATCTTTAGGATATATTCTAATTCTTGCCTGAATTACAACTCTAAAATTGAAAACATAAAAATAGCCGAACCTTCAAGGCTTCACATGACCATTTCGTTTGGTGTTTGTTTGATTTAGAATTAGGTCCCAAGATCAAGTTTCACATACTTGCATAATTTTGTCATTTCTCTTTTTCGTATTTCTTCTTAACCCTTGCTCATTATGAGCCTTTTACCATTTTGCATTCCTTTTATTCCATGTTCACTACTGTATTCTTCATCCATCATAGATCTTCCTTTTTCTTTCAAGATGTCGACTCCAGGACGATTTAGTTGGTACTCCGCCAACACCTTCATTGAGTCCTTAAGTTTGACATCTTCAATAATTCAAGGCAATTCCCAGATTCTTGGTCCGGGCCCGTGAACCACCCTCAAGACTTCCCACTTCTTCTACATCCTTCAGATTGGAAAAACTCTCTTCCCAAGTTCTTCCCTTTTTGGATGGAGATTGATTTTACTCCATATACCACTCCATCCCTAATAAAATTTAGAATTGATCCTAACTTTGAATTTTTTTCTACATATGGTGCTTGCATGCATATTGATCGGGGTATCTTTCCCATTACAGATCTTGTCCCCGATCTGGAGCTCGCTTCTTCATAGTTAGATATATGGCTCCCACAGGCAGAGGAAAGGGACCGTAGCTCCCCAACACAGAGTAGGGTACAAATACAAATGAGGTTAACAATTAGCTCTTGGCCCCCATCTAGGCCATCCAACAACAATTAACTGATCAAGCACTTACCCAGGTCTCTTTTCAGGATATGCTAAATGAACTGAGGAGAAGATCAGAGGAGAGAGAAGGAAATATTGGAGGAGGATTGATGAACATCATGATGATGATGAAGATAACCACTCTGTAGATGGACCTCGAGGAGGCATGGGAGAAGCAAGGAGAGGCCAACCCAAGCTCACATTGAAGCAGATCTACAACCCTGGGGCTGACTGCATTACTGAGTGGATCCAAATCCCACTGATCCATGGACACTTCGAGTTTCTCTCCTCCTCAATTTCATGAGAATTCAAATGAGGATCCATACATCCATCTGAAGCATTTTGGCCATATTTGCAACACCATTCACTATCCCAACATCCCGTTGGGCGTAGTCATGATTATCGCCTTCCCATTCAGCCTTCAGGACACGACCCTCTACAGGATCAACCACTTGGGGAAGGTGGCGATGACTTGGAAGGATTTGAAATATGCATTCTTGCACAATTATTATCCTTTCGTCCTTCTCAATCTCATGTGGTCGAAGATTGCCAGCATCTCCTAGGGACTGCAAGAGTCCATACATGAAACCTGGGATGTTTTAATGATCTGATTGAGAAGTGCCCCCACCACGACATATCGAAGACCAACTTGGTCCAACATTTCTTCGGGGTCTTGATAGAACATCTGGTTGATGCCATCTGCAGAGGTTCTCATTTCGACAAGTACGAGGATGCAGTCTGGCCGATCTTTGAGGAGATGGCCGAAGGAGTGCCCACGCTTTCCTCATCTCATTCCTTTCAGATTTAGCCATCGCCACAGATCCTCCTTAAAAATATTAACATTGCAAACACTTATGAAGTAGAAACGTGAGACAACTCTGACCTCAACATCATCGGGAGTCATCTGTCCAAAGCAAACATTATTGAGATGAGGTTGTAGGACCTAGAGAAGCTCATTGGGATCGAGCAATGCATAAAGGTCCCGAACAAGGTCAACATTATCACAAGTAGCTGGAGCTACTGGTGAACACTATCAGTGCATGAAATACAATGGACAACTGTACCTGAGACCCTACCTGAGAATAAGGAGCAGAAACAACCACGACAATCTCAGTCAAGTCCTAGCCAACTTCCGTTCCAACATGTATACTACGTGCAGACACTCGAGCCACATCTGCCACAATCGTGGACACAGATGGTTGTCTACCAGTCACATGAGTTCCAACCTCAGTACATCAAGCCGTGTTCCCCAACTCCTCCACTCATTCAGGAGGTGAATGATGTCATGAGTAACGATCAATAACTAATCCATCCTTAGGGTCAATCACAGGGTCAACACAATTATAACCAACCATTCCACCAACAACACGGAGGGCAGAACTACAACCCCAACCCGTCCCATCACCATCAACCTCCATAGCAAAGTTACACTTGGAGATAGGACAACTACCAACAATAGTCTGGATGCCGTCATCAATAGTACCAGCAACTGGGTGCTCCTTATCATTAGTACTCATCCTAGTACTCACAATACCCTTCTCTTCCTCCTCTTCCTCCTTGATATTCTAGGGATACCAGCATCAGTCTCCACACTATTAGTAGAGTAAGTGGTCTCAACAAGACGAATCTTCTAAGGCAACCCTGATCAATCCTGCCTCAGATTGTCTAGCCCAACTCATCAAGAACATGGTTGAGATGAGCCAAAAGATCGACAACCTGACAGCCAGAAAGACTGCCATTCCGTCCGAGGTTGAAGCAAATCCAAGTAATTCTCATCATAAATAGCATGTAGTTTGCAGTTTCAACCCGAATCCGGTATAAATGATATTGTTTTATCTTTTGTTGAAAATCTTAGGAGCGGTATGAAAGTCAAGCCGTCTGCAATTGCGAAAGGAAAACAAAAAACATCTGATGGTGAATCTTCAATCGATCCATCTGATGGGGTCAACAAATTTTTGGATTCAACACCACCTACATCAAAATTACAAAAAATGAAGAAATTCAAAAATACAAAAAGACAAAATAACAACCAACTGAAACATTTGTTAGCCATGTGAGCCTGAGGCAAAACATTCCTACAATAAATATTACTATAATGTTTGATTTATCAATAAAAGTTATTGGTTTATTACACTCCCTCTCTGAGATTATAAATAAATACATTGTAAGGTCCCTTAGTACAATTAGTGTTATGTACCATAGTCATCTTGATAATCATACAACTATTGATTCGATCGTTGAATCATAGAGGCTGGTGCTTGAATGAATATCTAAAGAGTTAGATTGATGACCCATCAAACACTATCAATTGATTGTTAAGAGATGATCTCCAACCTACGTAGGAAATGACAATTCTCTCTCTTTTTGATGATATCTGACCCACCTCTTGATGCATGTCCTCTGCATAGGAATAGAGATTCGGAGGTGTCGCATTAATTAGGTTAAAGAGTTGACTTAATGAGATCAAGATAATCAAGTCCTATATTGTATGCTATCATGATATAGGCATGCTTCCTCCGACTAGAAATAGATGTAATGCTATATGTCTGAATATGTACATTTGGCAGACCGATAGGTTGATGGCCTAATGAAGGTCTATACACCGACGAGCTGATGTGTATATGAGGGCATATGAGTTATATGATTTCTCAAAAGGATCATACAAATTCACTTGTGAACGGGAAGACATGAGCTCAATTATGAGGCTTTGGGATTGATCAAATTCCATGCCTGACCATCTTGCTTTGGAAGATGACGAGAATTGGTTGGTATGATATATTGATTATTCCATGATTCTCACTCTCTATTATTTTAATTTAGCTCTTTATTTTGGAAAAACACCCCGTAAATACCTGTAAAATCGATAACTTAGCATTTTGCATGGCATTATTAGTATTGCATAATTAGCAGGAAAAAAAATTAAAGAATAAAGGAAAAGAAAAAGAAAAAGAATGATGTATTTAGAATAAATACAGAGTGACCCAAATCCTAAGAGAAGGTCAAGCCTTGACCTGATCGTAAGATAAAATAAGTAAAGAGAAATAGGATCTACTATGTATTGTATATATCACCTATACTTGTATATATTATTTATTTATGTAGTTTTGATAAAATAAAAATTATTTTATTCCTTTACACCCTTGTAGATAGATTTAATGATATTATAAAATAAAATAAAAGACATCAAATAAAAAATAAAAATAGAAACATCCAATCCTGTACAAAATACACACATACACACTACAATCACTATTTATTTTATACCTATAAATAACTTATAAAAATAAAATAAAAAGGACTTCATATTACTTTAATCATGTCGTAAATAAATAAAATATAAAATAATTTTTTTTGTAAAAATAATAAAATAAAAATACTTGTACATAATACATATGTATATTATACATGTATATAATACTAAATACTGAATAAACATTATTTTATTTTTCATAAAAATAATGAAAAATCATAGAAAAATAGTTTGTAATTTTTATTTTATACTATTTTTATTTTAAATTCATCTACTATCTTTAATTCATTTTTCTTTTATTTTGTAAATCCTGGACTCCTATTGGTCCACATCAGACCGTTGACCTCAGTCAACGGTCTCGTCCAGCTGGGTCGGGTCATGCCCTGTCTCACCAGAGCCATTACTCCCTTTTTAGCGCTTGGGCCTGATGATGAATCTGCGATTCGTCACCTTTATTCATTTATTTCTGCTTAAAATCCCTTATAAAACACCTGCATATAACACTAACTCCATATTCTTACTAACTTGCATCTATGTAAATATTGTACACTTACTAATTTTCACCTAAAATAAATAAGTAAAGAAAGAAAGGAAAAATAAAGAAAATAAAATAAAAAAGGAAGACTATATACATGCTAACCCGAACCCCGAGAGAAGGTCAAGACTTGACCTGATCGACCAGGAATAAAGTAGGAGGGAGATAAGCGTCCTTAAGCAGAAAATCAAAAACATGTGTGTGTTGTTGTAAATACTTCTCACTTATTTGTGTGTATCTGTATAAAAATAACACTAATTTATTTATGCCCTAGTTGACCTCAAATCAAATAACTTTCAAAACCAAAGTTGTAATAAAAAATGTGTCCTAATTATAAAAACAATTGCACAATTAAATCATGTACAGAATAAAAGTTGCCACATTTGGAGAAAGCCACTAAGCACTAATTGAAAAATCAATTCCGGCTCCATATGAAATCAAATTAAACCAATCTTACTTTCATTATATTCTAAATTAAATTATCTTTAAAATGATTGTGGTTTCATAATTTTTGGAGTTACGAGTAAAAAGTTTGTTTTTCGGGGTGGTTTATGCAATTTTCCCATGTATTTTATAAATATTCTATTTGTATGTATTTGTAAATTATTCTTACTAATTATTTAAAATAATAATAAAAAAATTTAAACAACAAAAACAACTAATTTCCTTATTTACCCTTGTATATAATGTCATATATGTATATAATATATGTATATAGTTGCTATTTCTAATTAACCACCATAAAAAATAAAAAATAATATTTTTTAATTCAAATAAATAAAGTGACGAAAATTAAAAAAATAGATAATTTTGTAAATAGTTTTATCTCTTTATCTTCATCTCATTTCAATTTTTGCATCCATCTTATCTCTTCATCCAAAATGCCAAAAATTCAAAATTTCATATCCATTATCTTTTTATTTATATGGCTCCTTCTCCCTCATTCCAACTTGATCAATCTTTGGTGAGAGGAGCCCGATCTCCGAGAGTCTTCTTGTCGAGAAAAGGTGTCTAGCCTCCGAGCCGTCTGGTGACATCGAGTCGGCCTTCGTCGAGGCGATCACGATCATTTTCCGCTCCTAAGGTGAGATCCGTCGTCATTTTCTTCTTATCTTTATCGTATACTAATCGTAGTTTTATTTTTCACATTTTTGCTTCGTTGTCAATTTTTTTTTAGATCTTCGAATCATCACCGACGATTTAATCTGCCACCGACTCAAATTTTTCATCTCACTTCCTCGATCTCCACACGTTCTATTCTATCTTCCATGATCTCTCAACTCCGGCCATGAACGGTGGCCGGAGATCGGATTCGAATCTCTCATTTCCACCAAATCCCTGTTTATATGCTGATTTGTAAATAAATAAAAAAATAATAAAAAATTTTGCTTCTTTTTCTTTAACGTTTGTTTTGCAGGATCGTAAAAAAACAAAAAATTTCTATATCCTTTTTTCTTTTTAATTCTTATTTTTTGGATTTACAAAAAAATATATTTTTTATTACTATTTACATTACAATAAAAAATTTAGAAAAAAACAACAAAAAACCAAAAAAATTGTTCTCGCAGCCAGCGCGTTGCCACCGGTCGCGTATCGCTCGATGCCGCCCACAGCTGTTGAGTTCACCGCCCAGCGTGGCGCCCCCGCACCTGGCGGCACCACCAATAGCCAAGAGCCCCCGCGCTCGTCAAGCTCCGCCGCCTGCAGCCCTCTGCTCCTTCTGATTGCGTGACCCTCGGCCGCGCTGCCGTCGGCCGTCGCTGCTCCTCCGCTCTCCAACGGGCGTCGACGCTGACCTCACCACGACCTCCCCCTCCCGCGCGCAGAAACCCCCGCTGCTCCAGCGGCGCCGCTCGGTCGCGCCCCTCCTTCAGATCTCCAGAGCCCCGCACGAACCCCCCCCGCCCACGGGAGGTCGTGCCGTTCTCAATCGTCTCACCGCTGCCACACAACCCGATCGCCCGCCTCCGTCTATCCAGCGCCGCCCACGCGCGCGTGGAGAGAAGGGGCGGTAGTGGCCCTGCCTCTTTCCTGTAGCCCCTCTAACAAGGAACAAAAAGAACCCTCACTAGGGTTTTTTTATTTTATTGGGAAAACTTCACTTCAGCCCCAGACATGTTCGAAATTGTAGAAAGAGCCCCGACACTACAAGCACATGCCAAGCATGTGGTATAGTGGTAAAATTGCGCATTCTCCCCTATGCTTTATTTTTATTATTTATTTGATGCAAAAACAAAACTTATTTACATTTTAGTCCCTGAACTGTAGAAAAAAATGTGCGTGCTCTATTTGAATGAAATAAATGTTATTTGTGATCTAAAAATCTTTCAAAAATTATGCTATGCTCTGGATGTGATTATCTTCTTAGCATTAAATTTCCATTACATTTTAATTTCATTATTATTTTTTTAAAAAATAAAAAACAGTCATTTTATCTTCCTGAAATTCAAAAATTCGTAAAAATTCAAATATTGTTCCAAAAATTCCAAAACAATTAGAGTAGTTGTATTTCATTGTCTTTTAATTTCTGACCAAGTTCCACGTATTAATTATTTATAAAAACCAAAAAAATGAAAACATCAAAAAACTTGTACAAATCACAGAAAATTCTACAAATCGAAAATTGTGATTCCAGTTCCTATTTGTAGATAATTGCTTGTAGTTTATCTTAAAAATAATTGTCAGGAGTTTTGGGCATTAAAATAGTTTTAAGTTGCAAATTACTCCAGGCTGTGCACATTTTCCATTTTCTCACTGTTTAATTTTTAGAAAAATACAAAAACATCTAAAAATTCTAGAAATATTTTAAAACTTTTAAAACACAAAAATATTTTCTTTGGATTTTTCTAAGTTTTTTTAATTAATTGAAAAATTACAAAAATAGTTAGTGTGCGTATTTTTGATCTTGTGAATATTACCTTGTGTTATTTGGAAAATAAAAAATTATAAAATCAAAATCACTAAAAATTCAAAAATCAGAAAATATAAAAAATTTAAAAAAATAAAAAAAATAAAAAGATAAAAAATCACAAAAACCAAGGATAGTTGTCCTTTGAGATTCCTGTTTTCTCTTAATTGATTTTCGATTAATTGAATAACCCTCAGGAATTGTAGCCTCCCTGAGTTTGACTCTGTCCGCTATACAGGTTAATAAGAAGGAAAAATATTTTTTTTTGTTTGTCACGAGGTTTTTGGGGATAGCAACGAAACTCAATTATCATTAATTTTCTAACCCTCCAAGATTTCGTCACAACAAAATGGCGCCGTTGCCAGGGAGGCACGTCGAGGGTAGTTAGGTTTCTCTTTTGACTTGCTATTCTTGGTTGTAAATATTTGTTTACATTCTTGCCATTCACTTCATTGTTTATATCCACTGCATTCATTTCATTTTTCTCTCATATTTGATAATTGTGTTTCTTACACATTATCTTTTCTTTTTCCTACGAGGGTCCGCGAAGCAAAGGAGGCGATCCTAGGAGAGCCGAAGCACCCAAGCGACGTGGAGGCAGCTTGTTTCTTCATCAAGCCGCAGGATAGCGTGAGAAGAGGAGAAGAAGAAGTGAAGGGGACGATAAAAAAGAGAGAGAGAGATTTTTCTAGCATTTTAACTTTGTAAAACAGACATTCTTTGTTGCGGGGTCTGTTTCGCCAAGTGCCAGTGCACTTGGAGGACCTCATCAATTTTGTTTTCATCGCCTTTATTTTTCTTTGTTTTCCATGGATTTCGTGAGCCACCTATTTATTGCTTTAATTGATTTGCTTGAGCTAGGTAATTAATTAGGTCCAAACACCCTAAACAAGAATTTCTGTGCCTATAGAGCAGAGCGTAATTTGAACTTAGTCAAATTAACTTGTTCTTACCCGTTAATAGAAGCTATCATCTAGGACGGTTCACTTGCATCATATAGGCTAGTTTATTTTTCTGTATTTAAATTTTGCGTGGATCACTTACATGTAGAGTACTGGCGACAAGGTACGCATCTCTAACCCCTGCATGCATCATCGTTTTTAATCGCGCATTGGCATTTTCGATCTCCTTCCTTATTTTCACTCACATAAGTTAAAAAGTAAATTGGACACTCGGTATGCGATTCTTTGAAAATATTTTTAACCAAGTGACAACTGCCTAAAATACGGGACTGCTAAAGAAAACTCGATCCTAAAATAAAGACAAGGAAAAATCATTGTTTTGAGGAGAGTAACCCCTGCATTGTTTGGTTTGTATGTAGCGAGAGAGCGACCCACACACTAGGATAGAGCCACACCCGAACTCTTTTCATACTACTATCCTGGGTTAGTCGTTCTCCAGTGAGGATCTCTCTGGTAGCCGATAAAGCGGCCCGCGATGTCCTTAACAGATTGAATTGATCGGGTATCCCGTAAACGGTCCGTAATTCATACTGGCTAGGAAAGATCTAACTTTGGGATCGTGACAGTCTCCTGAGAGTATTGGGTTCCTAACAGCTCACTTTAATTGCTCTGATATATTGTATTATCACCAAACTCTAAAATTGACAAGATAATTGACCGAACCTTCACGGTCTTCACATTGAGTTGAGTTGGTGAACAAGAGGTTTGTATTGTGTTTGCTTGTTAGTGCTAAAGATCCTTCTACGCAGTTTGCGCCTTCATTCACTTTCACTCTTGCATTGACATTCGTGCTCTCGCATCCTGCCTATTGATTTCGAAGATGTCGGACTGGAGTATTTCTCGTTCGAACTCTGCGAACTCATTCTACGCTCCGAGCCATTCACCTTCTATTCGGGGAGACTCACTTCACGAATATTCCTCTTTCCCCACTTCACAATTCACAACGTCCATGAATCCACTATTTGAGATTGGTTTTAATCTCGAATTAATATATGAAACTCCATCAATTCTGAGAACTAAGCGAGTGGCATATACATTTTCAGAGTCAGAAGCCGCGCACTTAGTGCCACCAAAGGGAAAGGGAACCATGTCTAAACAGAGCGAGATCAATAATACCATGTTAGCCTCCATTCAATCAATTCAAGCACAGTTAATAGAGCAGGCTAATTTTCAAGCCAAAATGAGAGATATGATTCTCGAGATGAGACAAGAAAGAGAAGACAGGAGAGAGAGGGGGATAACAAAAACCTTGGAGGTTGGAATGGGGGAGAGAACCTCACAAAGAACCTGGGGCTAAGCCTACACTAAAAGATGCTTATAATCCAGGGGCAGGACAGACAAATTCTTGGATACAAATCCATGCGGTTCATGGGTATTTTGAGCTTAAGCCTACTATTTTACCTCTTCTCCCAATGTAAATATTAATGAAGAACCTTATATACACCTCCAGCAGTTCGATCGCATTTGTAGAACAATACACTACCCAAATGTCCCATTAGAGGTAGTGCAGATGATAGCCTTTCCATTCAGTCTGATGGGCAAAGCTTTGTACTGGTTAAATCACTTGGGGAAGGTTGTCACTACTTGGGAAGAGTTGAGATCCGCATTTCTAAACAAGTATTATCCACTTGGACGACTCAACCAAATGCGATCCTTGATTGCTAATTTCTCCCAGATGCCCCAAGAGCCTATTCACGAGGCGTGGGAACGTTTCAAAGATCTGACGGAGAAATGCCCCTATCATGATATTCCAAAGACCAGCCTTGTACAAAATTTCTTTAGGGGTTTAAGCATTGAGAATCAGAAGCTGGTAGATGCTTCTTGTGGGAGAAGCCACTTCAACAAGGATGAGGATGTCCTTTATCAAATTTTTGAGGAGATGGCAGAAAGTTCAGCATCTCTTTCTTCTTCATGTGCTTTTCAGAAGCACCCCGTCACCACCCCTGCAGTACCCCACAAGGATGTAAAAATGACGACAACACAAGAAGTGGATAAGGTGGATAGCACAGACTTGGCCATCATTGGAGACCACCTATCCAAAGTAGACATTATTGAGAAGCGATCTAAGGAACTCGATAAGCTTCATGTGATCGAGCAGAGGACAAAGAACCTGAATAAGCTGGATGAAATAACAAAGCACCTGGAACTTCTTGTGAGTACGATCACCGTAGTCCACAATACGAGTGCAACAACCAATACCTCTACTAGGGAGCCGACTCCTTCCACCCAGTAGAGTAGTAGAGGACCATCTACAGTTCAGCATGTCTACTACGTGCAGACACCTGATCAAGCTCAACAACATGCACATCATATAGTTTCGTACAAACAAGGAGTAGCCTACATCCCTGAGCAGAAGTCTCCACCTCCACCTGTCATTCAGGAGGTGAATGGTATCTGGTTCGACCTTGAGCGAAACCGGCCCCGTCCGTCAGGGCAAGGCCAGTTGGGCTCACAACAGGATCTGAGACCCACCCACCAGCTTCAAGGAGGCAGACAACAACAGTAGTACCAGCACCAGCAGTTCCAACCTCAGTACCAGTCTCCACTTCAGATCCAAAACTAGAAACAAGGCTAGCCACAACAACAATCCATGTATTTCCCTCAGTCTAACTAGCAGCAGACTGCTATTATGGACAGTATCCTTTCCCCCCACCTCCTCATTACCAGAATCCATATGGTTACCAACAACCTCCGCACTATTAGTCTCAGCGACATCCAGTCAATGAGCAACCTGAGGCCCCTTCAGTCAATCCAGCACTGGACCAACTTGCATTGCTTATGAAGAACATGAATGAACTGACTCAGCGGATCGATGACCTGACTACCACCAAGACACTAATTCCAGCACAGGCTGAAGCCAACCCCAACAATTTCAGACGCAAAGAGCAGGTAGCTAAAAGCCCACCCATTCCCGAGACAGGTATGCCCCTTGATTTTACATGTTTATCTGATGCCATTCATCTCAGGAGAGGTATGAGTTTGCAGCCGCAGACACACCAGTTGGGTTGGAAAATCAAACCACTGAGAGAGCGTCATCTTCTACATCATCTCCTTCACCAGCAGTCGAGAGGCCTAGTATAGCAGCACCCACATCTGGAGTTTTAACGGCTTCACCACCACCTTCACCAGGCATATGCAAATCACCATCAGCAAGCGAGAATATACCAGTCGTAGATTCTTCCTCCGAACGGACGAACCGACTGTTGATTATGGTACTGGAGAGATCATATTTCACTCTCGTAGTGACAAGGTAAAAATTGAGACGATCTCTGATCCTTGACCATCACCGCCACCAGCAGCAGATGAACAGAGAAAGCTATATCAGAGCCAGATGATTGTGATTTTTTTGCTGAATTCAAAGAGACAGATCTTTCCACAGATTTTATAGATACCCAGGAGTTCCTTCCCCAAAAGGACTCTCTGGAAAGCATAGTCGACATGAGTTCCCTTGGTGGTCCAATTGAGATAGTTGCCGATGAGAAGTTTGAGCAGAGTTCTGAGGTCCAGATATCTTAGCCATTCGTTGAATTTCCTGATTTATGCACAAATGAGAGACATCTTTCTGAGATTATTGCTGAGATATCTGAGCCATTCATTGATAAGAATATTGAACATCCTGATGAGCCATTCCTCTCTGAGCAAAGATCGTTCATCATAGATCTATGAGATGTTCTATTTGCTGAGCCGTCAATAGACAAGGTGGATAGCCTACAGAGCACAAATCACATACCGTCTACTAGTACAGTAGCAGAGGTTATCGCAGAGCCGATTCAGACCCCACCTGAGCTCAAGGTTTTACCATCAACATTGAAATATGCCTTCCTTATGGGCCCCCCAATTGTTTTCGGTCTTCCTCTGCTCGCAGATGTCCGCTGAACACGAATCTCGCGTGCTAGAGGTTCTTGAGAGAAACCGCAAGGCCATAGGATGGAATATCTTGAATCTCCGTGGGATCAATCCAACGTTGTGCTTGCATCATATCTACCTAGAGGATGACTGTAAACCCTCCTGTGAATGTCAACGCCATCTAAATCCAAATCTAAGGGAGGTTGTCATGAAGGAGATTAAGAAATGGTGTGATGCTGGATTTATATATCCCATTTTGGATTCCAAGTGGGTCAGCCCTTTACATGTGGTCCCGAAGAAATCCGGGATCATGATCGTAAAGAATGACCGTGGAGAGGAGATTCTGACCTGGGTATCTACTTCATGGCGTGTTGTGTAGATTACCGATGCCTGAACTCAGCTACCAAGAAGGATCACTTTCCTCTGCCCTTTATTGATCATATTATTGAGAGGTCGGCAGGGAAAGAGTTCTTTTGCTTCTTGGATGAGTACTTGGGATACAACCAAGTTGCTATCGCTCCTAAGGATCAGGAGAAAACTACTTTCACTTGTCCGTTTGGTACTTACGCCTTTAGACGGATGCCCTTTGGATTTTGTAACGCCCTCGCTATATTTCAAAGATGTATATTGTTCGTTTTTGCCGACATGGTGGGTAATTTTCTTGAAGTCTTCATAGATGATTTCTCAGTCTACGGGGATAGTTTTGACACATATCTTGCTCATTTAGACCAAGTTCTTCAACGTTGCTCTGAGGTAAACCTAGTGCTCTCGTGAGAGAAGAGTCACTTTATGGTGACTAATGGGATTGCATTGGGCCATGTCATCTCCAAACATGGTATGGAGGTTGACCCGTCTAAGATTGATGTGATTTCCAAGTTAGGTCCACCACATAATTTGAAGCAGTTGAGGTCATTTTTGGGACACGTAGGATTCTATAGGCGATTCATAAAGGACTTCAGCAAAATTGCCAGACCTTTGACTGAGATTCTGTGTAAGGAGACTGATTTTGTTGTCGATGAGAAAGTTCTCCTTGTATCCAATCAGATGAAAGAAATGGTTACTAGTGCTCCTGTCTTACAGCCACCTGATTGGTCTCTTTCTTTTGAGATCATGACGTATGCATCATATTTCACAGTTGGAGCGGTTTTAGGATAGAGAAGGATGGGATACCATTTGCTATACCACATGCTAGCAAGAGTCTGGATGAAGCACAACAGAATTATACAGTTATAGAGAAGGATATGTTAGCAGTTGTGTTTGGGCTAGAAAAGTTCAGATCTTACCTCGTCGACTCACACATTATTGTGTACACGGATCACACAGCTATACGATATTTGCAGGAAAAGAAGGATGCCAAACCACACCTTATCAGATGGATCCTTCTTCTCTAGGAATTTGATTTAGAGATACGAGATAAACCTGGAGTGAAAAACGTTGTGGCAGATCACCTTTCCGATGTTACAGATATAAAGACTTCTGAGCAAAACATGATTCCTATTTCTGAAACCTTTCCATATGAGTCAATTTTGTCTGTGGACTCACTCCCATGATTTGCTGATATTGTGAACTATCTTGTCTCCAAGAAAGTTCCACAAGATTGGCCGAAGTACAAGGTAGACAGATTTCTGTCAGAGATTCATTATTACTAGTGGGAGGATCCATACCTATTTCGTGAGGGTGTAGATTGTATCTGGAGAAGGTGCATTCCTCAAGAGGAACACACCAGTGTACTTGAGCACTGTCACAAGCTAGAATCTGGTGGGCATCATTCGAGGAAACACACGACAGGAAAGGTTTTACAAAGTGGCCTATGGTGGCCCACATTATTTAAGGATGCTACAGAGTATGTTCGAGGTTGTATTGATTGTCAGAAAATGGGAGGAACAATTGGATCAAAAGATTCCATGCCCCTAAGATACATACACATTTATGATGTTTTTGTTGCTTGGGGAATAGACTTCATGGGCCCATTTCCTGTCAGTCAGGGATTTCAGTACATCCTGCTCGCTGTGGATTATGTTAGTCGATGGATGGAGGCTATCCTCACCTGAGCCGCAGATAGTTGTACGGTGTGTTCATTTATCAAGGATCATATTATTGCGCGGTTTGGTATTCCCAAAATACTAATTTCAGATGGGGGAAGCCATTTCATTAATAGAGAAGTAAAGAAGCTTGTGAAGGAGTACGCCATTGAGCACATAGTTGTGTCTCCTTACCACCCTCAGACTAATGGCTTGGCAGAAATTTCAAATAGGGAGATCAAGACGATATTGCAAAAACTTGTACATCCAGATATAAAGAACTGGTCCCAGATGCTTGATTCAATTCTATGGGCTTATCAGATGCTGTACAAATCTCCTTTGGGTATGTCTCCCTACAGATTGGTGTATGGAAAGCCTTTCCACCTTCTAGTGGAATTAATTCACAAATCTTTATGGGCACTCTGTGTACGCAATTTAGACTATGAGAAGGCAGGAAAGAACAGGAAGTTGGATTTGAACAAATTACTGGAATTCCGAGACTTTGCATATGATAACTCACTTATGTGTAAGGAGAAAGTCAAGTGCTGGCATGATAAATACATTCGAAGGAAGACTTTATCCTCTGATCATAAAGTTTCGTTATTTGATGCTAAGTTGAAGTTGTTTACAGGAAAATTGAAAAGCAAGTGGTCAGGACCGTTCATCGTGAGAGCTATGCGTGACAATGGGAGTATTGTCATATCTGGGTTGTCATCTGACGCACAACCATTTGTTGTGAACGGACAGTTGCTGAATCCATATCTAGATCATGATACATTCTTGTATGTTGTGGATTCCATATCTTTGGTATCAGACGATGATCTTTTGATTCCACCTTTTGCATAAGCTCACCACCTCTTGTATATCCTTTCGCTTCACTCTTTCTTCTCCCGTTTTATCATTCACCCTTTTTCTGTGTGTGTATATATGTTATACTGAGGATGTGCTTTATCCTAAGTATAGGAGGGGAGGGGTGAATGATTTGTGTTGTTCATATTTGTCCTGTTCATCACTCTTGTTGTTGTTGTTGCCTATACTTAGGGATACTCTACCCTAAGTATAGGGGGTGATGTTGTTCATATCATGTCTTTGTATTTTTGAGTCTATACATTCTCTTCATCGGGTTTCCCTTTGTACATTCTACTATACTTAGGATTACTTGATCCTAAGTATAGGGGGGGATCATCAACTTCTCTTCTTTTTATTTTTTCTTTGAGTCATTGTAACATAGGAGTCTTTTCACCTTTCTATACTTAGCATGAGTTATGTCTTCCTTTATCGCTTTCTGATCACTATGAGGACATAGTTCGAACTAAGTATAGGGGGGTGTCGTATATATTCTATATATACTTTATACATAACTCGTACTTTTAAATATGTTTATTTGGGGGGGGGTTATGTGTACAATTTTGTAAAATCCACGTGTGTAAAAAACAAAACAAAACAACAAAAAAACAAAAAATCACAAAAATAAAAAAATAAAGACAAAAAAATCTCTTGTATATACTTGTATATATTTTACTAACCCTTTTCCTTGAAAAAAAACTACAAAATCAAAAATCTAAAAAAAATAAAAAAAACTTGCATAAATAAAAAAACTCTTTGCATTGTGCATATTTTCTTGCATTTACATATGCATTTTTCAGGATAGTATTGACATTTAAACTATGTCTGGAATAAAATTGAAGAATGAAGCTTAGTTGGACCTTAATCCACCTAATTCTCAAAGGAACTTCACCGAGAAATAGGATTTTAGAAGCTTCAGATCTTTGACTTAATTCTTTGAGTTCCACATGACAATGTGCAGCATTTGACTCTTAGTGTCTAACCTGATTTCTTCATTCTGGGTACAACTCTGGAATAGGGAATTAATTTGTACTCCCGCACTATGCACTTAGCTCAACTCAGACGGGATGTTGGAAGACTGTGTGAGTTTCTTTTCTGGTAGCATGGAAATCTAAAGACCGGAGTACGGGTTGAAATAAAGCTTCAGAAAAGGGATGGGCGACTGGGCACAATTTTTTCTAAGACCCCAAAACATGTACGGAACAAAAAGATTCTATATCCATAGGGGCACAACAAGATCCAAGCAGAATCACAAAAAATCCAAATACAAAGAAACCTGCAGATCTTGGTGGAGACTCGGCTACACTGGCCAGCTTCACAAGGAGAGGTGACTATACTGGCCACCCTCCAGTTCTTTTCTCCTTCTTCTAACTTCTTTCCCAATTCGATTGTGAACACAACGCGACAGACCTTTGAAGCAAATACTTGACTCCTCGAGGACGAGTTACTGGAGAGGGGATTTGCATGGTAGTCCGGCATTCTGTATGGGAAGAGCTAAAACCTTTCACATACATGAATCGATTATTCAATGTTCATAGGGTATACTTTGGGAAGAGGATTGATCTAAGAAGACTTCTGAGCCGAAACTGTGACAGTGATGTGTAGAACTTGAAGGCTGTCGATTTTAAAATTCTAAATCTCACAGAAGTTCCGACACACTAATAATATAAAGGTCCGACAAAGCTCTAAACTACAAATTTATGAAGATAAGTTTAATACTCAATATTGTCACTTTCTTTATTTTCCCATTCTTTTTCTTTTTCTTACTTATTCTTTCAAATAAGTGTTTGCTAAGGGACTAGCAAAGATAAAGAATAGGGGGATGATGAATCTGCGATTCGTCATCTTTATTTTTTTATTTTAGCTTAAAATCCCTTATAAAGTGTGTTGTTGTAAATACTTCTCACTTAAGCAGAAAATCAAAAAAAATGTGTGTGTGTTGTTGTAAATACTTCTCACTTATTTTGTGTATATATGTATAAAACTAATACTAATTTATTTGTACCCTAATTGACCTCAAATCAAATAACTTTCAAAACCAAAATTGTAAATAAAAATGTATTCTGATTAATAAAAATAATTGCACAATTAAATCATGTACAGAATAAAAGTTGCCACACTTGGAAAAAGCCACTAAGCACTAATTGAAAAATCAATTCCGGCTTCATATGAACTCAAATTAAACCAATGTCACTTCCATTGGATTCTAAATTAAATTATCTTTAAAATGGTTGTGATTTCATAATTTTTGGAGTTACGTGTAAAAAGTTGGTTTTCTGGGGTAATTTGTGCAATTTTCCCATGTATTTTGTAAATATTGTATTTGTATATATTTGTAAATTATTCTTACTAACTATTTAAAATAATGAAAAAAATTAATCAACAAAAAGCTAATTTCCTTATTTACCGTTGTATATAATGTCATATATGTATATAGTATATGTATATAGTTGCTATTTTTAATTAACCACCATAAAAAATTAAAAAAAACAACATTTTTAATTCAAATAAATAAAGTGACGAAAATTAAAAAAATAGATCATTTTGTAAATAGTTTTATCTCTTTATCTTTATCTCATTTAAATTTTTGCACCCATCTTATCTCTTCATCCAAAAAGCTAAAAATTCAAAATTTCATCTCCATTATCTTTTTTATTTATATGGTTCCTTCTCCCTCATTCCAACTTGATCAATATTTGGTGAGAGGAGCCCGATCTACGGGAGTCTTCTTGTCGAGAAAAGGTGTCTAGCCTCCGAGCCGTCCGATGACAGCGAGTCGGCCATCGTCGAGGCGATCATGATCATTTTCCGCTCCTAAGGTGAGATCCGTCGTCATTTTCTTCTTATCTTTATCGTAGATTAATCGTAGTTTTATTTTTTGCATTTTCGCTTCGTTGTCTAAATTTTTTTAGATCTTCGAATTATCACCTACGATTTAATCCACCACCGACTATAATTTTTCATCTCACTTTCTCGATCTCCACGCGTTCTATTCTATCTTCCATGATCTCTCAACTCCGGCCACACACGGTGGCCGGAGATCGGATTCGAATCTCTCATTTCTGCCGAATCCCTGTTCATTTTCTGATTTGTAAATAAATAAAAAAATAAAAAAATTATTTCTTTTTCTCCCATGTTTGTTTTGCAAGATCATTAAAAAAACAAAAAAATTCTATATCCTTTTTTCTTTTTAATTCCTATTTTTCGGATTTACAAAAAAATTTCTTTTATTACTGTTTACATTACAATAAAAAAATTTAAAAAAATATTCTTGCAGTTAGCGCAGTACCACCGGTCGTGTATCGCCCATCCTCTGCCAAAGGCGGCAGCGCCGCCCACAGCTGCTGAGTTCTCCGCCAAGTGCGGCACCCCCGTGCATGGCGGCGCCGCCAACAGCCAAGAGCCCCCGCGCCCGTCGAGCTCCGCCGCCTGCGGCCATCTTCTCCTCCAGCTCGCGCGACCCTCGGTCGCGCTGCCGTCGGCCGTCGTTGCGCCTCCTTCTCCTTCGCCCTCGAGCAGGCAGCGACGCCAACCTCGCCATGACCGCCCCCTCCCGCACGCGGAAACCCCTGCCGCGCCCCTCCTTCAGACCTCCAGAGCCCCGCGCGAAACCCCCGCCGCCCGCGCGAGGCCGTGCCGTTCTCCATCGTCTTGCCGTTGCCACACAGCCCGACCGCCTGCTTTTCCTGTCCAGCACTGCCCGCGCGCGTGGGGAGAAGGGGAGGCGGCGGCCCTGCCTCTTTCCTCTAGCCCCTCTAACAAGGAACGAAGAGAACCCTCCCTAGGGTTTATTATTTTATTGCTAAAACTTCACTTCAGCCCCAGACATGTTCGAAATTGCAGAAAGAGCCCCGACAGTACAAGCACATGCCAAGCACGTGGTATAGTGGTAAAATTGGGCATTCTTCCCTGTACTTTATTTTTATTATTTGTTTGATGCAAAAACAAAACTTATTTACATTTTAGTCTCTGAACTGCATAACAAAAACGTGCGTGCTCTATTTGAATGAAATAAATGTTCGACGTACCACTATAAGGGTATATTTCACAGTTCCTCCATGAGGTTTTCTTTAGTTAGCTTCAATCCATTAAATAAAAGTTGTAGTTAAGAATATTTACAGTTTGGACCTCGTACTTTTAGTATTCGCATTTTAGTCCCTCCGAACCTAAAGCATGTGTATGCTCACATGACTTTTGGGGTTATTTGAATGTTCTGTCTTGGACTTATCTGTTGTTTGGTTTGGACTTATATGTTGTTATTGAATGAATGTTAGCTTTTTAGAATTTGCATTTATACCCATGTGCGTGGTTTATTGAGCATGTACGTTAATTGTTTGGGATATGTGCGGATTTGACCCTGAGCTTTTACATTGTTTTATTGATTAAGGCTAAAAACTTGAAGTATTAACAAAAAGGTCCCTATGAACTATGCTTAATTGTAGGATTTCTTCTAGACTTAATAAATACTAAATTAATTTGAAAAATTACATAAAAATTACCATTAGGTCCTGTTGGTGTGTAATATTTATTGTAATTTTGTTGGATTGATTTATTTGCATTTTCTATTTTTAAAATTAAAAAAACCCTTAAAAATTTCTCTATTTACCTTATAAAAATCATAAAATTTCAAAAAATGCTTTAAAAATTCTCTAAAAGTTACTGTTTGTATCTTTTATTGTGTTTAATTTCTTTATCAATTTTGTTTAAAAATTCACTTTAAAAACCATAAAAATCACTAAACACTTAAAAACTTATAAAAATCATATAAAATCACAAAAAATCCAAAAATTTCATTTCCTATTCCTGTTTGTAGTTTTTTATCTCTATGCTAGCATAAAATTACTAATCAGGACCTTAATTCACTTTAGATAATTTTAATTTGCAATTTGGTCCTGCGTGTGCACTAATTTGAGTTTTGAGCCTTATTTGATTTTTATAAATTCACAAAAATATCTGAAAAACCTAGAAAAATTACCAAAAAATACTTGAAAACCCTTAAAACCCCAAAATATTTCTAGCTTAATTTTCTCAGTATTTTTAGCCTAATAGAAAAATCCAACAAGATTGTTGTGTTTATTTTCTTTACTTGTGTTTGCTTGCCTTTATTCAAAAATTTAAAATTTGAAAAAAAATTAAAATCCACTAAAACTATTTTATTTTTAATAAATTTGACACTTAGTTCTTTAATCGTGCTCCTTGTGTTCGACCCCAATAGCTATGCTGGGTAAATAAAAATTGGAAACCGCTTTCATTCTTGATTGTTTGATTTCTCGTTGAGTGGTTTAATTTTCTTGTTGAGTGATCAGATTGATTAAGGACAATGACACCTGCCTATATTTCCTTCCATAGTCAATCTTGATTTCCCACTCATCAGAATGGTGCTGTTGTCAGGGAGCATGAGTTTGTAGTATTATTTCATTTTGCCCATTTTTTCTTTTCTATTTGTTATAACTGTTTCTGACATCTCTTCTGTTTTGCTTTCGGTGCACGGACCACCTAAGGGACACTTCGGTTTCTTTTTGAGGAGGATCTCGCATCTAAGGATGAGCAGAAGAGTAGGAGGAAGGATTTATATAAGGTAGATATTTCATTTTAGCAAAAACTTTTATTATTGTAATAACTGTAGAATTTGGACACTTTTTGGACACTTGGACTTCGAGGTCTATTTCACCGAGTGTCGGTGCACTCGGGGGACCTCACCGTGGTTTTTCATGGTTTTGTTTCTATCTCCTTTTCTTTCTATTTTATTCACGAGGATTTAGCTCTTAGGTTTAGGACTTTTGTTGGTTGCAACATAATAGCTAAGGTCCCACACCTAATTTCTTATATGTACCTATCGATCGTAATTGGACTTAGCTAAGTTGAAAAAGTTAGCTTGATTGGATACTAGACCACGTGTCGTGAGGAATCACATACAACGCTAGCAGAACTCGTTGTAGCAGCCACCGAGTGACTCCCAAGATCGGACTCCGATCTTTATTTGATTAGCTGACTCTCGTGCTTCACGTAATAGAAGTTGCTCGTCTAAGGCCGATTTCCTCGTGCATCATGTAGATAGTTTCTTTCCCCTCTTTAAATTTATACGTAAATCACACTACATGTAGAGTGCTAGAGTCAGGTATGCATTTTTATCTTTACATGCATCATTGTGTTTGATCACACATTGGCTTTTTTGTCTTCCTCCCCCTATTTTATCAGACTCAAAATAGTCAAGGAAATAGAAGAATTTAGTATAGGTTGCTTTATTTCAGAAAATTCCTAAAAAAGGTGAAAATAAAATAAAATTGAGACTGCTAATAAAAATTGGAACCTAAAATACACTTCACTTAAAAATCCTTATTTTGTGGAGAGTCACCCCCTCATTGGTTGATTTATTTACAACGAGAGAGTGACCCGCACACTAGGTAGAGCCACACCGGAACTCCTTTCAGACTACTGGTCTCGTGATTGGTTGTTCTACAGTGAGGACTTCATTGGGTAGCCGGTAATCGGTCTGGGACTTCCTTAGTAGAGTGAATAGATCGGGTTAGTAAACAGTCTGCAATCCATACTGAGTGGGAAAAACTAGCTGTGAGGTTGGGCCAGTATCCTAGGAGCATCGGGTTCCGAACAACTCGCTTAATCACTCTGATAGATTGATTTGTCACCTAAATAAAATTGACAAGATTAACGACTGATCTTTCATGGTCATTAGCTTGAGTGTTGACTAGGTGAATTTGGGATTTGATTTCTTATCCTATTTGCATTCCAGATCTCGTCTTCATAAATCCCCATATCACGATGATGGGAAGGAGGTCCCTTAGTCTACTTTTGAAAGCACCTCTTTCGAGCACTCCTCTCCATTTATCTAGGACATCTTAGGAGAGCTTAGACCCACTCTCCGAACCGAGTTCGCTACCACCCTGTTCCCCCTCGACCACCCTTCTAACAGTCCTAAGGTACCAAAGCAGAGGTCAACACTATTATATGTTTACTTGATGGCACCTGAGTTGGAGTCTTTTGCCTTTGCAGTAACCCAAGAGACGTCCAAAAGTGAGGGACACACCTATGAGCAACCATTGGGATCAACGTATGTACTTGACCAGGATGCCATAAACAATACACTCTTAGCCTCCCTAGAAACCACGGCTGAGGTATGACGAAGCTGACGCAAATACGAGCCGCTAGAGTAGTGCCGCAGAGACCAGACAATGGAGAGTTACCAACAACTAGAGGAGGAGACATACGCCAGGATAACCAGTAGGAGACAGCCCGATCGCCACACACCATGAGACAGTTGCAGAACCCTAGTGCAACTCTCACCCACCATTGCTAGCTATCGGAGATCCTGGGTGACTTCAAGCTTCACCCCCAGACCATTCACTTACTGCCCAAGTTCCAACCACCGAGGAGCCGCACCTCCATCTGCAGGAGTTTGAGATGATCTGTAGCATTGTCTACAATAGATTCATGGACGAGGACACTATCAAGATGATCGCCTTCCCTTTTTTCCCTAGTCGACAGAGCAACCTACTGGCTCAAGCATTTGGGGAGGTATGTCACCACCTGGGAGCAACTTTGAATTGAGTACTTGAACAAGTACTATCCACTTGGCCAGACCAACGTAATACGAGCCGTGATAAAAAACTTCACTATGATCCTAAACAAGCAGTTTTATGAGGCTTAGGACCAATTCAGAGAGCTCATAGATCATGTCCATATCACGAAATATCCAAGCCCAATCTTGTTCAGAGCTTCTTTTGTGGGCTGACACTGAAGTTGCAAGGGCTAGTTAACAACTCATGTGGAGGGTCCTATTTTGTCAAGGATTAGGACCAAGTCTGGGCCATTTATGAGGAGATGGTAGAGAACTACTGTAATGTCCGAGACTAGGGTCTATACTCAGGGGAAGCCCCTCCTACAGGTCGTGTCTTATCAGAGGATTGCATGAGTCGATGTAGGTCCTTCTACTTCGTCAACAACAACACAAGCCGAGTCCGCAACCGCTAACATGGGAATCATCAACGAGAAGCTAGATCACATCGGGATCATTGAGAAGAAGCAATGCCAAGGCTTGAATCAGATCGATCAGTTGGCATAGACACTGAATAACTTGAGGACTCAGATCATGTGTCTCTAGGAGGCACAAATGGCTTCCCAGCTCCGTCTTAGGTCATTGGCTGATCTAGGGAGCAACTCTACCCAACCTTCCACCACATACCACCAGGTTCACCACATCCAGGTAGAGAAGGTCCAGCCGCCCCATCACTACCAGCAACCACCACCATCTGTTGACACTCAGATGGTGGTCTACCAGTCGGATCAACCCCTAGCAGCCCTTCCACATCCACACTTCGAGCAGGAACTGTTGATGGAAGTCAACGAGATTTTGTACGATCGATACCAACAACAACCCTATCACTCCCAATAGCAGCACCATCAGAGTCCTCGTCCCTCATACCAGGGTCAATAGTGGAGGCAGCCACACCAACCTCATTCTTAGTATTCCTAGCCTCCCCCTTACTACGAGTAACAACAGTCTCAGCCTCATTTCTAGTGATGCAACCCGTTCGGTTCTCATGGACCTGTCTATGAGAACCCAGCCCTTGACGATCTCTTTCGCTTACTTAATTATCAGCAAGCATCCTTCCTGCGAGAGATGGACGCGTTCCGGTAGGAAATGAGGGAGATTATCAAGGGTAAGGCTGCCATACCCGCCCAGATCGAACCAAAACCGAACAACCTCAAGAGGAAATCTGAGCAGGTATAGTTTACAAAGACTACCACTCCTAACAATACTTTGGGTGATATACCTTTCTATGTTTTTGATGTTGATTTTGTGATACTTAAGAGCAGTAGGATGCCATATGACGACACCTTGTCTGAGTGACTACCTCATGGAGCTTCTGTAGCACCAGACGAGGAGGATAAAGGTGCTGATGCTGCTCATGATGATGACAGTGGTGTTGAATTTACCAAGGATGTAGATCCATCTGATGATGCTGAGGCCATCGTGATTCCAGTTGCAGGCAGTGGTACTGATGCCACCCGGTATTCCATTGCTGAGCTAGAGGGTGCTGATGCGACAGGATCAGATGCAGTCGGTGGTATCGAGGTCACCATTTCTCCTTCAGATGTGTTACCTCACTTTGTATATCATGACACAAAATATAAAAAATGGAAAAAATAGAAAAGAATAAAAATATGAATAAAGGAAATGTTTCTGTATCCACCGTGAGTCCATCTGTGTTGAAAGATGATCTTGGTATGGATTCTAGTCTTCTACATGCCTATGAACCTATTCCTGACCCTCATTTCTCTAGAGAGGGTCCCTCCATCCCATTCCCTCAATCACTCCACTTAGGAAAGGGGACTAAAAATGAAAATCTAGAAAAGAGTCACCAATTAGAGTTCAACTAGTAGATGATTGATAGATTTCAGATACAACTGACTCTACATGAGGTACTAGAGCACATCCCTCTCTTTCAGAAGAATTTGAGAGAGAAGACCACCATCCACAGGAAGAGGAGGAACCACAATGCAGAGATCCATGTGCTTACTCGTGCGACTTGCTTCGCCATTCAGAACCGATTGTCAGGAAAGGGACCAGATACAGGAGCTCCATATGTCAGATGCCATATACTTTGTAGCAGTTCGATCGTAATATATTAGACAACAACTCTTCAATTAACCTTCTTCTGGCAGCCTTACTCTACCGACTCGAGTTCGATAGAGTAGGACAATCCTTTAATTTACTGATAGATCTGTTAATAGGCCGAAAGTGTTATTGAAGAATGTGGTCGTCACAATTCAGTGCCTGAAATTCCTCATGGACATTGTTGTATTGGACTTGGAGATCCCTGAGTCTGTGAGAAATACCCACATTATACCAGGACACCCATTCTTGGCCACAACGAAGGTAATATCCGATCATAATAGTGAGAAGGTATACTTTCGCGTTGAGGGTGAAAGTGTACAAATAGAGATGATCGAGGATACCAGGGTGAGAGATTCAACCTGCTCCGAGTAGTCTAGTGATTCAGAGCAGATGCGAGATGCATAGCAAGATGTCCACGAGGCGTGTGACTTTGTGATCACAGATGATGAAGCAGTATGATCAGACCCAACAACACGAGCCCTTGTTACGCCTTCATACACTGCAGACTTACAGATTTTGGCAGATGAGAGTTTGGAAAGCACACTCTTGGCACCAGATACATTCGAGGCTGATGTCCATGGTCAGGATAGCGAAGCAGAGTATATTTCATATTCTTCTAATTTAGATCCCTTGGATTGAAGCATTGATTGGAATGATTTTCACGATTATTTGCCATGTATGATTCCTTCAGAACCGACAGCTAGGGCGGAGAGCGATCTAGTACCGATGACAGATATACCAGCAGGGCCGTCTCCATCAGATTCACAGATGTAGCAAGAGTTCTCACATGCATATATGGTAGCCTTCATTCGGTCATTTCAGAAGTGTTGATACGATTTTTCACGGTTTAAAAAGTTGGTTTTACCACGTCGTTGTTGTTCCACGAAAAACTGCAATCAAACAAATAAGATTACAACTACAAGCATGTTGGAAAAAATATGAGTTGTATAGTGCAAGTAGAGGTTCGTATCCGCAGGGACTAAGCAAACTTGCAATTTTCGTTCTTTAAAACTTGATTCGAATTTAGATCTTTTGCGACGAAAGACAAATGATGGAAAAAATACGATCTATGGAGAAAGTATTTTTTTCCAAAAGCTTAGATTAACTAAATATGGATGTGAGTGCAACTGAGTAAGAAAAATGGGGGTTGATTCGTAATGTAATATGGGAAGATGAGATTTACTTGCAATATTTTTTTAGAGAGAATAATGAAACATAAAACTTGCAAAGCACATACTTCCAAGAGAAATTAGATTTGAGAGTAGCTTATACTAAAAGAGTTGTTCCTTCAACTTAAACCAACTAACCAAGATAATAAAATTTCACGCGACAAATGAAATAGGAAAGAAATGCTTCTCTATTGATTCCAGAGTGAAGGCGACGATAATGGCGGAGACGAGAGTGTGTGGGAAGATGCGTGGGCTGATCGCACACACGATTATGGAGTCGAGGAAGATGGTGACGGAGAGGAGCTTGGGTGAGAGAGACGCGGCTGCCTTGGGCGAGAGCTTCCTGAGAGAGGGAGAGAGGTCGGAGTCGAGAGGGAATGGTAGGAGTAAGAAGTGCCCCTATTTGCATGGGAGGGGGTCATTTTATAGATGTTGTAGGTGGCTCCCCTTCTCACCTGCACATAAAGACAACAAACATTACCAATGCATATGATTTAATATTTGCATGGGAAAAAGGTGCATGGAAAAAAGGAACATGGGGAACATGGGTTTTAAATGCTTCTTGAGCCATCTGTTGTATGGGAAAGGGAGAGGGAATAAAGAATGTGAGTTTTGCACAATGTTTCCTCTTCATTTCTTGCTAACAAATTATGTAGAGCCAAATTGGTTTTAATGATCATGCAATTTATTTGGATAAAGTATTTCAATGAGTAATTGGATTTGATGATGAAGAGAGAATTTGGTCATTAATTTAATTATGCATTTTTAGAGGTGATTTTCTTGTTGTATTTGTAGAATCGATAATATCTGGATTAAGTGATGTTTGAGGTGTATGTATTAATGGATTTCTTTATGTATTTTGTATACTATTATACTAGTATACTCATCAGACCCCCATACTTAAATCTTGCTAGTCCCGAGCAAGAGTAAGATTTGTAATAATGAAAGATAGGGTAAATAGCCAAGATTGGTTTGGTGAGGACCCACAAAGTCTCGAGTTTTCAGATCCTAACACTCAAATACACAAAATTCATTAGAGTCGACTCATGGATTAATGATTTGTTTGAATGGTCGACTTGACTCGAGTTTTGCAGTTCAACAGCCTCTCAGTTCCAACAAAATCAGATATGGTTTCAGAAGGTCGTTCTGGTCAGTTCATCCCTAAGAAACAAGTATTCTCTTTGACTTTGAGTGGATATAAACAATGTTAGTGATAATTTAGCTTTTGTGAGTCAAGAGAACGAGCTAACAACACAATCTATCAAGGTACCGAATGATTCCCTACTCATATAGCCTCAATCCTCACCTGAATTTAGGCATATTCTCTTTTCACCCAAGAATGTCAGCATAGAAAAAATATGTCATAATTCTTGGAGAATGGGACTTTTAATTTTCGTAGTTTTCCTAGACCACTTTGGTCCATTGCTCTCATTTTTTTCCTTTTTGCAGAGCATAACCCTGTGCCTCTTTGGGCCACTTTAAGAATTTAGGTAGCATCATTGGGCTGCTACCGCAGCTTTTTGGTGGAGAAGGGTTATTTGACGGTCTTCTTTCATTGCTCTTGCTTCGCACATTTTTGCATGATTGGTGGTTTTTGGCATTTGTATTGTGATATGTCTTTTTGTGGTTTTTTATTTTGGGTTTGGCATCAAAAGGTAGTATCGGCTTAATATTGACTTTGGAGGCACGATACTGGCTTATTTGTTGACATACTTAGACTAGAGAGATCATGTTGCCCCTGAGTCAAGTTCTTTCATTAGCTATATATAAGGTTCAGACATTGGCACAACCAAGAGGACAACTCCTCACCTTAACTAGATTGTAATTATATCTCGTAAAATAAACTCAATCAAGCTAAGTGCAATGTGCAGTTTCTTAATATCTACTGAAGAGTTTAAGAGTGCTACTAGTTGCTCAGGTGATCTAGTTAGATACAGAAGTTCATTCACCAGTAGAGTTAGTGGAACTGAGAGAATAAAGTCCATATGGACCTGAAGAAAGCTTAAAAACTCATGCCTAGTGAAATTCTGATGAAGTTAAGTGGATTAGGGTCGACTCAACCTCATTCTATGATTTATGCGGTGAAGATCTGATTTCTCAAAATAGGATAAAACTAGGAAGGGTGTATTTTTGGTTGTTTTCTTGCTTTTTAAAAATATTTTTAGGGGAATTTTTGCAAAAGAGAGTTTTTTTTGAAAAGAGTATGCAATTTTGAAAAACTATGCAGACACACACTCCCATACTTATTAGAAACCATGTCCTCATGTTGAAAACAAGGTATAAAAGGAGGATCAGAAGGGGTGAGTGATTGTGAAAAGTATTTTTTCGTTTTTTTGTGAAGTGTGGAGGTGGACCCCATACTTATCTAATGTTTTTTTGTGAAGTGTGGAGGTGGACCCCATACTTGTCTAATGCAATGTAGTAAAGAGAAGGATACAAAGAAAGGAAAAGATACCTATGGGTATGGACCCACAAAATGTTGTTGGTTTAACGTCCCAACTCGACGATTCAACTTATCAAGAGTATCCAGTGTTGCATGTGAGTGCAGAAGCTGTATTCAGAAAACCCAAATGAAACTCTTGATATGATACGGATATCCTGACCCAGATGTGAGATTGCGGTTGATGAATTTGATAAATGTGTGCTCTCATTAATACAATGAAGACATTAATTGGTTGATGAATCGGAATGAGAGATGAATCAGTTTGATCTTGGATTGGATGTGATGAGAGGGAAATGTGTGGACTGGTGAAGGGCTCCTGGACCAGATATGATGTACTGAAGTCGAGTTCTGCATGATCAAGAATTGATTCCTCCATGAGGTCCTCTGTATATTGTGATAAATCATCATTTTCCCTTAAATAATCATCATGGCTATCCTCAGTGGTATCTATTGTGAATTTCATTTCAGTTCTCTTCTTGAGCCACAAAGATGATTCTTTCCAAGACATATGATTAGGAGATTCAGACACCAGGAGCGTAGGAATATTGGTTAATGGATGATTTTCTTCGATTGTTTTGAGTAGTTCCTTGGTATCATCCCAAAAAGGATCAAAGAATAGAACATCACTCTGATCAGACTTGGTAGTAGAAGATGTATCCATACAGTCCTCGACTGAATCGATTTGATCTTCTTTCCTGTGGTGGGGGAAATGGAATTGGAAATTTCATCTTTGAATGAGTCATCACAGGAAATCTTCAGCATATCATCACGTGTGTTGGTTGGAAGGGGGTTTTGGTGTATGAAGAAGTCAACTCATTGTCTGATATGTCCTCAAATTCTTACTCAAAATCTGTACTTTCCTTAATTGAAAAATCACATCCGGATTCAACATCAAATGGTATATCTCCTTTTGTTTCTTTTTCCCACTCAACATAAGTGCCATCCTCAATTTCAACTTTTGTCTGAGACCAATGAATATCATTAATACACCGAGGTTCATAACTTTCAAAATCATATGAGGAAGGATCAATGCTATCATCAAAACATGTCTTCATCTTTGGCATACCCAGGGATGAAGTTAATTTGAGATCAGTATTTAGTGATTCCCAGGCTTCATCTAATTCAAAAATTCTTCGACTAGTGAGAGGACATGGTGGGGCTTCAAGTGCAGAGTCTAGATGAGACATGTCCTTATGAGTGAGTTGTGAGGTGTTCAGACTAACCTACAGAGGGTCTTTGAAAAGATGGACAGGGGAAAAATCATCAAGAATAACATAGTTCTCTATCCATCCACAATCCTCAATTTCAGAGTCACCAGAAGTAGGGGTGACATGATCTACAGTTATATCTTTATCATTGATTTTCAATTCCACTCTCTAATCTTCACAGTCAAAATAATCCTTGGCAGTGGCCAAGAACGATCGTTCAAGTATGTTGGGTCTCTCACTTAGTGCATTGGATTGATTGGACTTTTATTGTGTTGCAGCCAGTTGTTGAATGGCCTGGGTCAAAGCATCAAAATCTACAGCTGAGGTTGGTTGTGTCAGTAAGGGCTCAATCAACTGTTTGGTCTGGGTGTGATTTTGGAGACAATGGACTGTCATCTGCTGTAGAGAAATAACGTGTGCTGATGGGTGGTGGTCGGATGAGAGGAGCTATGGTATGTCATATTGTCGCATTCTCTTCTCTAAAAAGTTGTAGCTGTTGGAAGATGAGGTCCATGGTGTTTGGTTTCTCTGCTCCCATGTCTCCTAGGTCAGATGAATTCTCAGGTTCCTCGGTTGAAGGAGATGAGTCGAGTTTTCTTTTATAGATTGGGTCGTACTCTAATGGTTGTTGCAATGTATTTTTCAGAGACCTACGACCTAGCATACACAACACAATACACCAGACAAGTTGTTGATTCACCAACTCACACAAAAATTACCGCGGAAGCGTTTATCTTTTCGATTTTAGTTTAGTGATTCAACAAAAGTTTTCAGAGAAATTAGAGTCCTTCAAGATGAGGTGGGTGTGGAAGATTGTGAGAAACCGATGTCCTAATCCGGCTGGGGGATCCAGGGTGCGGTACTCAGATCGTGAGATCTGCTCTTCCCATAAGAACCTGTGCCCAACACGTCGAGGAGTTACGATTTCTCTCTGCAATCCCACGTAGCACCAGGGATTTTTGTCTCTATCCAAGGGTTCTATGTGCTCGTGATTTTTGGGTCATACACGTGCATCAAAACAAGCATTCAGAAAATTTGTCTGCTTTATGCTCGGGCCACTACGGTGGCCTTTCAAGCTTATCTTTTTAGCGTGATAAAGCACGCTTTGGTGATTTTTTTAGGTGAGCAGAGGGAGAAGACCACAGAGAATGCAAAGAAGAAGAAGTATTTTTTAATTTTTTTTCGATTTAAGTTCGGAGCACAAACAAATACAGGAAATTTTAAAAGCCTAAGATGCCTAAGAGAAAGAGGGACTCACAGTGCCTGAACTTCTGGTGCTAATCCGTAATGTTTTGTCCTGCTGATGGCGAGCTTTTCCGAGAAGGGGGAGGATTAAGATTACAAAAATTTTCTACTTAAAATAAATTACAAGTTCGCTAAAAAAATGCATGGATCTTCATTTTTTCTATTTCGGAGTACAAGTACCTGAAATAAAAAATTGCATGGATTAGAATATCGAAAATAAGTTAGGAATGAAGCAAAAAATTGCAAATGTTGCATAGTCCCCGGCAACGGCGCCAAAATGTTGATACGATTTTTCGTGGTTTAAAAAGTTGGTTTTACCATGTCGTTGTTGTTCCACGAAAAACCACAATCAAACAAATGAGATTACAACTACAAGCATGTTGGGAAAAAATATGAGTTGTATAGTGCAAGTAGAGGTTCGTATCCGCAGGGACTAAGCAAACTTGCAATTTTCGTTCTTTAAAACTTGATTCGAATTTAGATCTTTTGCGACGAAAGACAAATGATGGAAAAAATACAATCTACAGAGAAAGTATTTTTTCCAAAAGCTTAGATTAACTAAATATGGATGTGAGTGCAACTGAGTAAGAAAAATGGGGGTTGATTCGTAATGTAATATGGGAACATGAGATTTACGTGCAATATTTTTTAGAGAGAATAATGAAACATAAAACTTGCAAAGCACATACTTTCAAGAGAAACTAGATTTCAGAGTAGCTTACACTAAAAGAATTGTTACTTCAAATTTAACTTAAACCAACTAACCAAGATAATAAAATTTCACGCAACAAATAAAATAGGAAAGAAATGCTTCTCTATTGATTCCAGAGTGAAGGCGACGATGATGGCGGAGACAAGAGTGTGTGGGAAGATGCATGGGCTGATCGCACACACGATTATGGAGCCGAGGAAGATGGTGACGGAGAGGAGCTTGGGTAAGAGAGACTCGGTTGCCTTGGGCAAGAGCTTCCTGGGAGAGGGAGAGAGGTCGGAGTCGAGAGGGAATGGTAGGAGTAAGAAGTGCCCCTATTTACATGGGAGGGGGTCATTTTATAGATATTGTAGATGGCTCCCCTTCCCACCTGCACATAAAGACAACAAACATTACCAATGCATATGATTTAATATTTGCATGGGAAAAAGGTGCATGGGAAAAATGAACATGGGGAACATGGGTTTTAAATGCTTCTTGAGCCACATGTTGTATGGGAAAGGGAGAGAGAATAAAGAATGTGAATTTTGCGTAATGTTTCCTCTTCATTTCTTGCTAACAAATTATGTAGAGCCAAATTGGTTTTAATGATCATCAATTTGTTTAGATAAAGTATTTCAATGAGTAATTGGATTTGATGATGAAGAGAGAATTTGGTCATTAATTTAATTATGCATTTTTAGAGGTGATTTTCTTGTTGTATTTGCTGAATCGATAATATCCGGATTAAGTGATGTTTGAGGTGTATGTATCAGATATTAGTGGATTTCTTTATGTATTTTGTATACTATTATACCAGTATAATATGTACTCATCAAGAAGCTAGATTCTCCAGCTCCCACATGTCCAGAGCTGAAGACCTTATCGCTGTCGATGAAGTACAAATTCCTTGCGGGTGAGCCATATATGTTCCCTGTCATTATCTGAGCGGATTTGACTGCAAATCAAGAATCTAGTTTGATAGAGGTTCTTGAAGAAACCGCAAGATGATTGGATGGAGTGTAGCTGATATCCAGGGGATAAGTCCGATCATGTGCTCCCACCACATCTTTCTTGAAGAGGACGCCAAGCCATCGCGTGAGTTCCAACGACAGTCGGACCCAAATCTTTGAGATGTGGTCATGAAGGAGATATCAAAGTGGTGGAGCGCCGATCTTATCTGGCTCATCTCTGACTTCAAGTGGGTTAGTCCATTACATGTGGTACCAAGGAGACATGTATCACTATAGTTGTGAGTGAGTCTGGAGAGGAGATAGCTATCCGGGTACCCACCTCTTGGAGAGTCTGTGTGGACTACAGATGATTGAATCATGCCACCAAGAAGGATCATTTCCCACATCCATTTATTGATTAGATTATCGAGTGGCTAGCTAAGAAGAGTCATTACTATTTCATTGACGGGTACTCCGGATACAATCAGGTGGCCATAGCGCCTGAAGACTAGGAGAAAACGACATTCACCTGTCTGTTTGGGATGCATGCCTTTAGACAAATGCCCTTTGGTTTATGTAATGCCCTGACTACTTTCCATAGGTGCGTGCTTTCCATTTTCTCGGACATGGTGGGTGACTGTTTAGAGGTCTTCATGGATGATTTCTCGGTCTATGGCGATGGGTTTGATGCTTGTCTTGATTGCCTAGACCGTGTATTTTAGCATTGTATAGAGGTCCATCTTGTATTATCTTGGTAGAAGAGTTACTTCATGGTAACTCAGGGGACGATGTTGGCCATATCATCTCCAACAAGGGCATGAAGGTCGATCTGGCCAAGTTGAATATCACCAAGAATCTCAATCCACCATCTAATTTGCGATAGTTGTAGTTTTTCTGGGGCATGTCAGTTTCTACCAACGATTCATTCATGATTTCAGTCATATTGCTCGACCGCTTACTGATCTGCCGACGAAAGATACCGAGTTCATTGTAGATGATAAGTGTCTGGCGTCATTTAAGACTCTCAAGGGATTATTTGGCGATGCTATTATCTTTCAGCCACTCGATGGGTCTCTCTCATTCGAGATCATGATGAATGCTTTTGATTTTGCTATAGGGGTTGTGCTAAGAAAGAGGAGAGATGAATTACCATATGCCATTAACTATGCTAGCCAGACTTTGGATGCCAGTCAACGGAATTATACTGTTACAAAGAAGGAGATACTAGCCGTAGTCTTTGCTTTGGTTAAGTTTAGATCATATATTCTTGGATCTAGAGCGGCTATCTTTACAGATCACACCGCCATGCGATACCTCATTGCAAAGAAGGATGCTGAAGCCAGATTGACCAGATTGTCCTTCTACTCCAGGAGTTTGACATTGAGATTAAGGATAAGCCTGAAGTCAAGAATGTGGTGGAAGTTCACACTCCCATTTAAAGAACCTTGAGGATTCAGATCTGATTGCACATATCACAGAGATCTTCCCAGACAAGGTAATCCTTGCTATCACCTCGCTCCCATGGTACGCCAACATTGTGAACTATCTGTTGTCAAGAAAGTTCCACAAGCTTGTCCCAAGCAATGACTTGAGACCTTCCTTACGAAGGCCAAGTCGTACCATTGGGAGGATCTCACTCTTTATCATGAAGGGGGGGGGATAGTGTCTGGCATCTGTGTATTCCTCAGGAGGAGCACCACAACATCCTCACATACTGCCACACGCTTTAGGTAGGAGGACATCATTCTAGGAGGAGGACATCACAGAACGTGCTCCAATCCAGCGTATGGTGGCCTACCCTCTTCAAGGATTCTGATGAATTCATGAAGAGGTGAACTGACTGTCAGAGGATGTGCACTTGTGGATAGCATGATATGATGCCAATGTAGCTCATTCACTTATGTGAGGTTTTTTACGTAGGGGACATCGATTTCATGGGTCAGTTCCCTAAGTGTCACGGGTGATGAATCCATGATTCTCACTCTTTATTCTTTTATTTTAGCTCTTCTTTTTGGCAAAACACCCTGTAAATACATGTAAAATCAATAAATTAGCATTTTGCATGGCATTGTTAATATTGCATAATTAGCAAGTATTTGGTAAATATTAAAGAATAAAGGAAAAGAAAAAGAATGTTGTATTTAGAATAAATACAAAGTGACCTAAATCCCAAGAGAAGGTCAAGCCTTGACATGATCGCAAGATAAAATAAATAAAGAGAAATAAGGTCTACTATGTATTGTACATATCACCTATACTTGTATATATTATTTATTTATGTAGTTTTGACAAAATAAAAATTATTTTATTCCTTTAAACCCTTTCATATAGCTTTAATGATATTATAAAAATAAAATAAAAGTCATAAAAAAAATAAAAATAGAAACATCCATTCCTGGTACAAAATACACACATACATACTACACTCACTATTTATTTTATACCTATAAATAACTTATAAAAATAAAATAAAAAGCACTTTATATTCCTTTAATCATGTTGTAAATAAATAAAATATAAAACGAAAGTATTTTGTTAAAATAATAAAATAAAAATACTTGTACATAATATATAGGTATATTATACCTGTATATAATACCATATACTAAATAAACATTATTTTATTTTTCATAAAAATAATTATAAATCACAGAAAATAGATTATAAAATGGTAAAAATTTTTATTCTATACATTTTTTATTTTAAATTCATTTACTATTTTAATTCATTTTCCTTTATTTTTGGAAATCCTGGTCTCCTGTTGGTCATCATCAGAACATTGACCTCAGTCAACGGTCTCGTCCAGCCAGGTCGAGTCGTGCCCTGTCTCGCCGGAGCCGTTTCTCCCCTTTTGACCGCCCGGACTTGACCACCTCTTGAATCGATTCTTATGCCCGATTATAGCCCTCACATCCATGATCCTCGTGAATCCCTAGGCGTAGTTGGATCACCCTACGGTTTCGCTCCATGCTCTGATCTTTTGGGACCCTCAAGCATCCTATAAATCATCTCCTCCCACCTCCACAGCCCGGTTGCTCGTCCCTCGCGCCAAGAAAGACCTTGATCCTCCTTACTCGTAGTGACAACCTTAGGAGGAGTGCCTTAGGGTTTGTCGGAGGTGTGTGGAGGCCCAAATCTCACTTCGTAGCCGGAGAACGCTATGAGTAGCCTCCCAGCCAAGCAATCTCGATTGAGGCCAAGTCCTCGACGCTCACCTTCTCCTGAAGCTCAGGAAACCAATCGGATCTTTAGGTATCTATCTTTCCTTTCGCTTTTCCTTCTTCAATCCATCTTTTCCATTTTGACCCGTCGTCACCTCTGCTCTGACCAGTCGGTTGGAGCTCCACCGCAACCACCTATCTGTTTAGATTGATGCCCCACGTCACCCTCCATCTTCTCACGTGACCTGTTCCCCAAGGCTCGGCCATCTTGTCGAGATTAGGTCGGGTTTCCATCCCCCACATTCGCCGGAGACCCAAAACCCATTCCCCGTTGCTTCCGTTGTTCCCTTTCTTAAATAACCCCTGCCAGAGCTTCAATTCTAAGCATAGGCCCCTTTGTAGGTACTTGCACATTTCTGGAGCGCCATCTGACTCCCAACAACTTAGGTGGAGTAGCTCCAGGTGAGTAGCCACCGCCACGTTCATTCGTCCATCATTGCCTCCATCGGAGCCCCTCATTCAACGCAGACCACATCCACGATCCTGCCAGAGTCATCAGATCTTTCATCAGAGCTCCACTTCCGTGATCCAGCGAGATCCCTCAGATCTTTCATCGGAGCTTCGGATCCCCTCCGATGCTCAGATGAAAGTCACTAGAGACGAGTTCTTACAGACCTTCTCTCGCCCATTGGATGAGACCCGCCTCTGCTAGATAGCATCGCAGCCGCCTGACCGTGCAACCTTTTAGCCGTTGGATCAAATCATCTGAAACGTCTGCCCCGCAAGTTCCAGATATTCCCTACATCGTCAGATCTACAACAACGGTTGACATAGCTATTTGAAACATCAACTCCAAAGTGTCACGTACCCCAGCAAGGGTATATTTCACAGTTCCTCCGTACATTTTTCTCTATTTAGTTTCAGTCCATTAAGTAAAAGTTGTAGTTAAGTACATTTATAGTTTGGGCCTTGTACTTTTAATATTTGCATTTTAATCCCTCCGAACCCAAAGCACGTGTATGCTTACGTGACTTTTGGAGTTATTTGCATGTCCTGTCCGAGACTTATCTATTGTTATTGAATGAATGTTAACTTTTAGAATTTGTATTTATACTCTTGTGCGTATTATATTGAGCATGTGCATTAATTGTTTGAGATATTTGTGAATTTGACCCTGAGATTTTACATAATATTATTAATTTAGGCCAAAAACTTAAATATTAACAAAAAAGGTCCCTGTGAACCATACTTAATTGTTGGCTTTATTTTGGACTAAATAAATGTTAAATTAATTCTAAAAATTATATAAAATTACCATTAGCTCCTGTTGATGTGTAATATTTTATGTAATTTTGCTAGGTTGATTTATCTACAATTTCTATTTTTAAAAATTAAAAACCCTTAAAAGTGTCTATGTTTTCCTGATAAAGTCATAAAAATTCAAAACATTCTTTAAAATTTACTTAAAATTATTATGTATGTCTTTTAATTTATTTTAATTTTTTGAAAATCCACTTTAAAAACCATAAAAATCAGAAACACTTAAAAATTATAAAATTAAAATAATATCATTCCAAAAATTCCATTTCCAATTCCTATTTGTAGCTTTTTATCTCTATGCTAGATAAAATTACTGATCAAGACCTTAGGGCACTTTAGATGTTCTTCATTTGAAATTTGATCCTTCCTGTGCACATTTTTGAGTTTTGAGCCTTATTTGATTTTGATAAATTAAGAAAAGCATATTATAAAAGTAAAAAAATTACCAAAAAACTTGAAAACCCTTAAAACCTAATATTTTTAGCTTAGTTTTCTGAATATTTTTAGCCTTATAGAAAAATCCAACTAGATTGTTGTGCTTGTTTTCTTGTACTTGCTTGCCTTTATTCAAAAATTAAAAATTTGAAAAAAAATAAAATCCACTAAAAAATATTTTATTTCTATGAAATTTGACATTTAGTTCTTTAATTGTGCTCCTTGTGTTCAACATTGGTAGCTATAGCAGGTAAATAAAAATAGCGAACCGCTTACATTCTTGATTGCTTGGTTTCTTGTTGAATGGTTTTATTTTCTTATTGAGTGGTCGGGTTGATTAAGGACAACGACATCTGCATATATTTTCTCCCTTAGTCGAACTTGATTTCTCGCTTAGCATATATGCTTTTCAAAAGCATATTATTGATACCAACTCCCAATGAGCAAATGAGAAACTTAATGATAAAACCCTAAAGATTATAGTGTGAATTGATCTATGTCTTCAGATTTGTTCTAGGTCTTCCAGTTTGAAGGATGTACATGTATTAGGAATTACTGAGGGTGATGTGATCATAAACGATTATATAACCATGACGCTTCCATTCTGAGGGAGCGTTGAAACATGTCTGGATTTTACCCACTCACTAAATTAGAGAAGTGATTTGATCTTAGTCCAAATGTTGGACATTAATCAGAATGTGATTCATATGTAATGGGAATATAAGATCTACGACCTTGATTTAATCAAGCATCTATAAGAGTCCCTAAGATCTAGATTTGAGATGTGATCTCAATATCCAAGTCTCTCTACGTGGAACATACTATCGTTCTGTCCTTATCTTCAAGTATCCATGGAGAAAGTGCATTATTCTTGAAAGTGTTCAATAATATAACTCCATTGTTAAATTATATCCAATCTTTGAAAAATGAATAATTAAGTGTGATTTAATTATCTTGAATAATGTTAATTTGATTCATATTATTTAGATGTATGAGAATGATGATCTAATATAATTAAATGTGATTTTATTATTATGAATACAAATAATTTGGATAGGACTATCGATATTATTCATATAATTACTATAAATGTGATTTATAATATATGAGAGAGAGCTATATGTAAATAATATTTACAATTTAAATATTAATGTGAATTATCTCACATTGGATAATTAATTGAAGATGTGATTTGCATTTTATATTTGGGTTGTGAATGCGATTCACAATTTTCCAATTGCATGATTGCATTGCTCACAAAATAATTTGGATTTATTTTTGTGCAATTATTTACAAGAAATGTTGTAAATTGTGGATATATTCAAGGAATATAAGGTAACATGAAATAAGAAAGGTGGAGCCACCGTCCATGTAAGGAGGGTGGACGAACACAATTCCTATAAGGAATACGGTAGCCGTATACTCCTCTTATGGAAGGAGACTTGCCTCCTTCCTATTTCTCTAATCTGAATTGATTTAATTTAAATTAACATATATTAATTATTATTCAATATGTTTAATTTAATTTAATTATTGTGTTTTTACAACAATCATGACCATTGAAAGAAACACAAATCAATGTGAACCATTGGATTTGTGTTTTCTCCGTATTGGGATCCATGGACTCTCAAAATAGTATATAAGGAGAGGTAACACTAGCTCTCCTTTACATACACAAGCATTGAAGGGCTCCCTCTCTCTCATCTCTCACGCCATCTCTATCTCTCTCTCTAAAAGTGGTTGTCCACTTGGAAACCCTAGAGAGATCGTCGTCGCTGCTATGCCGTTGTGCTGTTGCCTCGATTACTCATGGATCTCCATCTCCTTCAGCATAAATTGCTCATGAAGAAGATGTTGGATCTCATTATACAATATCAGGAGATTCACTGCTTGGATCAATGCTTTGGATTGCAAGAAGCACACAGTTCATCCACGTGCTCGCAAACGTCTCTCCAGTTGGATCAGACTTGAGATAGGAGGTCTCTTACATTAGAGACTATGATCAAAACCATGATCCAAGAGGTAATCATTATTATTATTTTTGGTTTGATGAAACGATCCATGAAATGTTCTTAGATCAAGTGGTTTCGTCATTTTTTTAAATTTTGCTGCATCAAGCAACTAGTGCGGCTAGTCACTTCGATCGTATAAGATGTGATCTTCACACTTCCATGATTCAATTAAGGATCTTTCCATATCCTTAAAGTGGTATTAGAGTCAGGTTGAGTTATTGGATATTATCCAAAACCCTTGGCGATCGAGATTCATCCTTGGATGCACACGAGATATTGTTTTTGCATTGGATGCAAGAGTTGAATCATTTTTCATTAAATTAAAAATCTAATGTATGTGAACTTTTTAACATGTTTTTTAGTTAAAAAAATTATTTATAATATCTAAATATGTCTCAAAAATAGTAACCTTTAATTGGTATCAAAAGTGCATGGAAGTGACTCGAATAGTTCCCGCCATGGAAAATTATTTTGCATGTTTTCATGGACTAGTAAGAAAATAACTTTTACTTACTATTTTCAAGTAATGAAATTTGTAATAAACACTTGTATTAAATAGATAATCAAACCAGCAAACTGCTCGAATTTATTTCACATGATTCCGATTCTGTTTGACTTAGATATTCCATATTTAGTGGAGATGGGTCGGAAGATGATTAGATCATCAAACCTCTTTACTTATTGTGTTTATAATTTAATTAAAATCATGGAAATTATGAAATTTTCTTTATTGGATATGATTCTTAATAATTATGAAAATAATTGATTAATCATCATATGCCATTGAATGAACATTTCATGAAAACTCCAATTTATCCAACAATAGTTGTAGGACAATCTCTACATGCAAAACATTGTTACTCGAATAGGATTGGGGATTTGTTTAGCATATATTCTTATAATATTAATCATAATGATTTTGATTATTCTTATTATATGCTATAACTTTGGTTGTGATACCAAACAACATCTCAAATACTATATGACCAAATCAAATTATCCTAAGCTGAGGTAGATATGGTGTCTAGTCAGGGATCGTTGGGGTAGTAGGTTGCTCCGTGAGCAGTCTGTCCCACATCTTGTACGTATTGGCTATGACATCAGGCCAGGAAGATCATGGTGTATTTTTCTAATTATTAAAATTTGAATAATATAGATTTTGAGACTATACCATCCTTTTAAGTAACAATAAAAATTATTTGTTAGTTGATTAAATTGGATTGATAATTGATTTAATATGATTAAAAGAATTATATCTAATTAAAACTATCTATTATGAATAGAATTTTATATTTCCCTTGGAAGAATTAATTATGTGAATATGACTCATAATAATTAATTAGAATTCGAATATGATATGGAGGATCACATAAGTAACACCCATGGTCCCCTGTCAATACGAAGGGTTCCGTCGCTAGGGCTTGTATGTAGGAGAACCTGTCCGAAGTGATAGCTCTTGCATACAAGTGCATCTAGATCGGATTCTTTGCTTCTCAAAGCATAAGGTCATATACATAGTGACCTCAATATCTGTTCCTCATATTATTGAGACGATATTAGATTGCGCATAGTGAGTGCTATTCCTGTTAATGGTTAGTTAAATTAATAACGGGTCAACATCACCTTAGGAGTGGTGAGCTTGGGTGTTAAATATCGAATTGAGAAATGCAAGTTGAACTTCCAAGATAGAATGTGTCCCCGCTTCTTTTTACTCGAATTAAAGTTTCTCATATATTGGGATGTTACTAAGGTAGAAAAGGAGATCTCAGTTCTTGCTAGAGATATATCGGTAAGTATATGTCTTGTTTTAAAAGTGATTAAGGGAATGGACTTTTAAAGTTGAAAAGACAAGACTAATTGATCAAAAGTTCCTTAATCAAAGAATTTCATATTATATATATAATTATTTATATGTTATAGTATAGCACTTTCTTAATTTCAAACAATGAAGTCCATGAACCAACTTTGTAGGCTCCTGGAGGTCAATCAGTTGACCAGATCAAATTACTCGGATTGGATCCATAATTTGGATTTTATTCTCTCTGCAGATCACATCTCTTATGTGCTATCCAAGAATAAGTACACATACCCTAAGACATCAAAAGAATTAAAGTTCAATGAAAAATATGATGAAGATCATACATTGGCTTGATGTTATATTCTGGGATCTCTCTCCAATGTGCTTCTGAAGCAACATGCGGAGATGAGAGCTGCCATGATATAATGTTGAATGTCAAAGAGATGTTCAATGATGTCAACCTCACTCAACATTATAACGTTATGAAAGATCTTATTCGCTGCAAGATGCATGAAGAGACTTCGATTCGTGAGCATGTACTCAAAATGTTTGGGTACTTGTATGAGCTGGAAACTTTTAGGGTAGAGATGGATGCAGAAATGCAATCTGACTTCATTCTTCTGTCATTGCCCAAGTCTTTCAATAATTTGTGGTAATGTATCACATGAATAAATTGGAATTAACTAACGTTGAACTCTTGGCTTCATTAAAGTCTACAGAAGATGTAATGAAGAAAGATGATCCCACTAGTAGTACAATGATTGCACAGGTCAATGAGAAGCATGATCAGAAGCAAGGATCTCAGAAGGGCCCAACCCAGAAGAGAAAGAAGAAGAGTCAAAGTGTTGGTTCATCTTATACTATCTCCACACTCGTGACATCAAAGAAGATCGATGTATGTCATCACTACAAGAAGTCGGGGCACTGGAAGCGTAACTGACCAGATTACCTGAAGTCTACTGATAAAGGTAAAGCCCCAACATTTACGAATTCTACTTTCAACATTGAAACCAATTTTCTCATATGATGAGAAGGTAGTTGAATCATCGATTGTGATGCTTCTGTTCAGGTATGCAATTTGTTGCATCTATTTCAGGAAACTAGGAATCTCGATGAAGGGGAGATAGTCATCCGGATAGGAGCTAATGCAACTATTGTAGTAGTCATCGTCGGGACTTGTAGACTATCGTTATCTACTGGAAGAGTCCTTATGCTTAAAGAATGTATTCATGTTCTAGATGTTAGAAGGAAACTTATATATATATATCTAAATTAGTTAGAAATGGATATTCCTTTCTATTTTGTAATAAACTTATCATAAATCATTATGGTAAATAATTTGCGGATGGTTTTCTAAATTCTGGTGTACTCTATGAATTATGCATTGATGAAAATGTCATGAATGCTACTGTCACTAATAAAAACCCTAAAAGAATCAGGGAGGATGGAAATCATTAAATGTGATTTGGCATCAAAGGCTTGGTCATTTACTTGTTTATATGATCAATAGATTGATAAAAGATGGAACCTTAAATTTTCTACAGGTTCCATCTTTGCCTACTTGCGAACATTGTATTTGAGGTAAAATGACTAGGATGCCTTTCCTTAACAAGGTTACAAGATGGAAGGTATTCTTGACCTTATGCATACTGATGTATGTGGTCCCTTCACTACCACGATCCAAAATGGATATCGATAATATTTAACATTTATTGATGACCATTCACGATACAGATTTATCTTCTTATTATGTCATAAATATGAAACCTTTGAAATGTTCAAAGAGTTCATAACTTTGGTTGAGAGCCAAATCGATTTGAAGATTAAACAGATTCGATCTGACCGAGGTGGAGAGTATCTCTTTGATGAATTCAAGGAGTATCATAAATAGAAAGGAGTTGTCTCCAAACTCACTCCTCCTGGAACTCCCCAACTAAATGGTGTTATTGAAAGACGCAATAGGACCATCATGAACATGTTCCATTCAATGACGAGTAAAGAACATTTACCACTTAATTTCTAAAGGTATGCAGTAGATACTGTAATATATATCTTGAATAAGATTCCTAAGAACTCCGTACCAAAAATTCCTCATGAGCTTTGGTATGGAACCAAACCTAGTGCTAATCACTTAAGAATTTGGGGTTGCTTGGTCCATCAAAAGAATGTGGATGGAAGTAAGCTAGAATCTCACACTCGTGAGTGCTACTTCATTAGGTATGTTAAGAATGGTATTGGATACCGGCTTTATGATCCTGAGACTTAGAAGGTCTTCGTCTCTATTATAGATGTAAAATTTCTAGAGGATGATTTCCTTAAGATTCAAGAAAAAAGTGAAGTAAAGGAACCTATTGAATCTCCAAAGGATACCAAGTTTCTTGAATAAAAAACTGAAGAAGTAAATGAAGATGAAACATCCATACCTCTTCCAAGGAGTTCAAGGGTGGTTGAGCCACCTGGAAGGTACGGATTCCATATGTCAGGTGAAACTGAAAATGATCCAGGTTCATTTGATGAAGCACTCGTGGTTCATGACATAGATAGATGGATGCTAATAATGAAGTCAGAAAATGACTCCATGTATAAGAATGGTGTATGGGCCCTAGAGGATCCACCTAGAGTAAAATATATTGGGTATAAATGGATCTTCAAGAGAAAGAGCGGACCTGATGGGAAAGTAGAGACTTTCAAAGCACATATCATAGCCAAAGGCTACACACAGAGAAAAGGCATCTATTACCATGAAATATTTTCTCATGTGGCTATGCCTAAATCCATCAATGCACTACTAGCTATAGCTTCACATCTTGATTATGACATCTGGCAAATAGACGCCAAGAAGACTTTCCTCAATGGATACCTTGAAGAGGATATCTATATGGAGCAGTCCCAGGGCTTCATAACCGAGGAAGGAAAAGTATGCAAGCTGAAGATATCCATCTATGGGATCAAACAAGATTCTCGTAGTTGGAACATCATATTTGATGAAACCTTGAAGAGTTACGATTTTGTGCAGAATCATAATGAATCATGTATGTACAAGAAACTCAGTAGGAGTGCCATTGTGTTCATCATGCTTTATGTAGATGACATCCTTATCATCAAGAATGATACATGAATGATGACCAATATTAAAATTTGTTATCCCATACCTTTGAGATGAAAGATCTTGGAGAAACATCTTATATCTTGGGTCCGAAGTTGTTCAGAAATCGAGAAAAGAGAATCTTGGGATTGTCACCACATGGGTACGTTAAGAAGATTTTAGAGAGTTTCCACTTGGAGAACTCTAAGAAAGGCTTCCTTCCTTTAAGATATGGTATCCATTTATTTAAAAATATGACTCCTCAAAATGTTGAGGAAAAGAAAGCCATGGATGGATGCCTCTACGCATCAGTTGTAGGAAGCTTAATGTAAACCATATTGTGCACAAGGTCATATATCTGCCATGCAGTGGGAGTGGTAAGCTGTTACTAATCCTTCTGTGGAAAGCAATACTGGCATTGAGTGAAGAACATCTTCATGTATCTAAGATGGATGCAAGATTACATCTTAGTCTATGTAGATGGTGATCTCCAAGTGTTAGGATACACATATTCAGACTTCCAGTCGGATATGGAGGATCGAAAGTCTAGATCAAGGTTTGTGTTCCTATTTAATAATGGTGCTGTGAGCTGGAGAAGCAAGAAGCATGACACTACAGTTGATTCAATAACATAAGCTGAATATATTACTGCATCAAATAATGCAAAGGAGGCGGTGTGGTTACACAAGTTCATCCTGGAGCTTGGTGTAGTTTACTCTAATACTTTCATCCTGCTACTCTACGATAACACATGAGCCATAGCTTAAGCGAAGGAACCGATATGACATCAAAAGAGCAAGCACATAGAAAAGAAATACCACACCATATGGGAGATTCGAATTGTGGTGACATCATCATCACCAAGGTAGCCTCTGCCAACAACATTACTGATCTGCATAGCAAAACATTGACACAAAAGGTTTTTGACTAGCATGTAATAAGCATGGGTTTAAGGATTGTACATGAATGGTTTTGAGGGCTAGTGGAAGATTGTTAGCCATGTGAGCTCGATACGAACCATTCCTAAAATAAATGTTATTGTAATGTTTGATATATCAATAAAAGTTATTGGTTTATTTTCCTCGCTGTCTGAGATTATAAATGAATGCACTATAAGGTCCCTTGGCGCAATTAGGGTTATGTACCATGGCCATCTTGATGATCATACAACTGTTGATTCAATTGTTGAAGCATAGATGCTGGTGTTTAGATGAATATCTAAAGAGTTAGACTGAGGACTCATTTAGAACCGTCAAATGATTTCTCCAGTTTGAGTAGGAGATGACAATCCTTTTTCTTTTGGCTGATATCTGACCGACCTCTTGATGTAGGTCCTTTGCATAGGAATAGAGATTCAAAAGTGTCGAATTAGTTAGGCCAAAGAGTTGACTTAATGAGATCGAGATAACAATTGATCGAGATTTTCTTGGTTTTATTTATTGATGAATAAATAAATGCGTCGTGTCATTGTAACCCAAATATCCCTCAACAATTTTTTCTCAAGTCAATAACAACACAAATGTGTAGCAAGAGAATTTTTTGCTATTTAAATAATGTATATAACAACATGATCGAACTCAGGGAGGCTACAATTCTCGAAGGTTATTCTAATAATTGAAAATCAATTAAAAGAAAAGGAAAATTCAAATGCAAACTATCTTGATTTTTGATGGATTTTTATCTATTTATCTTTTTTATTATTTTATTATTTTATTATATTTTTTGATTTTTTTAGTTTTTTTTGTTTTGAAAATTTTTAATTTTCAAAATAATTAATTTTTTTAAAGTAAATTCATATTCGAAGGAAAAGAATTTTTTTCAAATATGGAAAAATGATAAAAAATGATTTAATAAAATATTTTTGTGTTTTGATATTTTTTACTATTTTGTTATTTTTTAGAGATTTTAGATTTTTTTAGAATTTTTAAAATGAATAAAAATAGGGAATAATGCAAACAGTGAGCAAACATGACTATTTTTCGATTTAAAAATATAAAATGAAATTCAAAAGTTTCTTTTTTTGGGTTTTACAAGTGATTAATGTACGAAATTTGCATAGGATATAAAAGAAATAAAAAGTAAACTATTCTATTTTTTTAGAATTTTGATGCAATATTTATTTTTAATTTTTTTTCGAACTTCAAACAGGAAAAATGTTATGTTTTTGATTTTTTAATAGTAACAAATGACAATAAAATGCAATGAGAAAAATACAATATGAAGGCAGGAGTCTAACTTGATTTTGGGGAATTTATTGAGCAACAAATGTTTTTTATTTCAACAAGAAAAACATGTGAACTGAAGTCTGGCAAACTGGGACTAATTCGTTTGTTTTGTGAAAGTTTAATCAATTATAAAATAGAAATCATGTAAGGACAATAGTGTAATTTTCACATTAAAATGTGTGCCAATCATATGATAGCAACTAAATGCAATTATTTGTAGTATGAATAAGCTTCAGGAAAAGTTTTGCGATTTACCTAGTGCTGGATGTTCACAGCGGCCTCTTGTTGTAAGTCTCAGGATCTCTAGGGGCCTGGCTTGTAATTTTCCCAAATATTATGTTCTAGGGTTTGAAAAGTGGGGGATTCATTTGTTTCTTCCTCTCCAAGACAGAAAGGGGGCATGACAGAAGTGATGAAGTGGCGAAAGTCGACGGATGGGTGGATGTGCGGCTGTTCGAGCATAATTTACGATGACGGAAGGGTCTTCTTAGGCAATGGGGCTGCTCCAGGCGGAGGAGAGAACAATATACTTGGAGGTCGACGGTGTTTGAGGAGATGCTCGACGGTGATGGCGATGCGCAGTGGTCTTTCACATGAAGGAGTGCTTGAGGGCGACGAAGGTCGGTACGACCTCATATTGGGGCAAAGCGACAAAGCTCGGGTGGCGACTCCAAGAACGAGGGCAACATACACCCTTTCATGGCGGTCGATATGCTACTCCAAGCAAGGTCGTGAGCAATGAAGGCATAGAGGGGCATCAAGGTTAGCGACGGTGGCGTGCGACGCCTGCTGGGGCTGCAGTGGGCGACCCTGATCCTTTTTTATATTTTTTGTAATATTTTTTGAAAGCATCTGTATTATTATTTTTCCTTTTTTTTAAAATAGTAACTGTAATATTTTTTTGTAAAAATAGGAATTGAATTTTTTTGTATTTCTTTAATTCCTATGAACCTACACAAGATAAGGATAATTGGACCCGAGCACAACAACCCAGTCAAAGATATATAATATAAAATAAAAAGAGAAATGTGAATGGTATGGATCCTATGGAATGGGAGATGGATTCGAGTCTCCGACCACCGTGTGTGGTCGGAGATGTGAGATCGTATGAGATAGAATAAGAATGTGGGTAGATTGAGATATGGATGTGAAACATGAATCAAGGATGGATTAGATCAGATGTGGTAGACAATGATTAAGTAAGATCTAGAATAAAAAATGACAATGAAATTAAAAATACAAAAATAAACTATGATTAACCTAGGTTAAAAACGAGAAAAATAGACCTCACCAAATGAGAGCAGATAATACCGTGATCGCCTCAACGAGGACCGAATCGCTGTCACCGAACGACTCAGAAGATGGGCACCCTCTGTGACAAGATGGATCTTGGTTCTCACCAAAAGATTGATCAAAGAAAAAAAATGAAGGAGAGGAGATCCATTAAAAAGAAGAAGAAATATAAAAAGGAAGATATGTACAAAAAGGAAGGTATTTAGTAAAAAATTAATAAAAATAATTAATACGGAAAATTAATTAGACACCTTCATGGTGACTACTTAAGGAATATATTCAAATTATATACAAAAGTCTTCTTTACAAATTAATTTAAATAATAAAATTATACTTTCAAGATTAGATTAATTTAATAAATTAATGTTAGATTTTTTTGATGTTTTTTATATAAGGTGGTTAATTACATACATATCATATATACATAAGGTATATTATACACATGTATAAATAAGGAAATATTTTTTCTATTTTTTTAATATTTTTTATTAACTTTAACTATGAAAAATGTTTACAATTATTAAAAATATAATATGAAAAAAATAAAAAATATAATAAATAAATGGTCAGATTGCAAAAACCACCCAAAAAACTATCTTTCTAACCGTAACTCCAAAATTATGATACCACAACCATTTTAAAGATACTTTAATTTAAAATACAATGGAAGCGAGTTTGATCCAATTTGAGTTCATATGGAGCTGAAATGGATCTTTCAATTATCGCTTTACGGATTTTTCCTAGTATGTTTACTTTTATTCTGTACATGATTTTATTTGATAAGTATTTTATTATTTAGGGAATATTTTATTTACAACTTTTGTTTAGAAAATTATTTAATTTGAGGTCAATTTATGTACAAATAAAATAATGTAAGTTTTATACAAATATACACAGAATAAATTAGGAAATATTTACAAAGTATATTTGTTTGGATTTTCTGAATAAAGACCCTATCTCCTCTACTTTATTCCTGATTGGTCAGGTCAAGTTTTGACCTTTTATCAGGGTTCAGGTCAGCCTATATCTACTACATATATACAATCTTTTTATCTTCTTTATTTTTCATTTATTTTTTCTTTATTTATTTTAAGTTAAAAGAGTAATATATGTACAATATTTACACATAAATGCATGCTAGTAATAATATGGATTTAGTATTATATACAACTGTTCTATAAGGAATTTTAAGCTAAAATCAATGAATAAAGATGATGAAATGCATATTCATCACCCCTTATGCTTTACCTTTGCTAGTCCCTTAGCAAACACTTATTTGAAATAATAAGTGAATAAAAGAAAAATAAAGGAAACATAAAGAAATTAGGACAATATTGAATATTAAACTTATTTTCATAAAGTTGTAGTATGGAGCTCTATCAGACCTTTGGATTATTAATGTGGCAGAACCTTAATGGGAAATGGATTTAAAATGTAACAACCTCTAAGTTCCACAAGACTCCTATTCATGTCAACTCAACAGTCAGGTCAGAAGAAGTCTACATACGTAAATTCTTATGACTATGAATCTTTACTTATATGGTAAGTGAAATATAGCTCCCCATCTCAAAAGTAGCAAAGAAACAACCTCTCTCAACAAGGTAACTCTAGTCCCCCAGTCTAGCAACTCTTTTCTCGAAGAGCAAGGATATTCGCTTCTAAGTTCAAGTACAACCAGCTCAAAAAGAGGGGATGGAGAAAAGAATGGATAGTAACCAATATAGCTGCCTATCCTTGGATGCATGACGAGTCTAGTCAAGTCTTCCAGCTGCAAGCTTACAAAAGTTTGACTTTGAAGCTCTTATTTTCTTTTTTCTTTTATTTTTATACTTGTATATACACTTCGACATGCATTTTACTTTTCAATCATGTCTATCCACTTTTGGAGACTCTGCATTTTTTCTTTTTTTTAAAAATATATACAAGGTGCAGTATGCACATAAGGAGTTTTTCCTCATGAGTTAGTATATTATCCCTATTTTGAAGCATTATTGCAACCCTACAACATCCTGTCTTTACACCTCAATGCTACTAGATCAGGTTGAGATGCACTGCACTCCCTAGAGGAAGATAGATATTCCCACTAGTTATTACATACCCATGTGCTACCCAAAGCCAAAAGATTCTGCCTCCTCACTACCTCCTCCATGAAGAGCTACATATAGAGTGCTTGTCCAAGATAAGCCATGGTCTAGAAGAATCATACGTTTGTTATTAAATATTCTACTTAGACTACTCAAGATGCCATTTGAATATAGTCTTATGGACTCAAAGAATTAAGTCACTAGGACCTGAAAAGTCTTAACTTCAGTTCTTATAAGGTTCCGCTGAAATTATGTGGATTAATGTCCAAGTAATCTCCATTCTTCGATTTTATTCCAGACTGAGTTTAAGTGTCAATATTATCCAGAAAAATGCGCATGCAAAATACAAGAAAATGCGTACAAAGAAAAGAAAGGAAAATCTTCTCTTTTTTTGGAAATAATTTTCTAATTTTATACTTTTTATGGTTTTTTGAAAAAATGATGCACATGTAAAAAAGTTTTTTTTGGAAATTTTAATTATGTAAATTTTTTATAGAATTTTGGTTTTTTAGTTTTTAGGGATTTTTTATTATGGGAAAAAAGATCAGTAAAATATATACACGTATATATATGGATTATACAATTTTTTTATATATAAGAGGTTTTTTTGTTGTTTTATTTTTATTTTTGTTTTTTGTTGTTTTTTGTTTTTTTTGTTCTTTTGAGATGGAAGGTGACCAAAGTCTATATACATATGTGGATTTAATGAATTTATATACATATCCCAATAATATACAAAAAAATTATAATTTTAAAAGTAGGAGTTATGTCCAAAATATATATACAGTATGTATGACACCCCCTTATACTTTGATCGAACTATGTCCTTATAATGATCAGAGAGCGGTAAAGGAAGACATAACTCGTGTTAAGTATAGAAAAGTGAAAAGAACATTATATAACAACAACTCAAAGAAAGATGAAAAGAATAGAAGTAAGTGATCCCCCCCATACTCAGGATCAAGTAATCCTATGTGTAGAAGACTGTACAAACGGGCAAAATCGATGAAGAGAATGTACGGACTCAACGCCTCGACTTGCCCCCTATACTTAGGGCAGAATAACCCTAAGTATAGAATATCAACAAGTTGAGGAGCAATCGAGGGATTAGAAGAATAAAAATACAAAAGAGATGATATGAACAACATCACTCTCCCTATACTTAAGGTAGAGTATCCCTAAGTATAAGCAACAACATAAGTGATGAACAAGACAAATATGAACAACACTCGGCTTGTCCACCCCCTATACTTGGGACAAAGTACATCCTAAGTTAGACACACATGAAAATGGGGTGGATGAGCGATACGGTGGATGTACAGAGGTAAACAAAAGCGAATATACAAGTGGAATGTATGTACAAATGTCATGAAGATAGAAAGCGAACCTTCTTGTGGGATCGCTGAGGAATGGATCTAACAAGGTGTAGGTCGATATCGGGGTCATCAGATGACACATATCGATCAGGATCGACCTAGTGAAGATCCTAAGCAATACTAAAGTGAGAAGGCACAGATGGATCAGTGGAAGAAGTGTGGCTAGGTCAAGACTGTGAAGTCCCACAGATATCAAAGTGAAAAGGCTCAAACTCATCATCCGAAGAAGTAAGGTCAAGTCCATCTTGACAAGTCTCAACTAGATCATCATCCCCATCAAAAAGCCCGAATTCCTTTATAAAAGCAATCAAATCAAATTCAACCTTATTAGTCTCATCTAAGTCAAGGTGAAAAGGAACAGACTCATTAGTAAAAGTAGTAAAATCATGTACGTCTTATCTAGTCTTAGAGTCCACCTTCCGCTCTAGGGTGTCTATTTTGTAAATTCCGTAGATGTTATCAATGCATCGTCACATAGCAGAAGGGGGAACAAGGTCTATGATTTCCGAGTCTTCCTCCTAGAAGAAGAATTCTTGGATCTTAGTATCATCCAACATACAACAAAAATCTCTGATAGTATCATCAAAGTCAAAATACTTGGAGTTAGATAACATGTGCACACTACCATGGGATGCAGGTATCTGGTCAGTAATGGGTGTAGTGATCAACACATTGCTCTCTATATCATAACGAAAGCGAATCTCTCTTGATCCATAATCAATAACGACTCTCGTAGAGGTGAGGAAAGGTTGTCCCAAGATGATTGGAGGGTGCTCCACAAGGGTGGAGGTCTCCATAGGCAATATGGCAAAATCAGAAGTGAAGTTCGTACCTTGAATAAGAATGACAACATTTTCTAGAATACCCTTCAGCCTCTTGATAGGCCCATCAACAAATTGAACTATCATCTTGGTTTTCTTGAGAGGCCCAATATGAAGAGACTGTAGCATAGAGAAAGGCATTATATTGATTGAAGCACTGCCATCAAGGAGAGTGTTGTCATAAGAATAGTCGGAGATGGAGAAAACTCAAAAAGGTGAGACATTGTTCCCTTTCTTAGAATGTGGACGGTGAGATATGACATAGGTAGAGGCCATGGTCAAGATGTGATGCTCAGACTTGCTCGTCTGCTTTCTCTTCTTGTGTTGAGGAGCAGATAAATGTGTCATGGCCTAGTGAAGTGGGGGATGAATCCACGATTCATCGCCTTTATTATTTTATTTTAGCTTCATTTTCTTTGTAAAACACCTGTAAATACCTACTAATTTCATGAAATTACCATTTCGCATGCATTTGTTAAATATGCATATTTAACACTTTTTGTGCTTAAATAAAAGAATAAAGAAGAAAAGAAAAAGAAAAGAAAAATGAAGGATGTATTTATGCAATAAATACAGACTGACCCGAATCCCGAGAGAAGGTGAAGACTTGACCTGATCGACCGTGAATAAAGTAGGGGGAGATAGGGTCTTCAGTCAAAAATTCAAAAATAATTTGTACATAAATTCCTTGTATATTTATATAAAATTGTACTATTTTATTTGTAAATAATTTGACCTCAAATAAATTATTTTTGTAAACTAAAGTAGTAAAAAAAAACTTGTTGTAAATAATAAAAATAATTTCCAAATAAAATAATGTATGCATTACAATTAAAACACCCTTTGAAAAAGCCACAATACGATCATTGAAATGCCAATTCTGGCTCCATACGAACCCAAATTGGACCAAACTGACTTCTATTATACTCTAAATTAAATTATCTTTCAAATGGCTATGGTTTCATAATTTTTGGAGTTATGGTTGAAAAGTCGATTTCTTGGGGTGTTTTGTGTAATTTCACCATTATTTATTGTATATATTTTATTCACATTCATTTTTATAATGTATATAATTGACGCTCAGCCTGTGCCGTCGACACTCGCCTTTCCCATCCGCGAGGTGTCAAAGCCGCCCGCTGCCCCGTACACGACTCCTCCCACCGGACCGCCGCCTCTGCGCGGCGGCCCTGCCCCTAGCGCAGCTGTGCGGGCGTGCACCCCAGCAGCTTCCATCCTCCTCCTGCGCCTCCAGCACGCGGTATCGCTGTGGCAGGCCTCGGCTCCCGTCCTCCAGCCGCCCGCCGTTGACCCCACCCAGCGTTCGCGACCTCCGTGCCCAGCGGCTCTCTGCCTCCATTGCCAGTCCTCCAGCTGCCCTGAGCCTCTCCTCCCACGTTGGGTGTCCATCCATCTCCACCGCCCCGCCGCCCTTGATTGAGAGGAAGACGGAGGGCGGCGACCCCTTGATTCCTCCCCCTTATGAAGGACTCACAAGAAGAACCCTAGGGAAGATCAATAAAATGTTGGGTAAATTACATATTATACCCTCTTTTCATTCATTGTTAAATTTTGATGTCAAAACTTTCTACATTTTCATTTCAGTCCATGTACTATAGAACTCGAACTTTGCATGATAGAATAAATGTTTTTATTGGTTTTAAAATTCTCAAAAAAACTTGTGCATGCTCTTGCTGTAGTTTTTATCATTGTGTAAATTTTCACAATTAAATTATACTCTAAATTAAATTATTTTTCAAATGATTGTGGTTTCATAATTTTTGGAGTTACGGTTGAAAAGTCGGTTTTCTAGGGTGTTTTGTGCAGTTCCACCATTATTTATTGTATATATTTTATTCAGATTTATTTTTATAATGTATATAATTGTAAATATATTTTTTATTAAAAATAAAAATATAAAATATAAAATATAAAATATAAACAAAAAACTACTAAAAAAAGATATAAAAATTATTTCCTTATTTGCACCTATGTATAGTGTATTATACATATATAATATTTGTATACAACTAACTTCCTTATATAAAAATCACCAAAAAACAAAATATCTCACATTAATTAATTAATTTTATTTAATTACTAAAATTATATTTAGATTTAATTTTTTAATTCATTATTTGATTTTATAACATGCCATGTATATTGAATTTGATTCTATACCTTTAATAGCCATTAAGGTGGTTAATTGATTTCCATTACTAATTATATTATTTAATTTATTTAATTATGAAATTAATAATTAATAATTAATTATTTAATTTATTTTATTAATTCCACTAATAAACACCTTCCTTAAGTGTACATTCCTTCCTATTTTAATTTTATTCTCTTTTTAATGGGCTCCTCCTCCTTTCAATCTTTGATCAATCTTTGGTGGAGAGGAACCCGATCTCTGAGAGCTGTCTTGTTGAAGAAGGGTGCCCAGCCTCCGAGCCGTTCAGTGACAGTGCGTCGGCCTTCGTCGAGGCCATCATGGCATTTCCAACCCCAAGGTGAGATCCATTTTATTTCCTGTCTTTACTCTTGGATAAGTCGTAGGTCTAATTTTTGCCCCCATTTTATTAGTTTTTAGATCCTTAAAAATCACAAAAATTCATCACCACACACATTTCCTTCTCGAGACTGATTTTTCATCTCATCTGGCGATCTCCACATTTCTTTTTCTATCTCACGCAATCTCTCACTCTCGGTCACGTAAGGTGATCGGATCTCCGTATCCATTCCATCACGACCGGAAGATCAATCCTCATTCATGCGACCTCTTTTGTTTTTAAATAAATAAAAAATTGAAAAATATAGTTTTTTTGTCTCTAATCTTTATTTTGCTGGTTAAAATAATAAAAGAAAAATAAAAGAAGAATTTTATTGCTTCTGTTCTGTTTTTTAAAAAATAATTTTTTAAAAAACTTTCCTTTATAATTTCTGTATACATATAAGAAAATAAAAAAATAAAAAAAGAAAAATATCACCAGGCTGCTGATGGGTCCGAAAATGCTGAGTTAAAGAAGTTGTTTTTTTATCTTAGTTCGTGCCAAAATAAATTTGGTGTTCAATGTAGGCGGCGATCGGAAACGGTCAAGAAATAACCACAAATATTATTCAATTTTAATCAAGTGGTTTTATGTTTATTTTACTTGGACAAGTCCCAAGGTCGATCATTAGGAGGTAAAGGAACAACCTAGAGTTGTGTCTATCAAGATTTGTGTACGGTTTTCGAGGCGGCCTTTTTTTTGGAATTTTTAATGCAAATAAGGGATGCAAGATGCAATTTCGGCCTATTTTAGGGACTAAAATATCAAGTACATTCAAACAATGTCCTAAAAATACGAAACTTGGCCACGATGTAAATTATGATAAAAATAAATGTACTGTAATTTTTTTGGAATTTTTGGATGCGATATGAATTTTTTTTATAAATTTTTAAATGCAAACAGAATGATTTTCAATATTTAATTATAATAAATATTAAACCTACTTATTTTCAAGAAATAAAATTATCTAAGATCTATGACTAGGTGATGGACCTCAGAAAAATCCTAAATCTCGAAAATGTGGGGTTTAATATTAAAAATAAAATACTGAAATATGCAAAATGATTTTTACAAGACAAATTATGCATGTAAATGCAAATATTTTTGGGCACAATGCCAAGAACAATTAACTCTACACTATGTGATTTTTCGGGGATTTTTAGAGCAAAGATTAATCAAATAAAAATTCAAGAGCATAAATTGGGCAAAGTTTGCAAATTTCCACAGAATAATTGATTATTAATTAACCATCAATCATGAAAATATCCACAATATGTCAACACGTAGAGAATTAACTGAAAACAATATGCCAATTTTTGATAAATAAAATAATGCAATGTAGAGGTCTAAATTTAATGAAGAACATAGGGGTATTAATGCAATAAATATAAATATATAAAAAATGTGCAGACGAGGACCTAGTGGTAATTACCTATACTATGAGGAGTGCTTTTGCAAAATTTCCAATGGAGCACGTGCAACGCACGTGATCTTTGGGTTTCTGGACTTCTGCGCAATTTGGAGGGAGACCCGGGGTGCGTCTGCAATTGACCCAGTGGGTCACGTGCAGATCATGTGACCCCTGGGGATGAAGGGCTTCGGTTGACGTTCCCCGCCTCACGTGCTCGGCTCATGGCGGGGCCTTGGGGCTGACGCCCGGTCTGGCTGTGGAGGAAGAGCGGTGGCGGGTCTCTTGCCCGGCGGCTGGAGGCGGTGAATGACGAAGCGGTGGTGGGCCTCTTGCCCGTCGGCTGGAGCGAAGGACGTCGGGGATGTCTTGGCGAAGTTGGTCGAAGTCGATGGCGACAGAGCAGCAGTTGGTAAAGATGAAGGTCGCAGGCGATTTGCGGTGGAGTCGAAGAAGAAGGTGGTGCGGTTGGTGAAGGCAGTTGCGTTGTTAGAGAAGAATGTCGGGGTTGGAGGTGTAGCAGATGGAGTAGGGATCGTCGTTGGCTCCACGACCGAGGTCGGAGCGGATGCGAGACGGCGGAGCTCGCCATGGACCACAACGAGGGAGGAGGACCCTCGGACCTCGTCGAAGGAGGGCGCTCGGAGCTGTCACCTCCGAGCGTCGTCGCTATCGGCGGATGGCGAGAATGAGGCAACACTGAAGTGTTTAAATAAGGCACGAGGGGTGCTGTTGGCGACGCGAGAGAGCGGGGACGACGGTTGCGGAGGGCCGTTGTGGTCGGTACGAGTTTAGCGGGCGGTGGTTGCAAAGACGAGGGGGGGGGGGGCGCTAGAGGAGGACGAAGCACTTGGGCCATTCGATCAAGCGAGATCGAACGACCAGGCATGTGCCGTGTGGCGTAGGAGGAGAGAGGAGCGAGGCACGTACGGAGCACGTGCATGGGGGCATGTGCGTTGCATGTGGGGCCGCTTAATTATTTTTTTATAAAAATGAAATAAAGAAAAGCCCAAAAAATGCTGACACATGGCGGTCTCTGGGGCTACCACGTGTCAGCACTAGAAAAATCCGCGAATAAAACCTTTGTAAAATCGATAACAAATTTCAAATGACCTCAGATCAAAAAAGTTTCTTCACGAAAAATGCTCGTCTCGATGAGATCTACAACTTTCATGAGGATATCAAAGCAAAATCGATCAAATGTAAAAAGTGATTTTTTGGGGTATCCCATGTACATAGAATACCTTGATTTTTGGGTTTTCTAATTTTTTTGTTATTTTTAAACCCGATAAAAATCTGGAAAAATAAGGAAAGATCAAAGATAAATAAAAGACATCTAAATCTAATTTTTTTGTATTTTTATTGATTAAGAAAATATGTACATAAAATATCAGATCAAAAACCGCTAAAATATACAATGTACAAAAGAGGCCCAAAACCCAACTTTCACATATGAGCTCCGATTCACTTGAACTTGGTCTTGTTTTGAAGGTAATTGAATGTACATTAGTTCAAAAGTGAGTAGGATCAAATCAGACACTGGATGGGGAAGATATGTGGCTTTTAATCTGAAAATCCTGAAACTAGGGTTTGGGTTTTTGGTCCACTTATTTGGGTTGGTGATTTTTTTTGCATTTTTCATTATTCTTTTGAGTGATATGTACATAGTAGAAGTGGTTTTAGGTTTTCAGAGTTAGCATGAAGGAGATAAAATAGGTTGGAGTTAGGCTATTTACAGATCATTTTTGGCTTGGATTTTTGGCTTCTTATTTTGTGCAAAAATTACGGATAAAATGTCATTCTTATGAAAACATGCATGAATGCTAATTATGCAGAATAGATGCAGATATGCTGTTGATTTTGAGGGAATTGAGCTTAATAAATGAGATTTAGAGTAATGAATCCGAGATTCATCAGCTTCCCCTGCTCCTCCTGCCATCGCGGTGGCCCGCAACCACCCGCACCTCTGCGGCGACGCTCAGCCCGCGTGGTCGCGCCGCCGATGCGCGCCTTCCCCTCCATGAGGCAGCAACGCTGCCCGCTTCCGCGCACTCGACTCCTCCCATCAGAGCGCCACCTCCGTGCGGCAACCCCGCCCCTAGCGCCGCCGCGGGGCGCACACCCCAGTAGCCGCCATACTCCTCCCGTGCCTCCAGCGTGTGGCGTCACCGTCGCAAGCTGTGGATTCGGTCCTCCAGCCACCCACCGTTGACCTCGCGCGATGTTCGTGACCTCCATTCCCAACGGCCCTCTGCCTCCAACATCGGTCCTCCAACCGCCCCGAGCCTCTCCGCCCATACTGGGCGTCCACCCATCTCCGCCGCCCCGTTGCCCTTTGTTGAGAGGAAGAAGGAGGGTGGCGTCCCCTTGGTCCCTCCTCCTTACGAAGGACTCCCAAGAAGAACCCTAGGGAAGATTAATAAAATATTCGATAAATTACATATTCTACCCTCTTTTCATTCATTGTTAAATTTTGATATCAAAACTTTCTACATTTTCATTTCAGTCCTTGTACTGCAGAACTCGAACTTTGTATGATCTTCTTGATAGAATAAATGTTGTTATTGGTTTGAAAATTCTAAAAAAATTGTGTATGCTCCTGATGTAGTTTTGATCATTGTATAAAAGTTTCATGAATTTTTATTGCCATTTGATATATTTAAAAATTCAAAAATAGGGTCTTTTTATCTGACCAAAACAACGACAATCGTGAATATTATTCCCATATTAACCTATCGACATTCGACTCATCAGTGGGGCTTTAATGATCTCATGAATAATGGCCATAACTTCAGGTTCAGTAAATATTATTTTGAATTTTTGGATCTCCCCCATACAAATGTGGTGATCAAAATCATTATCTACACAAGGATTACCAAGAGCAGTATGTACTGTGGCATCATTAGGGTCAGAGGAGGTGGGAACTGTGGTGAAGGTCTGTGTGGGCACAAGATGTGTTAGGTGTGCCCTTTCCTCACAAGTGTCTCAATCAAGTGTCTGAAGGATATGGTGAAATCCTTAAGCGCATCACGGAAGCATGAGGATCACATCGTATGCGATCGGGAGCGACTAGTCGCACTAGTTTCTCGATGCAGCGGAAATTAAAAAAAATTTCATGTGACGAAACCACATGATCCAAGAAAACTTTTCGGAACGTTTCTTCTAAACCACAAATAAGTATTAGGGTTTCCTCTTGAAGCGTGGTTGTGATCGAATCTCTAAACAAAGAGACCTCTTGTCTGAAGTCCGATCCGATGGAGGAGATGCTTGCGAGCGTGTTGATGAAATACGTGCTTCTCGCAATCCATGTTAAATACCCAAACCACGGATCTCCTGATCTCGACAAATGAGATACGACGTCTTATTCACGAGAAAGGCATGCCGAAGTAGACGGAGGTCCACGAGCAAACCATCGGGCAACATAATGATGATGCTGCGGAGATGGAGACTCCCTCTAGGGCATCCATGATGGACGGCCATGAGAGAGGAAGAGAGAGGGCTGACGTGTAGAAAGAAATAAAGAGAGAGAGACTTATGTTCTCTTGTGTGTCAAGAAGAGAAATGGGGTGCCTCTCCTTTTACAATATTTTGGGATCCATGGATCTCAATCCATGGACAACACAAATCCAATGGCTCTCAATGATTGTGTTTCTTTTAAAGTCTAAGATTTGTGTTGGTAAAAACCAAGAACAATTAATTTAATTTAAATTAAATATATATTGATAAATCAATATAATTCAATCACTAAATTAAATCAAGATCTCTTCGAGATCATAGGATAGAGTGCCTCCTTCCATGTTGGAAGGAGGGGACGGCCACACATTCCTAATAGGAGTGGTGGCCGTCCACTCCATATATATGGAACGTGGCTCTCATCTCTATATTGTAATCTCCAAGATTATGCAACAACTTTTGTTGCAAATTATTCTACAAATATAATTCACAATTATTTTGTAGACATTGCAATCTTGCCATCGAAAAATTTGTGAATCATATTCACAACCCAAAATAAAATGTAAATTACATTTTCAATTCAGTGTCCAATGTGAAACCAATTCACATTAACATTTAGTTAACAAATGTAAATTACAAATAGCTCTCTCTTATATATTATATATCATATTTTATAATATATATGACTAATATGGATATTGCTATCCACATTATTCATATCCATGATAATTAAATCACATTTAATCACCTTGGATCTCCATTCTTTTGTTCTCAAATAATATGAATCACATTCACATTATTCATGTCTTTGATAATTAAATCACAATTAATTATCTTAGATAACTCTCCTTATGAATTATATTCATATTACTCTGATAGTTAAATCACATTTAATTACCAATTTTCTCAATGCTCGGATACACATATCAACAATGAAATTATCTTGAACTCTTTCAAGGATAATGCGCTTTCTCCGCGGATACTCGGAGAAAAGGACAGAGCGATTGTATTGTTCCACGTATAGTGACTTGGATATTGAGAGGATATCTCAAATCCAGATCGCGGGCCTCCTATAGATGCTTGATTAAATCAAGACCGCTGAATCACATTCAGATCAATGCCTAACATTTGGACCAAGATTAGATCACTTCTCTATTGAGAGGAGTCACTAAAATCCAGACCCGTTTCATCACTCCCTAGGAATGGAAGCATCATGGTTATACAATCGTTTATGATCACATCACCCTCAGGTATTCCCAATACCTGTACATTCTACATACTGGAAGACTCGGAATAAACCCAAAGTATTAGATTAACTTTATACTGTCTACTTCAGTGTTTTATCAATAAGTTTCTCATTCGATCATTGGGAGTCGGTATCAATCATATACATTCCAAAAGCATATATCATACCTAGGTCTTGATCATATACTTTCCAAAAGTATAAATCAAACCGACAAATTCACTCAAGCTTCCAAAGCGAGATGACCGTGCATGGAATTTGATTCTTCCAATATCTCATGAGTGAGCTCATGCCTTCCAATTCAGTAAATGAACCTATATGATCCCTTTGAGAGATCGTATTACTCATATGCCCTTATATGCACACCAGCGCGCCGGTGTATAGACCATGGTTAGGTCATCAACCTATTGGTATGCCAAATGTATATACTCAGACATATAGTAACACATTTGTCTCTGGTCAGAGGATGCGTGCTCGTATCGTGACAGCATACGATATAGGACTTTGGTTATCTCAATCTCGTTAAGTCATCTATTTGACCTAACTAATCTGACACCTCCGAATCTCTATTCCTATACAGAGGACCTGCTTCAAGAGGTCGGTCAGATATCTACCTAATTGAGAAAGGATTGCCATCTCCTTCTCGGGCTGGAGATCATCTCTTACCAATCATTTGACGGTGCTTGATGAGTCCTCAATCTAACCCTTTAGATATTCATCCAAGCACCAACCTCTATGATTCAATTACTGAATCAACAACTATATGATTATTAAGATGGCCATGGTACATAACCCTAATTGTACTAAGGGACCTATTTTGCAAATTATTTATTCTTCATTTCAGATCAGGGAATGATATATGCAATAACATTTATTGCATAATGGCTCGCCATGGGTTCGCATGTCCAACAATCTCCCACTAGCCCAAAGAGCCATTAATGGGCTAATCATTTAAACCCACACTCATGTGACAATCATAGGCTATTTATGAAATAGCTAGGTAAGCTTGATCAGTCACTCTGTTCCCGCGAGACTACGCCAAGTCCTTTTAAGACACTTGCATATCCCCAGTAACAGTGCTCGCATCTAATGTGAATGTTGCATCTTATGCAATCAATACTCAATCTTGTTAGTTATAGTGTCCTTGACACTAATGCTTAATAATTATCATAACCAATATTTCCATAATCCTTATCAGAATACCCTTATTCCTGAAGATCTCTATCTCTTAAGGTATCCATAGTTAATACCTTTTAGATCTCTATCTATAAAATCATAAGTTTTTGAAGATAAGACTTTGAGATCACTATCTCAAAAAATCTTGTCATCTACGAAGATTTTGTTATTACTGCAATCAAGTGTTTTATCTCCATAGTAGTATTAACAACACTTTACTACTCCCACTGCATGGCAGATATCTGGCTTTTGTACACATCTAGCTTACACTCAGCTTCTCGTAACGGATGCACAAGTGCAAGCAGTTCTAGCATTCACTTCCTCAACTCTTTGAGATGTTATCCATTTAGATAGGTCAGTACCATATCTTAAGGGATATAAGCCTTTCTTGGAATTTTCCAAAAAATGGAATATGTTCAAGGTGTATTACTACTGTGACAGTCTCAATACCCTCTTCTCTCTGCTTCTGAACACCTTCAGAACTAAGATCCAAGAGGTATCCTTGAGATCATATCTCAAGTTATAAAACAACAAGATTATAAAACACTTATTACTATCCTTATATCATTTTAAATGATTAGGATATCATCTACATTTAGCATGATGAACACAAAGGCACTCCCACTAAGCATCACATGGCTCATCGAGATTCTATTTGAAATCATAACATTTATAATTTCATCAAATCTTATGGTCCAACCTTGAGAAGCTTATTTGAGTCCATAGATGGATTTCTTTAGCTTGCACATATTGCTTTCCTCAACCATGAAGCCCTGGGGCTACTTCATGTGACTATCCTCAGAGAGGAATGCAATCTTGACTTCTTTCTCTTGAAGATCCATTTACACCTTAATGGGTCTTACCCTTATAGGTGGATCCTCAGGGGTCTATATACAACATTTGCATAAGAAGTCATATTTAAACCTTATTGCTAACATCCATCTTTCCATGTCATGATCTTCAGAGAGTTTCATCACACATGAATTCCAATCATTGTCAGACTTAACTGACACATGGAATACATCCTCAAACACATTTGAAGAGGTATTAATGTTTCGTCTTTAATTGTCCTTTTAGTTTCCGATTTCAGAAGCCTCATTATCATCTCAAGATTAAATGAGTTTCTTTACTTCATTTTCATCTTGATTCTTAAGAGAGTCATCTTCTAAGAATCACATTCTTAGAAATGAGATCTTTTAAGAATCTCATGGTCATAAAGTAGTTATTCAATACTGTCCTTTATTTTCCTAATGAAGTAACACTCTCTAGTGCTAGATTCCAGCTTGCATTCATGGAACCATTAAGGATATATATTGTAGTCTCTACTACATATATACCAGGAAACTAAGAGGTAATTATGCTAAAAATCATCATTGATAAGATCATGTCACACATGATCCAATTATATTTCCCTATAACTCTATTTAGTTAAGGTGTATTAGGAGGATTGAGATAGAAATGATATTTATATCTCCATAAGATATTCTTTGAATTTATCTAACAGGTACTTGCTACCTAGATTAGACCAAATTCATTTTATCTTCCTTCAAACTTCGGTTATAAACCAAAATAATGAAATCTTTGAACATTTAAAAGGTTTCTTACGTGAAGAGAAGAAATCTCATATCATACACAATCATCAATAGATATTATATCGATAATGTTTACTATGATATAGATGATCCTCATACATCAATATGTATGAGATCCTGAATACCTTGACATCTTACACTATTCCCAAAGAAGGGTGTATTGGACATATTTTACTTTTGAATACAATATTCATAAGTATGTAAGTTTTGAAATTTTAAACATTCTAAAGTTTCATCTCTTACCAATCTATTGATCAAATCAATAGATAAATGTCCGAGGTTTGATGGCAGATCATTGTTAAATGATCTTCATCCTCATATTGATCTTTTAAAGGTTTAATTTCAATATTAGAAATCTTAAAGAACCATTCATTAATTTTCTAATTTAGTAAAGCCCACTAGATTCCAGACTACTATCTGAAATATATCCATCATAACTCTTTATGATAGGTTTATTTCAAAATTCATGTTTATTTCCAACACTTGGAAATAAACTATGAGTGTATTCTAATATCCAGATCATAGAGACATTCTCTAAGACTAAGGGCTCCCACTAAAATAATGAAGTCTATATATCCAATAGAGATTGTTGCAATAATTGCATCAAAATCCATGTAGATGACTATTAAATCTGAAGATCAAATTCTCCAGTCTTCTAAAACATATGCAACCTATTACAAGTGTTGTTAGAAGATTGAGATACAGTTATAAGACTTTATCTTATTCAATAAGCAAGTCAATATCAATGATTTATGTAGATTATTTTGATGCTTTATCCGAGTCCTTAAGGATTCTAGACAAACTTGATCGTCATACTATCAACACATCAACTTATTACAGTATTGACATTTATCCAACTATTTGGATGTCATATGGAAGTCATAGAAGTACGGCCAACTCCTTGACTATCCTTCTCATCATGGGTCTGACCCATGGTTCCACTGCGCTCCCTTTATCTATAAACAACCGTTGCTTAAGATTAAGGTAACTCTTATGTTAAATTCAAAATAATTCAATGTAAGATCATTTCAACATTTATACACGCTTCATTAAATTTATACAATATGAATATTATGAAGCTTCATGAATGACTAGAGTATAGACAATAGAATGATGACACTCATCATGTCTACATCCATCTAGACTCTTAAAAACATTGGTGCAGGTAGGTATTCAAACATTTTTGAATACATAATCTCTTGTAGAGCCACCATTATGCATGATGCAACGAACCATCTCATTCATGATAAATGTCAAGAGCACATATGTATGCCAGAACATCTTCTTAGATTTTTAATTGACAATTATGTCATCATCGACATGTCACTTCCAAAGTGCATTTGATGATAACAAGACTATAGAGACATACAAACCCTAGGGTTGTAGATCTATTATCTATTTAATTGTCATTCCTCATTATTATGAGGAAACTTGCACATTACAACCACATACATTATTTGTCCAACTACAAGTACAATATCTGAATCATGGGTCCAATCCATGATATCATACTGGTTATTATTGAGTATAGTATTGAGTGGGTTTAACGAAGGATTATCTGAAATAAGAAATTTGCATAAAAGTATATATTTATATATACACATATTTTACTTTGATTTAGGAATTTTTATATCAAAGTTATCTTACCTCGTCAACACTGAAAGTTCATTTCCTTAATCACTTTCAATGTAAGAGATATACTTACCATTATATCTCAGCAAGATCTGGGATGTCCTTCCTTGTCTTTGTTACATCCCAATATTATGAGAACTTGTATTTCCCAATATTATGAGAACTTGTATCGTTTTCAATGTAACTCGGATAAAAAGAAGCGGGAACACATTATGCCTTGCAAGTCCAACTTGCATTTCCCAATTCGATCTCTAACACCGGGGCCCACCACCCCTAAGGCGATGTTGACCCGTCATTAACTGAACTAACCGTCAACGAGAATACAGCTCACTATGCGCAATCCAATATTTCCCCAATAATATGAGGACTCGATATTGGGGTCACTATGCGTACGTCCTTACTCTTTCGAGAAGCGAAGAGCCTGATCCAAATGGATTATATGCAAGAGCTGTCACTTCAGACAAGAATGTCCTATATACAATATCTGGCAACGGAACCCTTCGCCATGACGGGAGACTATGGATGTCACTTATGTGATCCTCCATATCATATTCAAATTCTAATTAATTATTATGAATCATATTCATTACGATTAATTCTTTCAGGGGAAATAACACATCTATTTATTATAGAGTGTCTTAATTTTAATTGGATTCCAATTAATATAATCATATTAAATTAATGATCCAATTAATATCCAACAAACATTCTTAATTGTTACTTGAATTATGGTATTATCTCAAATACAATTTCGAATTTTAATAATTAGAAATGCATCATGATTCTTAAGCATTATACTAACCTTACCTGATGTCATGGCCAGTACCAACGGGAGTGGGACAGACCGCACACGGAGCAACCTGCTACCCCAACGCTCCCCGACTAGACACCATATCCACCTCGGGAAAGGATAATGCAAAATAGATCACTTTGTACTTAAGATGATCATCGGTTCTTCAACAGAAATTATATCATATAATAATAATCAAAATAAATTTGATTAACATTATAATGAGATTTGCTAAACAAATCCCAAATCCTATTCAAGCAACATGTTTGTTGGAATGTAGATCATGTAACCAATTTGTGATCTAGATCACATCTAATCAAATATTGGTTGAGGAAATGCAATTTATGGAAATAATTATTATTAAATATTTCACAAATATTTATGCACAATTATTCCAGGAAATTAAACAACTTAATTTCATTAATTGATTAAATGACAATTACTAGGTTCTTGATTAGGAAAGTATTTCCAGCAGTGACCCTCACTTACTAAAAATATCATATCTCAATCAATTTAAATCCAAATTAAGCAAAATAAGTTCTAATATTTGCTGATTTGATTTTCAACAGAACTTAAGTGATTTTCACACATTTCAAGGAGTTTCAAATCCACAATTAATTCTTTAATTACGTTGAGATTCGCAGTCCCCGAAACTTTGGATACATGTTCACTAAAATGATCATATCTCGAGTATACGGAATCTAAATTACGTAAATTCAGATCCTACGGTTTCATTATTTAATGGGGAACAAAATAAAATTATTATTTTCGTGTTTAAAAAATTTAAACAGTGTCGAAAATAATATGAAAACAGAGATGCGGAAATGAAATGCAGGAAAACTTTCGCAAACCCTAACGAACCCAAGTCATCCTCGATTCATGGATCGCATCCAAAACCTTCCGACCTAAGGAACTAATACCACTTGAAGTATATGGTGAAATCCGTAAGCACATCACGGAAGCGTGAGGATCGCATCGTATGCGATCGGGAGCGACTAGTCGCACTAGTTACTCGATGCAGCGGAAATTATAAAATTTTCATGTGATGAAACCACATAATCCAAGGACACTTCTCGGATCATTTTGTATGAACCAAAAACAAGTATTAGGGTTACCTCTTGAAGTGTGGTTGTGATCGAGTCTCTAAACAAAGAGACCTCCTATCTCAAGTCCGATCCGACGGAGGAGACGCTTGCGAGCGTGTTGATGAAATACGTGCTTCTCGCAATCCATGTTGAAGATCCAAGCCACGGATATCCTGATCTCGAAAAATGATATACACCGTCTTATTCACGAGTAAGGCACGCCGAGTAGACGAAGATCCACGAGCAAACCATCGGGTAATATAGTAATGACGCTGCGGCGATGGAGACTCCCTATAGGGCATCCATGATGGACGGCCATGAGAGAAGAAGAGAGATGGCTGACGTGTAGAGAGAAAGAAACAGAGAGAGACTTATGTTCTCTTGTGTGTCAAGAAGAGCAAAGGGGTGCCTCTCCTTTTATAATATTTTGGGATCCATGGATCTCAATCCATGGACAACACAAATCCAATGGCTCTCATTGATTATGTTTCTTTTAGTCTAAGATTTGTGTTGGTAAAAATCAAGAACAATTAATTTAATTTAGATTAAATATATATTGATAAATCAATATAATTCAATCATTAAATTAAATTAAGATCTCTTGGAGATCATAGGATAGAGTGCCTCCTTCCATGTTGGAAGGAGGGGACGTCCACACATTCCTAATAGGAGTGGTGGCCGTCCACTCCTAACATATGGAACGTGGCTCTCATCTTTATATTGTAATCTCCAATATTATGAAACAACTTTTATTGCAAATTATTCTACAAAAATAATTCACAATTATTTTGTAGACATTGCAATCTTACCATTGAAAAATTTGTGAATCATATTCACAACCCAAAATAAAATGTAAATTACATTTTCAATTCAATTTCCAATGTGAATCCAATTCATATTAACATTTAATTAACAAATGTAAATTACAAATAGCTCTCTCTTATATATTATAAATCATATTTATAATATTTATAACTAATATGGATATTGCTATCAACATTATTCATATCCATGATAATTAAATCACATTTAATCATCTTGGATCTCCATTCTCTTATTCTCAAATAATATGAATCACATTCACATTATTCATGTCTTTGATAATTAAATCACATTTAATTATCTTAGATAACTCTCCTTATGAATCATATTCATATTACTCATGGTAGTTAAATCATAGTTAATTATCAATTTTCTCAATGCTCGGATACACATATCAACAATGAAATTTTCCTGAACTCTTTCAAGGATAATGCGCTTTCTCCGCGGATACTTGGAGATAAGGACATGGCAATTGTATTGTTCCACATATAGTGACTAGGATATTGAGAGAATATCTCAAATACAGATCGCGGGACTCCCATAGATGCTTGATTAAATCAAGACCACAAATCTAATCTTCTCATTGCATCTGAATCACATTCAGATCAATGTCCAACATTTGGACCAAAATTAGATCACTTCTCTACCGAGAGGAGTCACTAAAATCCAGACCCGTTTCATCACTCCCTAGGAATGGAAGCGTCATGGTTATACAATCGTTTATGATCACATCACCCTCAGTTATTCCCAATACCTGTACATCCTGCATACTGGAAGACTCAGAATAAACCTAAAGTATTAGATCAACTTTATATTGTCTACTTCAGGGTTTTATCAGTAAGTTTCTCATTCGATCATTGGGAGTCGGTATCGATCATATACTTTCCAAAAGCATATATCATACCTTGGTCTTGATCATATACTTTCCAAAAGTATATATCAAACTTACATATTCAGTCAAGATTCCAAAGCGAGACGACCGTGCACTGAATTTAATTCTTCCCAATATCTCATGAGTGAGCTCATGCCTTTCGATTCAGTAAATGAACATGTATGATCCCTTTGAGAGATCGTATTACTCATATGGCCTTATATGCACACCAGCGCGTCGGTGTATAGATCTTGGTTAGTTCATCAACCTATTGGTCTGCCAAATGTACATACTCAAACATATAGTAACACATCTGTCTCTGGTCAAAGGATCCGTGCCCGTTTCGTGATACCATACGATATATGACTTTGGTTATCTCGATCTCCTTAAGTTATCTCTTTGACCTAACTAATCTGACACCTCCAAATCTCTATTCCAATACAGAGGACCTGCATTAAGAGGCCAGTCAGATATCAGCCTAACTGAGAAAGGATTGCCATCACCTACTCAGGATGGAGATAATCTCTTAACAATCATTTAACGGTGCTTTATGAGTTCTCAATCTAACCCTTTAGATAACCATCCAAGCACCAACCTCTTTGATTCAATTATTGAATCAACATCTGTATGATTATTAAGATGGCCATGGTACATAACCCTAATTCTACTAAGGAACCTATTATGCAAATTACTTATTCTTCATTTCAGATTAAAGAATGATATGTGCAATAACATTTATTGCATAATGGCTCACTGTAGGCTCGCATGTCCAACAGTGTCTCCCAAATTCTTTTTATGTTTTTAAATTTTGCTCATTTTTGTGTTTTGAGCGATTGAAAGCTCTCATAAGAATCCTTGAGTGAACCCATTTCCTCAAATGATGAAGTATCATGGTTGCTTTTATTTATACTAGTGAGGTAATCAATCCTCTGTCTCATATGCTCAATCATCTGGGTTTAGTGCTCAAGGATGGACTCCATGAAAGGTGACTCCAACAAATTAGTCTTGGGTAGGTGAGATGGAGGGAAATGTGAGGATGGTGGTGCATAAAAATCCGATGTCTGATACTGTGGCTGAGGTGGATATGTACAAAAGTTAGGAGCAAAATCCTCCTGAAAAAAATGGAGGTGAACCGACTGGAGGGTACAAGCGATCCGTGAAGGTCAGATAAAAATTACTTCAGTCGATCATCTCCGAAACAAGAGAAAATAATCTGGAGAGCACGCTGGTCAAGTCAAAAGATGCGAAGAAAAAGACACAAAGGCGCAGTAGGATCTGGTATGCACACAAGCAATCACAAATAATATACACAAAGCAAAACACACCCCTCAATCACCTACTCAACTCGGTGAAGACTGTGAAAGCTCGGTCTCTTAATCTTATTTGTTTTAGAGTTAGGTGAGAATCACAAAAATTGTGCAAACACCGAGATTGGCTTATGGGATTTGGGCACTAACCTAAATGTGTATGCGAGCAGTTTAAAACGAATACATTGAGAGGATTACTCACCCCAAGACAAATATTTTACCTTTTGTATATTTTAAGGTCAAGTATTTTTAGTAGTCCCAATTAGTAAGAATGCAAGAATCATATCGGGGAGTCAATTTCTTTACCAACATAGGTTATCAAAATTAGAGGGAGAAAGACAGAAAAATAATGTGAGGTGAAACCAATGATGCATGCTAAAGCATAAATGCTCACCTTACCTCCATCTCTCTAAATGCAAGTATGCTAAGAAAAATTGAAACCTATCTATATATAAATGCAAGCCAATGAAATCATCATAGGTATACAAGTGCTAACCACTCGAAAATGGAATCCAAAAGTCCAGTCTTGGGGAACTCTTCGATGCTCACCACAGTGAGTCCTGCAAGCGTTGTATAGAATCCGTCTTGGTGATCAATTCCAAGTCTAAATGAGAAGCACTTGAAAATTTGACTAAGTCTAAACGAGAATTATATGCGCAATCAAATTTAATTAAGTGTTTGGCCTTAATCTATCATCAAGAAAATCCTTCAACTAGGGCTCAATCACACAAAATAAAGAAAACAAAATCGAGAAACAAATAAAAATAAAGCAATGAAAACAAAATCGGTTAGGTCCCCCAAGTGCATCGACACTTGACGAATCAGACCCTATAAACAAGGTATATAGTGTCCTTTTACAAGAGTTTTTGAGTAACTAAAATGCTAAAATAAATCTAAGCTATCTATATTCCAAATGATTGTCTTCTTAAAATCTTCTTCTTCTCTTCCTACGCTCTCCTGCGGCTTTGAAAAGAATCAAACTGCCTCTGCATCACTAGAGTGCACCTGCGCTCCTAAGAAAGCCGCTCCAGTTCATCAAGGTCTCGCAAGAAAGAGGAAACGAAAATGTATAATATACATAATATAAATCTATGAGCAAGAAAAATGATTTAGATTCAATGAATATAAACAATAAAATAATGCCCAAAATATAAATAAATATTTACAACCTAGAATAACAGGTCAAAAGAGAAACCTAACTATCCTCCTTGTGCCTTTCCAACAACGATGTCATTCTATTGATCGAGATTTTCTGGATTTTAATTTATTTATGAATAAATAAACGTGTCGTGTCGTTGCAACCTAAATATCCCACAACAAATAATATATATTTTTATTCTCAAGCCAATAATTATAGAAATGTGTAGCAAGAGAATTTTTTGCTATTTAATTATATTGTATAGCAATATGATCGAGTATAGGGAGGCTACAACTCCCAAGCGTTATTCTACAAATTTGAAAATCAATTAAAAGAAAAAGCAAATTCAAATGCAAACTATCTTGGTTTTTGTCGGATTTTTATCCTTTTATTTTTTTAATTTTTTTCATTTTCATATTTTTTATATTTTTTACCTTTAATTTTTAGTTGTTCTTATTTTTGATTTTTTTAGTTTTCAAAATAATTAATTTTTAAAACAAATTTATATACAAAATGAAAGCATTTTTTTTATTTTTGGAATATGAAAAAAATGAGTAAAAAATCCTGAATAAAATAATTTTGTATTTTTATAATATTTTACTATTTTTATATTTTTATAGAGATTTTTAGATTTATTTAGAATTTTCAAAATGAATAAAAATAAGGAATAATGAAAACAATGAGAATACTAACTATTTTTGATTTATAAAACATAAAATGAAATAAAAAATAATTGTAATTATTTTCCCTCAATATTATGAAGAATTATCTACAAATAGGAAGGGAAATAGCCATTTTTGGATTTTCTACAATTTTATATGATTTTTATAAATATTTAAGTATTTTGTAATATTTTTGGGTTTTAAAAGTTATTAATGTACGGAATTTGCATATAGGATAAAAAACACAAAAAGAAAACAACTCTATTTTTTGTTGAATTTTCGATGCAATATACGATTTGTTTAGATCTTTCAAAGTTCAAATAGGGAAAAAATGTTATGTTTTGATTTTTTAATAGTAAAAATGATAATAAAATGCAATGAGAAAATTATAGTATGAAAATGCACATAACATTAGTCTAACTTGATTTTTGAGAAATCTATCGAGCAACAAATGATTTTTACTTCAACAAGAAAAACATGTAAACTGAATTTTGGCAAAATGTGACTGATCCGTAATTTTTGTGAAAGTTTAATCAATTATAAAATAGAAATCATGTAGGGACAATAGTGTAATTTTCACATCAAAATGTGTGCCAATCACATGATAGCAATTGAATGGAATTATTTGTAATATGAAAAAGCTTGAGGAGAAGTTTTGTAATTTACCGAGTTCTGGATGTCGACAGGGGCCTCTTGTTGTAAATCTTAGAATTTCTAGGGGCCTAGCTTGTAATTTGCCCAAAAATGTTGTATTATAGGGTTTAAACAGTGGGGGCTTCGTTTGTTCCTTCCTCTCTCAAATAGAAAGCACGTACAACGACAACGATGAAGTGGCGACGCCGGCGAATAGGTGGATGTGCGACAGTTCAAGAGGAGATCTAATGTGATGGAAGGTTCTTTGCAGACGATGGGCCTGCTTCAGGCGGAGGAGAACGCGATGGACTCGGCGGTCGGCTGTGCTTAAGGAGATGCTCGGTAGCGATTGCGATGGGCGGTGGTCTTTTGCACGGAGGAGTGCTTGAGGGAAGCAAAGGTCACCACGACCTCGTGCTTGGGTGAGGCAGCGAAGCTCGGGTGGTAACTCCAAGAAGGAGGGTAACACTCGCCCTTGCATGGCAGTCGGTGTATTGCTCCAGGCTAGGTGGTGAGTGGTGAAGGCGTGGGCGGGAGGCACCTACTGGGCTGCAGCGGGCGACACCAGTCCTTTTTTTGTTGTTTTTTTGTAATATTTTTTGACATTAGATGTATTTTTTTCTTTTTTTAAATAGCAGCTGTAATATTTTTTTAAAACAGAAATTGAATTTTTGTATTTTTTAATTCCTGTGAATCTGCACAAGATAAGGATAACTCGACTTGAGCACAATGTGCTCGGTGAAAGAGATGTAAAATAAAAATAGAAATGTGAATGGTTTGGATACGGTGAAATGGGATGAATTCGGATCCCCGGCCATCGAGGTATGAGATCGTGTGAGATAAAATAGGAATGTGAGTAGATCGAGATGTGGATGTGAAATCAGAATCGAGAATGGATCGAAAGTAGTAGCTAATGATAAACAAATATTTAGAATAAAAATGACAACAAAATTTAAAATGAAAAAAATTAAACTATGATTAACCAAGGTTAAAAACAAAAAAAATGGATCTCACTGTGGGAGCAGATAATGTTGTGATGGCCTCGACGAGGATCGATTCGCTGTCACCCAACGACTCGGAAGCTGGGCACCTCTTTCCAATAAGATGGCTCTTGGAGAATAGACTTCTCTCACCAAAAGATTGATCAAAGAAAAAATGAAGGAGATGAGATCCATTAGAAAGAAGAAGAAATCAAAAATAGGAAGATATGTATAAAAAGGAAGGTATTTAGTGATTATTTACATAAAATAAAATAAATTAATAAAATGGAATTTGTAATTAAATAAATTAATAAAAATAATCAATATGAAAAATTAATTAACCACCTTAATGGTGGCTATTTAAGGCATATATTCAAATTATACAAGAAAGGCATGTTTCAAATTAATAAATAAACAAATTAAATTGGATCTTCAAAATTAGACTAATCAATGTTAGATATTATTTTTGGTGTTTTTTATATAAGGTGTTTAATTACATACATATCCTAATACATAAGGTACATTATACATGTGTACAAACAAGGAATTTTTTTTATTTTTTAATAAAGTTTTTTATTTACTTTAAATTACAATGAATAATGTATACAATTATTAAAAATATAATATGTATAAACATAAAAAATAAAAATACAATAAAAAATGGCCAACTTGTAAAAACCAACCTAGAAAACGGTCTTTCAAACAATATCTACAAAAAATATGAAACCACAATCATTTTAAAGATAATTTGATTTAAAATATAATAGAAGTGAGTTTAATTCAATTTGAGTTCATATTGAGCAGGAATTGATCTTTCAATTATTGCTTTACACCTTTTCCGAGTATGGTTACTTTTATTATGTACAAGATTTTATTTTACAAGTATTTTTATTATTAAGGGAACATTTTTATTTACAAAATTTGTTTAGAAAATTATTTAATTTGAGGTCAATTTATATACAAATAAAATAATGTAAGTTTTATACAAATATACACAGAATAAATAAGGAAATATTTACTAAGATATTTTTTTTTGGATTTTCTGAATAAAGACCCTACCTCCCTCTATTTTATTCCTGGTCGATCAGGTCAAGTCTCGACCTTCCCTCGGAGTTCGGGTCAGCCTGTATCTATTACACACACACACACACACATATATAGTCTTTTTATTTTCCCTTTATTTATTTATTTATGATTAAAATAGTAATATATGTACAATATTTACACATAGATGCAGTTTGGTAAGAATATGGATGTATTTTATAAGGAATTTTAAGCTAAAATATATTAATAAAGATGTTGAAATGCAGATTCATCAATGACCAAGTACTATGTCGTACATGCGAGCTGGTGTGCATATGAGGGCATATGAGTAATTCAATCTTTCAAAGGGATCATACAGATTCACTTGTGAATCAGAAGACATGAGCTCACTCATGAGGTATTGTGATCGGTCGAATTCCATGCATAGTCGTCTTGATTTAAAAGCACGGCAAGAATTAATAGGTATGATATATGCTTTTGGAAATCATATGATCGATACCAACTCCCAATGACTGAATGAGAAACTTAATCATAAAACCCTAAAGACGATAGTGTAAATTCATCCATGTCTTCGGGTTTATTCTATGTCTTACAATATGCAGGATGTACATGTATTGGGAATACATGAGTGTAATGTGATCATAAATGATTCTATAACCATGACACTTCCATTCCGAGGTTGTGATAAATATGTCTAGATTTTAGCGACTCCTCTTATTAGAGAAGTGATATGATCTTAGTCGAAATGTTGGACAATGGTATAAAAGTAATCAGATGCAATGAGAAGATAAGATCTACGACCTTGATTTAATCAAGCACCTATAAGAGGTCCTCGAGATTTGGATTTTAGATGTGATCTCAATCTCTAAGTCACTATACATGAAACGCACAATCGCCCTGTCCTTATCTCCAAGTATCTGCAGAGAAAGTGCACTACTCTTGAAAGAGTTCAAGAATAATTCCATTGTTAAATTATATCCAAGCTATGAAAAATGTATAATTAAGTGTGATTTATTTATCTTAAATACTATGAATTCAATTAATATTATTTAGATGCATGAGAATGACGATCCAATATAATTAAATATGATTTAAGTTTTATGGATAAGAATAACGTGGATAGCACTATCCATATTATTGATATATTATAAATGCGATTTATAATATATAAGAGAGATATATCTGTGAATAACATTTATAATTTAAATATTATTGTGAATTGGATTTACGGTGGACAATTAATTGAAGATGCGATTTACATTTTATTTTTTGATTGTGAATATGATTCACAAATTTCCAATGGCATGATTGCAATGTTTACAAAAAACTGGATTTATTTTTACGGAATTATTAAGAATAAATATTGTTGTAAATTTTGGAGATATTCAATTAATATAAGATTCCATGAAATAGGAAAAGTGGAGCCACCTTCCATGTATGGAGGGTGGACGACCACAATACGTATAAGGAATATGGTGTCTGTCCACTCCTATTATGGAAGGAGACTTGACTCCTTATTTATCCAAGGTGAGTTAATTCAATTTAAAGTAATATATGTTGATTATTGATGAGTCACCCGGTTGACTAGGTTAAGTTGTCAAATTTAGGTGTTGTTGTTCCCTTAGTCAACCAAGAGATTCAATGCAGAAAAGTTTGTATAATAAACCAAAAAATGATACACAATAAAACCTAAGGTGGTCCGCTATGGTTTTAGCCTGGTATAACTCCCAGGGTCGAACAAAAGGAGCACATGAAAAACTTGGTAGTGAAAACTTAAGAAATGATTTTTAAAAATTTTCCTTTTATATTTTTGTGTTTTGTTTTTGTGGTTTTCTTTTTTTTTAGTTTATTTTTTAAATTTATAATTTTTTTATGTTTTTAAATTTTCAGTTTTTTAATTTTGCAATTATATTTTTTTTATTTTCAACAAGATGAAATTCAAAAATCAAATTTAAATAAAAATGCAGAATGTGCAACTTTTTTGGATTTTTATAATATAACAAAAATGCTTAAAAATTTTCAAAGAAAATATTTTTGGGTTTTAAATATTTTTTACTATTTTTGATGAGTTTTTACACTTTTTTCAAGTTTTTAATGATTTTATAAAAATTAGAAAGTACAAATTACACTAGACAAGAGTATTTAACAATTTAAAAATAAAACATGAATGAAAAAATTATGAATTTTTTTCATGGAAACTAGAAGAAAATACCTAAACACATAGACTAAACACATTTATTTGATTTTTAAACAACTTATTACATTTTCTAAGGTTTTGCGTCTTTTGAAATTTTTAGGGGTTTTGCAAATAATCAATGTGTAAAAATTGGCTCGAAGTAGACAGAAAAAGAACTCTACTCTATTTATTTTGGAATTTTGAGACAATGTTTGATTATTAATAATTTTTTAAATGTCAGGAAAAGAAAATGAATATGTTTTTGAATTTTTATAATAAGCAAATAAAGTCAAAATTTAATGAAATTTTCACACAATGAATCAACAAGCAGCATGAGTCAAACTTGATTTTTTCAGAATTTATTGATTGCTAAAAGAATTTATTTTAATAAGAAAAGCTTGCAAATAGAAGTCTGAAAAACAGAGAATGAAATGTACATTGTTTATTTTTTTCCATGAAAAGTTATAAAAAAATAGACACGGGAAAAGATTGTAATTTACCCAAATAATATGGGTGATGCACGTACGAGTACTGTGTGGGGGCCTTTCTGCAAATTTGAAAATGTCCTAGGGGCAGAATATAGATTGTTTTAATTTTTTATTCCACCTTTAGGCTTCTCTGTTCGTTTCTTCAAGACCAAGCCAAGAGCGGGTGATGAAGAGCGACGACGTTTGGCGATCGAGGAGTGCTCCTTGCGCAGGCGGAGGAGGGCGGCGATGGCGAAGATGCGTCAATTCCAGTGGAATGGAGTAGATTGTCAAAATATTCTCAGGTTTGAAGTTCGCTCAGATTTGATTCACTAAAAGTTTGTTTCAGATTCGATGAGAAAATAAACGAACCGAACGTGAACACGAGTTTGGGCTCGATTAAATAAACGAACTGAACCTCAAAAACATAGGTTAGCTCAGGTTTGATTCATTAAAAGTTTGATTATATGTACACTTACATACATAAAAGTATATATATACATATTGTATATATAAGGAAAATATATATTCTATCATAAAATAAGGGTTATTCCTTTATTTTCCCAAGGCTACGGCACTGCCCTATTCTTAAACGAACCTTTAACGAACCAACCGAATCTAATTATAGTTTTCATTTTATCGAGCCGAACCGAACCCTAGCCTGAATGTATGTTAAATGAATCGAGCCGAGCCTGAGTTGGTTTGCTCAAGTTCAACTCGTTTACACCCTTAGGCGTAAGGTTGCGATGATGGTGAGCCATAGGAGGCCGCGACGATGGATAATGGAGTTGGCGGTCGCGTGCAATCGGTTGCATGCAATGGAGATGAAAACAACGGTGGTCGATGATGAGGCACGATGGTCAACGTTGTTGTGATCGACGTGAGATGGAGGGCGCGATTGGCGACAGGGTGTACTGGGCTGCTGACGGTAGAAGGTTCGATGGTCGGTCTCCTACGTAGTTGGTGCATTTTGGCTTCAATGGATGGACGACGTTGGCACGTATATGACAGAGGGGCGACACACTAGTTGTTGATGGTGGTGGTGCAAGTTCTCCAGGCAGAAGGTCGGCCACTCGCACAAGGTTGAAGGAAAGTGGCATCGGGTTGCTGGGCGATGCTCATGGGCGGCTACGAAAGGGTATGTCGTGCGACTAGCTGAGAAGTAGGGCATCACTCCAAACGGCGATGGTAGTGCCGTAAAATAAATTTTTTTATTTTTTTAAAACTGTTGCTGCAATTTTTTTATTTGTTTTGAATTTCGTGTACCTATAATAAAACAAATACATAGATCGACTCGAGCACGATGGCTCAATCTCAAATATTATTGATAGAAAATGTGAATGAAATAGAGGATCTGGCGATCGGGGTCGGGTAAATATGAATCTCCGGCCAACGTGCGTAGTCAAGTGACTGATTGCATGAGATAGAACGTGAAATGGAGAGATCGCGAGTATGAGATGGGAAATTGGATTTGGAAGTGGGTCAAATCGTGATGGTTATTTAGGAACTAAGATCTAAAATATAGCAATGAAATCATAGCAAAAATTAAATCTAAAATTTATGTAGAAGAATGATGGGAAAAAACGGATCTAACTTGTGGGAGGCAGGCACCGTGATGGCCTCGACGACAACCGATCTGCTGTCACCGGATAGCTTAGGGGCTGGGCTCCTCTATCAATCAACGGAATACTTGGGACTGGGGCTCCATCTCCACTAAATGTTGATCAAATAATAATGAAGGAGAGGAGACCCATTAAAAAAATAAGAAATCCAAAAAAGGAAGATATATACAAGAAAGTAATGTGTTTAGTGGTTGTTTGAATAAATAAAATTAATTAATTAATTAATTAAAAAATGAATTTCGTAATTAAATAAAATAAACAAAATAATTAATTTGCAAAATTTAATTAGCCACCATAATGGTATATAATCAAATCTTATATACATGGTAGGTTTTCAAATCAAATAATTGAAGAAATAAATCAAATTTTCGTAATTATATTAATTTAATTAATTAATGGTAGATATTATTTTTTGGGTAGTTTTTATATAAGGAGAATAATTTTTGCATATTATATATATATTAATGTATATTATACTCATATACAAATAGGGAAATAATTTTATATACATTTTTTAAAAATATTTACTTTAAATTTTTGTGAATAATATTTACAATTATAAAAATATAATATGTACACAAGTAAAAAATAAAAAATAAATACAATAAATAAATAGTCATTGCAAAAACAACCCCAGAAAATTGACTTTTCAACCGTAACTCCAACAATTAAGAAATTATTGCTATTTTAAAGATAATTTAATTTAGAGTCATTGGAAGGGAGTTTAATTCGTTAAAGACCCTATCTCCCCCTACTTCATTTTTGGTCGATGAGGTCAAGTCTTCACCTTCTCTCGGGATTCAGATCAGTTTGCATTTATTGCATAAATACATCCTTTATTATTATTTTTTTCAATTCTTTTCTTTTTCTTTTCTCCTTTATTTTTTATTTGGATAGAAAAAAGGTGTTAAAAATGGATACTTAACAAATTCATGCAAAATGATAACTTCATGAAATTATTAAGAATTTACATTTATTTGACTAAGAAAATAAATCTAAAATAAAAGAATAGAGGCGAGAATCATGGATCCATCATTCCCCTATACTTTACCTTTGATACTCCCTTAGCAAGCACTTATTTGGAAAATAAGTGAAAATAAAAATAAAGAAAAGAAAAAGGAAAGAACTTACAACAATGTGGACTTTTAAACTTATCTTCATAAAATTGGAGTATAGATCTCAGTCAGGATTATTAGTGCGACGGAACCTTAATGGGAAATGGATTTAAAACCTAATAGCCTCTAAGTTCCACAAGACTCCTATTCAGGTCTCCTCAACAGTCAAGTCAGAACAAGTCTACATACACTAATTCTTATGACTATGAATCTTTACTTGTACGATGTAAGTGAAATATAACTCCTCATCTCAAAAGAAGCAAAGAAACAACCTCTCTCAACAAGGCAACTCTAGTTACCTGGTCTTGCAACTCTTTCCTCGAGGAGCTGCGATATTCCCTTCTAAGTCCAAGTACAACCAGCTCAAGAAGAAGAGATGGAGGAAAGAAAGGAAGGTAATCGGTGTAGCTACCTATCCTTGGATGCATGACCAGTGTAGCCAAGTCATCCACTGCAAGCTTACAAAAACTTTGAAGCTCTTTTTTTTCTTTCTTTTTTTATACTTATATATACACTCCGATAGGTATTTTACTATTCAATCAGATCTATATACTTTTGAAGCTTATTACATTTTTTTCTTTCTTTTTTTTCAAATATATACAAAGTGCAACATGTACGTAAGAAGTTTTTCCTCTTGAGCTAGTAGACTATCCCTCTTTTGAAGCATTATTGCAACCCCACGAAATTCTGTATTTAGACCTCTTCGCAACTAGACCAAGTTGAGACACACTTCCCTCCCTAGAGGAGGACGAGAGGTTCCTCCTAAATGTACTACGCTCGTATGCTACTCCAAGCCAAAAGATTCTGCTTTCTCACTACCTCCTCCATGAATAGCTACATGTAGAGTGCTTGTCCAAGATATGCATGGTCTTGAAGAATCGTGCATGTGTTGTTAAATATTCTACTTAGACTAATTAAGAGGATATGTGAATACAGTCTTATGCACTCAAAGAATTAAGTCGCTAGGACGCGAAAAGCCTTAATTCCATTTCTTATAAAGTTCCTCTGAAAATAAATGGATTAAGGTCCAACCAAGCTCCATTCTTCAATTTTATTCGAGACTTAGTTTAAATGTCAATATTATCCTGAAAAATGTACATGCAAATGTAAGAAATAATGTACAACACAAAGAAAAGAAAACAAAATCTTTTTTTTTTGGGAAATATTTTTTTAATTTTGAACTTTTTTATGGATTTTTTTGGAAAAAAGATTTTTCAATTGTGCAAATTTTTATATACTTTGTTTTTGTATTTTTTAGGGTTTCTAATAATGTTAGGATTAGTAGATAAGATACCCATATTTACACGGGCGTGAGTCAATTATTTACAACAAATAAGTAAAGCGATTTAGAATTTGAGTGTTAGTAATTTATACAAGTATATATATACAATTTAGTAAAAAATTTTATGGGTGATGCATATATTTCGTAAACTTATTTTAAAATAATTTTACAAATACTTTCGAAAACTATAGTCCAAAATAAAATTCTAAAACAATTTTGCATAAATTTAGAAACAATTGAAAAGTATTTTGCAAGCATTTTTTTCAAACAGTATATATAGATTTTTCGAAAATAAATTTTCAATCATTTTCAAAACTTTTGAAAATAACTTTACAAAATTATTTTATTTCACACAAAGAAAATAAAATTTTACAAGCCAAAATATTTTTACAAAGGTTGAAAACATTTTTCAAAATATTTTTCAATTTTTATTCAAAAGATTATTCAAATAAATTCTCAAACTACTTTCAAAATATTTTTTAAAATATTTTAACCTGACTTATTAATCACTATATACAAAAAAATTAAGAAATATCTACATCTTTTTATTAGTTGATTTTACTAAATTTTACATGTAATGTATTTTAGGCATATTATTTAAAAATACAAAAGTACGTGTTATGTCTAAAGTATATATACAATATATATGACACCCCCTATTCTTAGCTCGAACGATGTCCTCAAAGTGATCAGAGAGCGATAAAGGAAGACATAACTCGTGCTGAGTTGGGGAGGAGAAAATAATACAATGCTCCATGACGAATGAAAAAAATAAAATCAATAGGAGTCGATGATCCCCCCTATACTTAGTATCAAGTAATCCTAAGTATAGGAGATTGCTGAAATGGGGAGAATCGAGGATGAGAATTTACACAAAAATTAATGAATTCACTTACCCCCCTATACTTAGTGTAATGAATCACTATATATAGGAAAAAATATTCACAGGTGGGGGACAAGAGGGAGAATATATTGAGTTTACCTCCCCTATAATTTGGGTCGGAGATCCCAAATATAGGCAATAAACAAGAGGCAATCAACGCTAAGAATATGAACAATTCGAGTCTAGCACCCCCTTCTTAGGATAGAATACATCCTAAGTATAACAAAAATTCTAAGAGAGACCTGAGGAGCCAAACAAAATGAAAGAAAAGAAAGAATAAATCAAGACGAAACCCGTATATACAAGGAGAACAATATTGAGATGCCTCTCAACAAGCATTAGAGTTTACGCGCCTAGCTGGGTGCAAAGGCTAGGATAACACTCTATCAAGGTTCAGAACAACAACAAACTCAGGATAGTCAAAAGAGACACCCAAATATGCACTCAAGTGGGTGTCGTCTATAGAGAAAAGAGAAAATGATGTATGATCATATTCCGATAGCATAAAAGAAATCATCGGCTCAAGGTCTGAATGGAGTGAATGGATGGAGCTGAAGAAATCGAATGTGGAGAAGGAATGATCTACCAGGGAATCCTCCACGTCAATCACCGTCTTGAATAGGTAAGGAAGATCAAGATCAGGAGACTCTCTACGAAAATCAATATCCTATGTATTCAATGTAGAGAAATTAGAATCAACATCAAATAACTCAAAGATCGTGTCATCCTAGCGAGGGTTGTAGAGGAGAGAAAGATCAATATCCGTGAAATAAGAAGTAACCGATGACTCAGTCTTGTGACTGACATATCAGAATCACGTCCAAGAAGTGAAATCAAGTACATGGGACATAATGCATCATCTTGCAGATAACCCTCGGGGAGTAATGCAAGCTCGTCAGTAAAAGATGGGGAATCAGATCATAACTGGGGATCTACACTGTTGTCAAACACCAGATTCCTGCGCCGAAGTAGCTCATCAGTTGTAAATGACATCTGAACAACCTCGAAGCATGGAATGTTGCTCGTCAGCAATGCGGAAGCGGTAGAAGGTGCATAATCTGATTCACAAACTGTGGCTATGCTGTCAAATATCAGGTCCTCCAAAAATATATCGACATCATCAAGTGGAAGGACACATGGCTTAAAGACACGACTATCTAGGTTTGTCAAATAAAAATGGTGTCCCTCATCAAGCTCCGTATGCTGAGATGGATCCAAATGTCTATTTGAATCTAAGAGGATATCTGAAGAATGCATACTGAATCAGCTGGACAAGATCAAAAACACCGCGCCTTTGTGTCATTTTTGCCTCCCTCACCTTTGACCCTCGCTCATCGTGAGCCTTCTACTGTTTTACACTCCTTTTATTTCCTGTTCACCTCCGTGCCCTTCATCCATCATCTATTCCTTTTTGACCCTCTCAATATGTCGTCACACGGATTGTTTAGTCAGGACCCTGCCGACGCCCACATTGATTCCGTGTCGCCCACATCTTCAATAAACAGGGGTGATCTCCAAGTGGTTAGTTCGGATCTGGCGTATTTCTCCTTGGACTCCCCTATTCTTGCACCCTTCAACACTTGCCTATCCCCAATAAATCCACTGTTCGGGATGGACTCACAAACCGAATCAACCCTTCCTCTTCAAATAAATCGGGATTACTCTTGTCCCAGAATTAATCCTTTGTGGATGGAGATCGATTTCAGTCAATATCCTATGCTTAGTTCACAACTTTTTGGGATTGACCTTAATTCCAGACTCATCTCAGCAGCTGGTGCTCAGACAGACACTGATCAGGATTTATTCCGCCATGCAGATTCTCACTCTGATCGCGAGCCCGAAATTCAAGACAATTCTGAGATGGCTCCAACTGGCAGAGGAAAGGGAACACAGCCCCAACAGGGTGAACCAACAGATCAAGGGGAAGGATAATACACCACATAGAATGAGGTCAACAGTCAGTTGCTTGCATCTATCCAGGCCTTCTAACAACAATTGACCAATCAGGCTTTGGCCCAGACCGCATTCCAGGATATGCTCAATGATTTATGACGGAGAGCTGATGAGAGAGATGTCAGACGAGATGACAATCATGATCTTGAGTTCAATCAAGGAGGTGCAGGAGACGAGCTCTCAGTGGGACGCCCTAAGTATGAATGAATGGATGCAGAACTACCACAGCCGAAGCTGACTTTGAAGTAAACATACAACCCTGGGGTGGGTCGTATCACTGAGTCGATCTAGATTCCACAGATTCACGCCCACTTCGAGCTGAAGCCACAGTTTCTATCTCTGCTTCCCACATTCCATGGGAACACCACTGAGGAACCTTACTTCCACCTCAAGAAGTTTGGCCACATCTGTGCCACCGCTCACTACCCCGGTATTCCTTTGGGGGTAGTCAAGATGATCGCTTTCCTCTTTAGCCTTCAAGACAAGGCCTTGTATTGGGTCGATCACTTGAGAAAGGTAGTCACGACTTGGGAGGAGCTGAAATCTGCATTTCTTCACAAGTTCTATCCTCTGGGTCGTCTGAACCAGATGTGTGCCTGCATCTCAAGCTTTTATCAGAAGCCCAGCGAGAAAATCCATGAAGCTTGGGAGAGATTAAAGGAACTACAAGAATGGTGTCCCCACCACGAGATTCCCAAGACTAGTCTTGTGCTGCACTTCTTTGGTTGTCTGGCACTAGAGAGCCAACGAATTGATGATGCCGCTTATAGAGGTTCACATTTCAACAAAGATGAGGATGTTGTCTGGAACTTTTTTGAGGAGATGGCAGAGGGAGAGGTGCTCGGTCCTCATTATGTGCTTACATGAAGATGCCTGCTGCCATTAACAAGCCTGTGAACATGGCTAGCCACACCGAAGACAAGGATGAGAGCTCCAACCTCAGCATTATTGGGAGCCACTTGTCTAAAGTCGACATTATCGAGAAGAGGTCCCAATACCTCGAAAAATTATCTGTCATTGAGAATAGAACCCATGGACTGGAGAAACTTGATTTAATTTCTCAACAACAAGAGCAGCTAGTTCGAGCCCTAAACATCAACGCCTGCAACTCTGTGTCCGCTACTGAGAACTCTGTTGAGCTGAAGGAACTGTCACACATACAACCTCCTTAGCCTAGTCCTCCGCAACCTCCACCAGTTCAGCACGTATACTACATGCAAGCACCGGAGCAGCCCCTACAGTCACAAAACCAGATGGTTGTCTATCAACCCGAACTGCTTCCTGTTTATCCAGAGCAATTTCCTCCTACCCCACCACAAACTCAAGAGATCAATGGTGTATGGGAATATGAACAGCAACTGACCTGTCCTCAAGGACACTTCCAGGGTCAGAACACGGCGAATCGACCACCAAACCAGCAACAACAGAGAGGTAGGAACTTCCAGCCTCAAAATCCACAGCAACAGCAATATGGGAACACATGGAGGCAGGGATATCAGCAACAACAACCTGGCTACCTCCACCCTCCACAGCAGCCGGCTGCAGCATATCATCACTCAAATTCCTCTCAACAGTATTCACAGTATCCCTCTCATTTTCCTCCACACCAATTTTGATAAGGATACCAACAACACCTTCCTTCAAATTATCCGAATAAGAGGCCCTAAGGGGGGAAATGCATCTGAAGTTGCACCAGTGAACTCGGTCTTCACTTTTCTTCAACAGTTGGTCAAAAATATTGCTGAGATGACCCAGAAGATCGACGACCAGATGGCTGCCAAAATTGTCATACCAGCCTAGGTCGAGGCTAACCCGAATAACTTCCAACGCAAAGAGCAAGTAGCTTACAGTGATCTGCCCAAATCAGGTAGAAATGATTTGTTTATATCTAACACTGCAACTATCAGGAGCGGTAGAACACTCAAGCCATCAGCAACTACGAAGGGGAAGCATCTTGAATCTGACGGGGAATCGTCCGTCAGGCCAATGTTAGGGCCAGGAAGTATTTTTGGAGCAGCACCATCATCCAAAAAATCACCAAAAAATGAAGAAAACTACAAAACACAAAAAGATAGCAGCAACCTCGGTGGAGATAGGCCATCATTGGAGACGTTTGCACCTACCTCAGAACCAGTTCCGGACGGGAGGAGCCTTGCACCTGCAGTGAGTCCAACGCCAGCACCTGAAGCCGAGCCCGCCATTTTTGGTCACAAAATTGTAGATGAATCCATTCCTTTTTGCCATCTACATGTATACAATAATATGGACACCATTTTGAGTGATATTGGTGAGGATTTTGTAAATATTCCTTTTCCAGAGGCAATGAAAAAACACAAAAAAATGAAAATTTTGAAAAATACTTTGTCTGATCCTGCTATCGCAGAAATTATTCAGAATTTGGTATTGAATATGCTCTTGATGAAATCTCTTGAGTACATGCCAGCTGTGAAGAAAGGAGTGAAGGATGCATGTATGAATAAGCGTAGGCCTCATCCCCATAACTCTAGAAACAAAGGAGGCAAGCCTGAAAAGCACATCCTCACAATGGCCATAGTCAATGCTATCAGCAATCTCCCAAACAAGAAGCCAGATAATAGGTCACCTCTTGTATGTTGCCAGATGTTCGATCAAAATTTCGAACGCACTCTGCTAGATAATGGGTCTTCGGTCAATTTGATGCCAGCTTCCTTGATCACGGAATTCATGCTAGGACCGCTCAAGCCCACCAAGATGATTCTACAATTTGTAGACAAATCAGTTAAGAGGCCTAGGGGCGTATTGGAGGACGTGATAGTCACGGTCCAGGGGAGGCAGTTCTCGATCGATTTTGTGGTATTAGATATGGACGTCTCTACGCCCTTGCTCCTCACCCCAATTATACTCGGACGACCATTCCTGCGGACATCGAACGTAGTGGCTAATTATGGGAGTGGAGAAATCACTTTCGGAGCTGGTGGTGACACGATTCAAATAAAGGCCCTATCTGATGCCATACTGTCAGAAAGAGCATTTGAAGCATGCGCAAAGGTGATCGAATCTTCCAAAAACTGTGACTTTCTAGATGAAATACACGATACAAACATTTTTATGGATGACGAAGAAATCCATGGATTCCTCTCTCCAATGGAAGGAATGGACCATGCAGTCGAATTTCCCCTTATCAATCACTATGAGATATGAGATGACCTGCTAGAGAAGACGCAGGCGGCGATGATGTGCCTTCAAGTTTAAGAGCAGATTGTTGATGAATTCTGCAATGAAGAGGATATTATTGAAACATTCTGTCAAGATTTGAATGAGGAAGCAGAACAGAGTATGGTGGACGCCGAACAAATGAAAGAATCGCCACCTACACTAATAGTTGAGGTCACTTCTGAAGCAGCTCCGACCCCACCAGAATTAAAACCCTTGCCCTCCAACATGAAGTATGCCTTTCTTGTGGGAGAACCTAACATGCACCCGGTCATTATCAATGCGCACCTGACCGAAGACCAAGAATCTCGTCTGATGGAGGTCCTTGAATGCAACCGCAAGGCGATTGGATGGCGAACTTCGGATCTCCATGGGATCAATCCATTACTGTGTTCGCATCGCATTTTTATGGAGGAAGATTGCAAGCCCTCTCGAGAGCTTCAGAGAAGATTAAATTCTAATCTGCGAGAGGTTGCTATGAAAGAGATCCAGAAATGGTGTGATGATGGGTTTATTTATCCCATCTCCGACAGCAAGTGGGTGAGCCCTCTGCATGTTGTGCCCAAGAAATCAGGGATCACCATCATGAAGAACGATAAAGGAGAGGAGATCGCAACCAGAGTACCCACCTCTTGGCGAGTGTGTGGACTACAGAAGACTTAACCTCACCACCAAGAAGGACCACTTTCCTTTACCCTTCATCGACCAGATCTTGGAGAGATTGGTCGCGAAGAAATATTTCTGCTTCTTGGATGGATACTCTGGGTATAACCAATTTGCTATAGCTCCTGAAGACAAAGAGAAGACTACGTTCACATGTCCTTTTGGTATGTATGCCTTCAGACGGATGCCGTTCGGGCTTTGCAATGTCCCAACCACATTTCAGAGGTGTACGCTTGCAGTTTTTGTCGATATGGTGGGTAATTTTTTAATGTCTTTATTGACGATTTTTTGGTCTACAGGGATTCATTCGATCAATGTCTGGAATATTTAGACCAAGTCTTATGGAGGTGCTGCGAAGTAAATCTTGTGCTCTCGTGGGAAAAGAGCAACTTCATGGTGACCGAAGGAATCGTGTTGGGTCATGTTGTTTCTAAACGGGGCATGGAGGTTGACCCAACCAAGGTGGAGGTAATTTCCAAGCTTGAGCTACCTACAACAATCAAGTAAGTCAGGTCATTTTTAGGGCATGTCGGTTTTTACCAATGATTCATTAAAGATTTCAGCAAACTGGCCAGACCATTGACTGAGTTGCTCGGCAAGGAGAATGAATTCATTGTGGATGACCATGTGCTCCTTGCCTTCAATCAGTTAAAAGAACTTATCAAACATGCCCCTATCTTGCATCCACTGATCTGGACTCCGCCTTTTGAGATAATGACCGACGCGTCAGATTATGCCATTGGTGATGTTCTCAGATAGAGAAAGATAATGTACCATTTGCAATTCACTACGCTAGCCGAATGCTTGATGAAGCCCGGAGCAACTACATTGTCACTGAAAAGGAGCTGCTAGCGGTAGTCTTTGCCTTGGAAAAGTTCCGATTCTACCTCCTTGGATCCAAAGTGATTGTTTACACTGATCATTCGGCCATTCTGTACTTACAACAGAAGAAGGACGCCAAACCACATCTTATTTGGTGGATCCTTCTCCTCCAGGAATTTGACTTGGAAGTTAGAGATAAATCTGGGGTAAAGAATGTGGTGGGCGATCATCTATTAATGCTTCCTGAACTAGAATCCCCTGAGCCGCACCTGCAACCTATCACAGAGACCTTTCCAAATGAAGCAATTCTTTCAGTCACCTCGCTTCCATGGTATGCAGACATCATGAATTATCTAGTGACCAAGAAAATCCCACAGGATTGCCCGAAGTTAAAAATAGATAGATTATTGTCTAAAATCCATTTCTACCAGTGGGAGGATCCATACTTGTTTCGTGAAAGGGCATATTGTATATGGAGAAGGTGTATGCCTCAGGAGGAAGTTCCAAGTGTCCTCGCCTTATGCCATGACCAAGATTCGGGAGGACAACATTCTGGTAGACGAACGACAGCAAAAGTTCTTCAGAGCGGCCTCTGGTGGCCTACACTATTCAAGGATGCAGAAGATTATGTCAAATGCTGCACTGATTGTCAAAAGATGGGTGGAACCATAGGAATGAGAGATACGATGCCTCTAAAATTCATTCAGATATCAGACATCTTCGACGCATGGGGCATTGACTTTATGGGCCCATTTCCCAACAGTCAGGGCTATGAATATATTCTTCTTATTGTCGATTATGTAAGTCGCTGGGTGGAGGCTAACCCCGCCTGAACCGCTGACAGTCAGACTGTCTGTCGATTCTTGAGAGATCACATCATAGCACGGTTCGAGATTCTCAAGATTCTCATATCTGACGGGGGTAGCCATTTCATAAACAGAGAGGTGAAGAAGCTGACTCAGAAATTCTGCATTGAACATCGTGTTGCTTCACCCTACCACCTGCAGTCTAATGGCTTAGCTGAATGTTCAAACAGGGATATCAAGACAATTCTACAGAAGCTTGTGCGTCCGAATCGCAAGAACTGGTCTCAGCTACTTGATTCCGTTCTTTGGGCTTACAGAATAGCGTACAAGTCACCCTTGGGAATGTCTCCCTACCGCCTTGTGTATGGCAAGCCATGTCATCTACCCGTTGAATTAATTCATAAATCTTTATGGGCCATCAACATGTGTAATTTGGACTCTGAGAAAGCAGGAAAGAACAGGAAATTAGATCTGATCAGATTATTGGAATTCAGAGATTATGCATATGACAACAGGCTGATGTACAAGGAGAAGGTCAAAACGTGGCATGACAAGCGTATCCGCCGCAAGTCCTTCGAGCCAGGTCATAAAGTATGGTTGTTTGATGCGAAATTAAAGATCTTTCCAGGCAAATTGAAGAGCAAATGGGCTGGGCCATTTATGGTTAAGCACGTTCGTGACAACGAAAGTGTATTGATATCTAATTTGTCAGCTGACGCACAGCCATTTGTAGTCAATAAATAGCTTCTGAAGCATTACCTTGAACATGATACATTGATATCTGTCGTTGACTCTATTCAAGTAATCTATAGGGATGAGCCGAATATTTCCAAAATGTCAGATGAAGGCAAAGCAGAGCAAAATATTTTTGAATGACTTTTCTTCTTTTCTTCTTTTCCTTCTCTTCTATCTTATTCTACTGACTTGATGTCATCCCTTTCATCACTGCTACACTTAGGATGTACTTTATCCTAAGTGTAGGGGGAATGAGCATCCCGAGTTGTTCATATCCACTTTCATCTCTTTTCTTTTTTCTTTTTTCTTCTTTTCTTCTTCTATTCTTTTCCTCGTCTATCTTCTTTATCTACTGAAAAGGTGTCGCCCTTTTTGTCAGACCTTTATACTTAGGACGTACTTTGTCCTAAGTATAGGGGGGTGTGCACCCCGAATGCTTCTATTCTTTGATCCTCTCCATTTTCTCCTCTTCTTGTCTATACTTAGGGATATCTTACCCTAATTATAGGGGGAGACAGTCTGAGTATGATCTGTTCATTCCCACCCTTGACCCTTCCTACTTTGTGTAGTCTATTATACATAGGATTATTTGATCCTAAGTATATGGGGGACGGTTGACTTCTCATTCGTTTATTCATCTCTTATTTATTCTTTAGACTTTTCTATACTCGGTACGAGTTATGTCTTTTCTTTTCTCTCTGATCTATGAGGACATAGCTCAAGCTAAGTATAGGGGGTCGTATATACCGTGTATATACTTTAGCCATAACTCGTACTTTCTTATTTTAGTAATAAAAAATGGCTAATCATACTTATAAAAATTCATAAAAGGATGTGATTATTCCTTAAGTTCTTTTTGTATTTACTGATTAATAAATCAGGTGAAAATAGTTTTTGCAAAATGTTTGAAAAATGGTTTGAAAATCCTTGTGAAAAATCTTTTGAAAACTATTTGGAAAATATTTTGTTACATATTTCAACCTTTGTAAAATATTTTGATTGTAAAATTATTTTCTTTGTGTGAAATAAAAAGGTTTGAAAAATGATTTGCAAATGGTTTGAAAAATGGTTGCAAAAATATGTGAAAAATCTATATATATTGTTTGGAAAACCTTTGCAAAAATAATTTTCAACTATGTGGATAGGTTGTAAAATTGTTTGTAAAAATTATTTTGGACTATAGTTTTCAAAATTGTTTGAAAACCCCTTGTCAAATAAGTTTGAGGAATACTTACATCTCATCTAAAATTCTTTATGTATATACCTATAAAATCGACTACTTACCTTTGTAAATTCTTAAAATCTACTTCATGTAAATACAAGATGCATCCCCGTGTAAATATTTGCACCTAGTTTTTAACCAAAACATTTTGTTTTAGAAAAATCCCAAAAAGATTTGTAAAATAAAATCCAAGAACATTTGAAAAACCTTTTTGAAAATCTAAAAAATGCATATGCATCATCTTTTCAAAAAAACCATAAAAAGTTAAAAATCTTTGAAAATTGCATTGCAAAAAGATTTTCTGCATGGAATTTACATAGCATTTGCATTTTTCGGATTGAGTTTGATAATTGAACGAGTCTAATTAAAATCCAAAGATTGGGGCTTGGTTGGACATTAAATCTACCTAATTAACAGGAACCTTATAGGATCTGGAATTGAGGTACTTCAGGTCTAGTTGATTTAATTCTTCGAGGATCACGGGACTTGGTTCAATGGATTCTTGACTGCCTAAGTAGAATATTTTGAAGCACACGCACGACTCTTGTTGATAATGACCTAACTTAGACACCTGCACCTTTCACTTGGCTCAACTCAGTTGGAGTGGTGAGGGGGTTGGATTTGCCGGTATGAGATGCACACAGGTGGAAACACTTGTCCTCCTCTAGGGAGGAAAGTGCATCCCAACCCGTCCAGTGATGATGAGTTTCGAGGACATGAGATTGTGGGTTGCAATAAAGCTTCAAAAGAGGGATAGTCTACTGGATCAAGAGGAAAAACTCCCTATGTAAATGCTGATGTATATAGTATTCAAAAAAAATACAAAAGCAAAAACTCCAAAAAAAAGTGGTCAGGCTTGTACAAAAATAAAAAAAGTGCCTGCCGGAGTGTACATATGTGTATAGTCAAACAAGCAAGCTTGAGCTTCAAAGTCAAATCATGTGAGCCTGCAGCTGGATGACTTGACTACACTGATCTTGCATCCTAGGATAGGTAGCTACACTGTCTACCATCCACTCTTCTCTTCACCCCCTCCTCTTGGGCTGGTTGCCACTTGAACTTAGAAGGGAATACCCTGCTCCTTGAGGAATGAGTTGTTGGATTGGGGAATCATTGGGTTGTCATACTGGAGAAGTCAGTCTCTTTGTCATTTCATTTGGAGAGAGCCACCATCACTCACATTGTACGAGTCAGATTCATAATCATAAGAGTTTGCGTATGAGTTTAAATATTTCTGACCTGGCTATTGAGGAGACTTGAGCAAAGTTTTGGGATTCTCGATGGCTGTTGGATTTCAAATCCGGTTCTCATGAGGTTCCACCCGCACTAAAATTCCAAAGGTCCGATTTAAGCTCCAAACTTTTATTTTGTGAAGACAAGTTCGATAGTTAAACTTAATCCAATTTTCTTCCTTTTCTTTTCTTTGTTTTTCTTCTCTGCACTTATTGCAAAAGTGTTTACTAGGGACTAGCAAAGGAAAGTATAGGGGGATGATGAATCTACATTTCATCGTCTTTATTCTATCATTTTGGCCTTAAAAACCCTAGTAAATGCGTATAAATAGGCTTAATTTAGGCATTTTAGTATTCATGCATCATTGTGTAAATAATGCATAAAATGTGATTTTTAAAGCCAAAATTATAGAATAAAAAATAAAATAAAAAAAATAAAATATTGTAAATATTTTATGATCCGAAACCCCGAGACCTAGGCATCTCGATGACTAGGTCGACAAGGAATAAAGTAGGGGGAGATAAGGGCCAAAATACAATAAAAATACCTTTTATTTCAATTCATTCTTTATTCATTTTGGGACCTATTTTTGGTTTCACTTTTTATACCTAAAATAAAGAAACTTTAAACATGAAAGTTGTAGATAATTAAATAAAGAAAAATACAAAATTGATTTCACTCAAAAATAATACACAGATAAAAAGTTATGATCTTAATAAGATTCCAGAATCCCAACTTCTCAGACCCGTATCTCTCAAATAAAAACTCGAAAAGCATCAAACTCACATTTAATTATATAATTTCCCCTGAGCTATTTAATGAAGGTGATTTCGTATTTTTTGGAGTTACGGTTTGAAAGTTGAGTTTTGGACCCCACTAATATACTTGTACAGATTAAAATATTCAATTTATTATTTATTCATTAATTTCATAATTTGACATTTTTATAATAATTTTGTAAATATTATTTATAATATATGTATACATTAAAATAGGAATAAAGAACAAATAAAACTCAAAAAATAAAATACGTGTACAAAACACCTAGGTATAATACCTGCACAAAAACCTATGTAATTAATACCTCTATTTTATTAAGCATACAAAACACATCAGAAAAATAAAATAAAAATAAATTCAACTATATAAAAATAGGTTATAAATATAGAAAATAATAAACAAAAATAAATAAATTAACTACATAAAATAAAAATAAAATATTAGAATATATAGATAAATATACCTGTATATAAGCTATAAAAGGTAACTTGTATTTTTATACCTCTAAAAAATAAATAATAATAATAAAATATTTCATAAATTGTAAACATTTTTTATTTTATAATAAAAAATTAATAAATTCATTTTCTATTTTAATCAATTTTTTAATTCTTTTTCCAGAGGTTTTTCCTAGTTGGTCCACGTGGACCAACCAGGAGGCTCGGACAGTTGACCTCAGTCAACTGTCTGACCCCCCTCTGTCGTTTTGTCAGAGCAGTTTTTTTGGCATTTTTCTCTGAATTTTGGAGAGCACGCCTTGCCTCTTTTCATGTCGCTTCCTTTTGTGATTTTGCTCCCCATTCATGGAGGATACACGCCCAAGGTTAACCTTGGGGCGTGGATCGCCGATTCGGCGAGATACGCCTCTGTCTTTGGAGTCCCATCACCATTCAGTCAAACCAAATAAAAGCCCCCCCTGACTTCCTTTCACTTTTGATCACTCTTCCGCCACCTAACCCTAGCTAAAACTCTTGTTGACATTCCTGGTGACAGCAGGAATACCTTGGGACTTTCGGGGATCAAGGAGGCTTTAATTGAGGCCGATCCACCTCACCGAAGGTCTTGCCAGAGTCTTCTCCCCGAGCGCCATTGGTTAGATTTCTTCTACCTTACTTTGTCGTTCTTTAGCTCTTAGAATTATCTACAAAGTTACCCCGTGCGTCACTCTTCCTCGATCCGATTTAAATCATCCCAAAATCACCTTGGTCACCTGCAGTCGGAGCTCGAGTTTCTTTCCGGCCGAGGCTAACCACTCCAAGTCTTTATGCGCCCGTTCCACCTCCATGGAGTCGGGCATTTTTCCCTCGACTCCTTCACGTTCTTCTTGCAGGTCCTGGAGTTCATTGTGCACCAGGAGGTGATTTTGAAAGTTCGCTGGACCTGGAGGTGCCTCGCTCCTCCACCGCCGCCGGAGTGCTTTGGTGGCCTCCGCCACTTTCTAAAGCTGCCAATCGGGAGAAGACCTCTGTAGGAGCATCTTGGGCTAATTTGGAGCTCCATTTCACGCCGGAGGGACGTGCCACCATCAGAGGAAGCTCGCAGCTGCGGGCCTTCTTCCTTGTTCGTCCACCGACCGTCCTTATCATCAGATCAAGAACCAAGCCCAGGTCTTCCAGTCGTCGTCTGATCTGCTCCGTCTACGCCGTTGATTGCCTCTCCACCATTTAATCGCAGACGTCCGATCGCGAAGGGGTATCGTGCGTCTAGCGCGCGTCACGTGTTTAAGTGGACGCATCTCAGTCCTCCGCTCATGCGCAAAGCTTGGGTATTTTGAATTTTAACCCAAGCCTTTTTTGTATTTATTTTATAGTTCTAGAACTTTCATCTACAGTTCAAAAACTTTTGTATTATTTAGGAACTAGCCCCCGAACTTCCTTTAATTGCACTTAGGTCCTCCGCCACGTCACCTCATGTGCCTGTGCACGTGAGGTGCTGGCATTTTGCAGGAGACCCCCCGTGAGTTTGATTATTTCATTCTAGTCCTGAAATATTTTATTACAGTGTAATATTTTTGGACAAATTGCATAATAGCCCCTAGGATATTTTATTGCTTTTAGGTCCTCCTAGGCGCGTGCGTACCTGGGCATTTTTGCAGGCGTGTCCCTGGCATTTTAGATATTTGCAATAGGTCCTGGATTTTGTTTAATATGTTATAAATTTTGTGGAAAATTGCATGTTGGCCCCTGAACTTTTGGATATTTGCATTTATACCCATGCCAGCAGTGTATTTTGTCTTTGTTGCTTCTATTTATTTCATGCATCTATAAATTTCTAAAAATCACCAAAAAATCAAGTTAAGTTCCTGTTTAGTTGATCTTCCATGCCATATTTTTGTTTCACTTTTTTATTGCATTTTGATATTTATGAAAATTCAAAAACACGCATTTTTACTACTGTTTGCATTCTAAAATCCATAAAAATTATAAAAACATCTTAGAAAATTCCCAAAAAAATATATTTTGCCTATTTTAGTGTCTTTAAACTTCAGGTAAAAAATCACTAAAAACTATAAAAGAAACCCCTAAAAATATAGAAACTCTAAAAACCTTCATAAAAATATTAAAAATTCCTAAAAATTCTAAAAATACAATTTTTGTCTCTAAATTTTATTTATTTTGTTGTCTTTACTTTAAAATTAATTTGGAGAATTTTTGTTACTGTTTTCTATTTTATTTCTCCATTTTAAATTCAGACTTTTGTTTTATTTACTGTTTTCATTATTTTTTACTTTAAAAATACCAAAAAATAGGAAAAATCTAGAAAAATCACAAAAACATTATAAATTATAAAAAGACCAAAAATATTTTATTTCCTAAATTTTACCTATGTTTACCTATTTTATAAATACTTTATCCCTCTCTTTTCTTACTTTGTATATATTCCATTTAAAGAAAAAGAAAATATAAAAACATAAAATATAAAAAGAAAATATAAAATTAGAAATTAAAAATCAAAATATAAAAAAATTAAAAAGTTAAATAAAAAATAAAAAACCGAAAAACCCACAAAAGTCCATATTGACTAAGTAGTCTATAAGACATAAGGCATTCGACTATTATTGGGTCTACTTTACTCCTTTGCTTCATGTGTTCGATCCCTACTTGCTTGCCATTATACATTCTTAGTAGGGTATAATAAAATTTAATCCTTGCTCTTGATTGCTTGATTGATTGTGTGGGTTAATTGTTGATCAACGTGAAGGCCTGAGTAGTCGCCTCAGCGATAGTGAGTCTGATCTGTCAGACCATTACTTAGCAGCTCTCGCCTTTTCATTTTTCAGTCTCACAAGATCAAACGCTTTCTTCATGAGCATCACACACCAAAGAAGATGTAAATCCAAGATTCATCGAAGCAGGAACACAATGATAAGATGACGACGAAGGTGTACTTCTCTCTATGAGAGTGGACACCCACTCAAGGAGAGAAGGTAGAGGGTTGGAGTGAGAATTTGTGTGTGAGAGAGAGAGAGAGAGTTGTGATTGCGTAACGCTCCTCGAAGAGCAAGGGTGCCTCTTCTTATATAGGGTTTTGGGAGTCCATGGATCCCAATCCATGGACATCACACAATCAGTAGGTGAGATTGATTTATGTTTCTTTCAATGGTCAAGATATTGTAGTAAAAACAGAACAACAAATGATTTAATTTAAATTAATTTATGTTGATAAATCAACATAATTAATTTCAAATTAAACCACTTTGACTAGAGATAAGATAATGAGGAGACTAACCCCTTTCTCTAGGGGGGCTACTCTTCTCCATATGGAGAGTAGTGGCCGTCCACTCCTCTTGAGTGGATTGAGTCAATGTCCTTTAATTATCATGATATCTCATTATCTCATGATATATCCATGACTCTTACTGTAAATATTTTTCACAAAAATAATTCATAATTATCTTGTGAAAATTTCAATCAATCCACTAAAATAATGTGAATCTCATTAACAACCCAAAATAAAATCTAATTATATTTTCAATTAATCATTCAATGTGAATCCAATCCATATTAATAATTAATCAACAAATATAAATCATAAAAGTATCTCTTTAATATATTATAAAGCACATTTATAATATACATGGATAATTGGATAGTGCTATCCACATTATCCATATCCAAAAAAATTAAATCTTATTAAATAACATTGGATAGTCATTCTCATGCATTCAAATAATGTGAATCTAATTCACATTATTCATGATAACTAAATCACATTTAATTATCAATTTCTCAATTCTTAGATATAATTCAACTTTGGAATTATTCTTGAACTCTTTCAAGAACAATGCACTTTCTCCGCTGATACTTGGAAATAAGGAAAGGGCGATTATATTGTTCCATATATAATGACTTTGATATTGAGATTACATCTCAAATACAGATCTCATGGACCTCTCATAGATGCTTGATTTAATCAAGACCGTAAATCTAATCTTTTATAGCATCTGAATCTCATTCTGATCAATGTCCATTATTTGGAACAAGATCAGATTATTTCTCTACTGAGAGGAATCGCTAAAATCCAGATCTGTTTCATCACTCCCTCGGAATGGAAGAGTCATGGTTATACAATCATTTATGATTACATCACCCTCAAGAATTTCTAATACATGTACATCCTACATACTAGAAGACCTATGATCAACCCGAAGACATAGGTCAATTTTACACTATCATTTGCAGGGTTTCATCATCGATTTTCTCATTCATGGTCATTGGGATTTGGTACCGATCATATGTTTTCTAAAAGCATATATCATATCTTCAAATACTTGTCATGCTTCCGAAGCACGATGACCATGCATGGAATTTGATAGGTCCCAATACCTCATGAGTATAACCGAAAATTATCACCAAGACTCAGGTGAATATAATAGAACAAGGGTTGTTGCGACCCAAATCTCGGAAATAGCTCGGTCAATTAAGAAAAATGAGGATCAGACCACCAATCAAGCAAATAAAACAAGAAAATCAAAAATAGTGGCCCTGGCTATGAGATTAGCCTGGTGTAGCACCCAGGTCGGACTCAGGGAGCACGAATTGGCCTTGCGGCCTACAAAGTAGTCAACAATAAAATAAAACAAAAACAAATATTTTTGGTTGTTTTTAAATATTTTTTTGGATTTTTAGTAATAAAGAAAAATAATGAAAAGGCAAAAACAATCATATTCAACAAATTATTTAAACACTCTAAAAAGCTCCAAAAATTCAAACAAAGATATTTTTATGTTCTTTGGATTTTTTTACTATTTTTGGTGAATTTTTGAGATTTTTCTGATTTTTATCGATTTTTCTAAAAATCAAAGAAGGTAGAAACAATGCACTACTGTCCAGCCAAGCTTGAAAGATCAATTTAAAATATCAAATTGACGTATAAAAGCCTGAAGATAATTTTTATGAAAAATACAAACAGTAAAGAAAATTCAGGAAAAGAGTTTATTATTTTTGGAGTTTTCTATGATTTGTTAAAAATTTTATGAATTTTTAAGGGTTTTTAATTTTTAGGGTTTTTATATAACCAAAAATCACGAAAAAATGCACAGAAAATAAAGCACACCAAAATTAACAAATCCTGATTTTTTTGGAATTTTTAAAAGAGTTTTTATATTTTTTTAGGATTTTATAAACTGGACAGACACAAAAATGGTAGTTTTTAAATTTTTAAAAATAGAAAAATGCCTCAAAAATGTACTCAAAAATTAGGGAAAATTTTACACAGTGGCAGGAGCCACGTGTCCAATTTTCACGTAATTTGGGTTTGATTTGATATTTTATTTAAATCAAACAAAGGCTTACAGTTCACAGGGATCTAAATGCAAGAAAACATGTTTCCAGGGGCTGAAATGTAACAAATTCAGAAAGTCTGAGGTCCCTCGTGCAAAAATTCCAAGAATGCACGTGCGTTGCACGCGTTCAAGGCACAGAGGGACCTATTTGTAATAAAACCTACTTTCAGGGACTTATTAGCAACAGGTGCTAAAAGCCCAGGGAAGAAGTTGCAAAATAACCACAAAATTCAACACATGTTGAATAAAAATGCTCACAGGGGTACAGATGCAAATATCAGAAAGTAGATTTCATTCAATAACACATCAAAACATCAACCCAGAGAATGCAATTTCACCAAAAACTCATGTGACGAAGGACGTGTCTCACATAAACAGGGATGAAAATGCAAATAGAAGAAAGTTTTAGGTCCTAAGTGCAATTGTTCCAAAATAAAAACAATTGAAATAAAGATTTACAGGACTCAAAAGTAAATGACAAAACAAGAGGGGCCTAAGAGTAATTTACCCCTATTATTATCGGAGGGCTGAGACGACGCCACGTGGATGATCGGACGGTGCAGAAGTGATGGCGCCTCTTCGAAGAACCCTCGCTCTGATCAGACAGACGGATGCGTGCCACGTGTAAGATCGAACGGCTCTAGTGCGTGCACGCCTCTCCTCTACGATGGACGTTCGAGATCAAATCTGGGCGAAAGAGCACGATCGGAGGGTGACGGAGGATCCTCCAAGAACAGGTCGCCGGCGAAGTTCGTCGGCTCGATACTCGCGCTGTGGACCTCCTCTGCTGCTGCTGGGATGTGGAATAGGATCGCCTTGATGCTCCACAGCTGAAGAGCTCCTCCGATGACGCCAGGAAGCTCCGAGGAGCTCCGGTGACGAAGGCGGAGCTGAGCTCCTGTGCCTGGATGCTAAGACCCTCAGATGGGTCTCTTCTGACCTGAAAAAGAGCACAGCAAGCACGCTGGGTCGAGGGCAAAGTGCCTCGACCCTGTGAGGGGCGAAATGGGGGCATAAATGCGTCGGGGTGGCACCCTCCGGCGATGCGACGGTGGAGGAGGGTGGACTCCCAGTTCCGGGGCGAACCGGGTTGGATGGGAAGGCGTAGAACGTGAAGAGGAGTATGGCAGAGATGATGGTCGAGTAATCGATGAACGTGAAGAGGAGTCGGGCGAAGGAATGGTTGATCGGAGCGGGAGTAATCGATGAACGATGGCGAATGGTCGATTTGGGGGTAATCACAAATTCAAGAAACATGGGAAGAATCGAGTCTACCTGATGCGTAGGATCGACTGGGGATGAGCTCGCGGAGCTCTGGTCGTTGCCTCGAGGGTCGTCGGAGGCCCGAGGCTCGAGCACTGCTCTGGGTGGCGCACAGAGGCGAGATGTCGCCGGATAAGTGGCGAGGATGCTCCTCCTCCTCTCTGCAACACGCCAAAAGCTAGCTGTCACTCTAGGGTATCGAGTGGAGGTACTAGGTGGAAGAAGCAACACCAAAGATGGCATGAAATGCGCGGCGGAGCTGGGTCTATATAGCGCTAGGGGTCCGACAAGAAGGGAGTCGGGCACGCACGTCGATGCACGGACCCCTAAAATACACCTCGGGCGAAGGTCTCGGATCTACAGGGAAGGATTAGGACCCGGGGTTTAAGGATTTGGTGGTCGGATCAAGGCGCGATAATTTGGAGAAATCGGATCAGGCGCCCAGATCTGCGAGAGGAGGGTCCGTGGGTAGAGTTGACCGGGGGTCAACATCCCCTGTGGACCAATGGGAGCGCGCCATTTATTAATTATTTGGAAATTAAATAAAAAATAGTAAATGGATGAATTTCGAAAAAAGTTAAAACATAAAAAAATGTTTCTTTATTTTTAAATTATTTTTTTGTGATTTTTATTTATTTTTGTTGAAATATAATTTAGGTATTTAAAATATTATTATATAAGGTATATACATATGTATTTTTTATTTTTAGTTATTTATTTATGTACATTTTATTCTGATTTTATATTTTATTTATTTATAGAATAAAATTTGGAATAATAGGGTATTTTTATTTTATTTTTAATAATTATTTACAAGGATAAAATAAATAGTTTTATTTATGTATATACATGGTATATACACAAGGTGGATTTTGGTTTTTATTTTGTTTCTTTTTATTTTATTTTTATTTTTGTGATTTTTATTTTATTTATTTACACTATGGACTGTGGAATATAAACATGTTTTTATTAAATTTTAGTTATGTATTTACAAGGAGAAATAAATAGATATGTGGTTCTATGTACATGTGGTCTATATACAACGATGAAGTGAATTTTATTTCTATTTTTGTTTTTCCATTTTTATTTTGATTTTATATTTACAAATATATACAAATGATTAGTCACACAAAATTTTATTTTTATTTAGAGAAAAATATTTTTTTTATTTATAAACATAGGTATATGTACACATATATGAGCTTCCCTATCTCTCTCTACTTGGAATCTTTTGCGGTCAGGCATATGCTGAGCCCTCCCTTGGGATTAGGTCGTTCAACCTTTATTCTAAATATCTCCCTCTTTTTCTTTTATTTCTTTATTCTTTTATTTATGCAGAAAACATGCTAATTATTCATGTTTACACAATGCATGCTGAATGGTAATTATTGATATTTACACTTATCTACATGTATTTTGCATAGGTTTTGTAGTTAAAATAAAAGAATAAAGAGTGATGAATGGGTATTCATCATGAGCTCATGTCTTCCGGTTCACAAGTGAATCTGCGTGTTCTCTTTGAGAGATCTTATTACTCATATGCCCTTGCATGCACACCAGCATACCGGTGTATAGACCTTGGCTAGGTCATCAACCAATGGTCTGCCAAATGTATATACTCAGTCACATAGTAACACACCTGTCTTCGGTCAGAGGATGTGTGCATGTATCATGACAGTATACGATATAGGACTTCGGTTATCTCAATCTCTTTAAGTCAACTCCTTGACCTAACCAATCTGACACCTCCGAATCTCTATTCTTATACAGAGGACCTGCATCAAGAGGTCGGTCGGATATTAACCTAAATGAGAAAGGATTGCCATCTCCTACTCATGCTAGAGATCATATCTTAATAATCATTTGACGGTGCTTGACGAGCCCTCAATCTAACTCCTTAGATATTCATCCAAACACCAACCTCTATGATTCCATTATTAAATCAACAACTGTATGATTACTAAGAAGCCTATGGTACATAACTCTAATTGTACAGAGGGACCTTATGGTGTGTTCATTCATTTAATCTCAGAAAGGGAGTGAAAACAATCGATAACTTTTATTGATAAAACGAATATTAGAATAACATTTATTGTAGGAATGGTTCGCTTCGGGCTCACATAGCTAACAATACATATTTCTTTTACTAAACCTTATTAAAAACTACCTAAAAATGTGCAAGATCCTAAATAAAAAATATTTGCAATTTTTTTCAAAAACCTACATAAAAAGTGCAAAACGTTTTTCCAAAAATTCATAAAAAGTTCAAAATAGAAAATTGCTTAAAAAGATTTTTGTAAGCATTGTACATAGCATTTGTATTTTTCAGAATGATCGAAATAATTGAACATGTCTGCATTAAATTCTGAAGGTTGGAGCTTGGTGAACCTGCCAAGGACTGAAAATGGGATACTTCATGTCATCTTGACTTAATTATATAGGTTGCATGACACTATGTTCACGAGTTGATTAATTGTGTCTAACTAGAACCCTTCATATCATCCGTAAGACTCTTAATATATTGGCTTGACTATACACCTTTCCCTTAATACTTATCTCAACTTAGATGGATTGTTGAAAGATCTTGGAGTCTATGTATAGACAATGCTAGGCCACTTCATCAAGGGTGGCTCAGGATCCATTCTCTAGGATTGCCAAAATCGATACTCTAACCCGCTTCTTTTGGTAGCCATGATATCTAAAGAATTGAGATGGATTGAGATAACGCTTCGGATGAGAAATAGTCTGCAGACGTAACTTTCTCCAAGACCTCAAAAAATGAGCAGATCAAAAAGATGTTATATCGGTCGAGGCACAAACAAGAATGCAGAGGAATGCAAAGTCAATGAAAAATCTAAAGAAGAAGCCTACACTAAAAATTCCATCAAAAATATGAGATTCAGAAAAAGCCTGCTTATTAGTGAAAACTCTGTTATGTTGACCTTTCTTTACAAGGGAATGAAGAATACATCGGTCCATTCTCAGTTATTTTCCCATTGTTCTAGCTTCTTTCCCTACTCCATTGTAAAGACCAGCAACACCTGACCTTAGAAGGAAATATCTGTCTCCCCACGAGAGTGAGTTATCAAGAGAGAAAACTCTTTTATAGTTCAACGATTAGTTTGGTAAGAGCTTAAAAATTCACACACATGTATATGTCATTTCAAAGTAGCAAGAGTATAAAACTGAGAGGATGGATCTAACATGACCATGATGAGAATTGGATGATAGGATTATGGAACCTAAGGGTTGTTGTGTGACAATTCCTAAACTTAGTGCAGTTCCAAACAAACTAATAATCCATAGGTCTTCTCTGAGTTCCAAACATTGATTTTAATAAGACAAGTTTAAGAGTTGAAAATCATTCCAAGTTCATTCTTTTTCATTTATTTATTTTCTTTTCTGCACTTATAGGCATAAGTGTTTGCTAGGGACTAGCATAAGTAAGCATGGGGGAGGTAATGAACCTCCATTTCATCACCTTTATTCTTTTATTTTCATCTTTAACCCTAGATAAATGCATGTATATAGCGTTATTTTGTATAAAATAACATCTATTAATTATAGTGTAAATAATGTATAAAATAGTCTATTTAAAACTAAAATAAAATAATAAAGAAATTGGAAAAAATGAAAAACCATATGTATTGAATGATCGTAAACCTCGTGACCTAGTGATGAATCCACATTTCATCATCTTTATTCTATCATTTTGGCACCAAAAACCCTAGCAAATGCCTGTAAATAGTCTTAAATCAAGCATCTTAGCATTCATGCATGTGCATCTCAACAGTGTGTAAATTACTGTGATTAAGGCCAAAATTATAGAATAAATAAAGAAAAGAAAAAGAATAAAATATTGTAAATATTTTATGACCCAAAACCTCCGAGACCTAGGCATCTTGATGAATAGGTCGACAAGGAATAAAGTAGGGGGAGATAAGGTCAGATACACAGATAAAATACCTATATTTTTTTTTATTATTCATTCTTTCTTCATTTTGGGACCTATTTTTGGTTCCACTTTTTGTACATCAAATAAAGAAACTTTGTACACAAAAGTTGTAGATAATTTAATAAAGAAAAATACAAAATTGATTTCACAGAAAAATAATGTACAGATAAAAAGTTATGGTCTGAATAAAAATCCAGAATGCCAACTTCCCAGACCCGTATCTCACAAATAAAAACTCCAAATGCAGCGTACTCACCTTTGATTGTATATAGAAGAAAATAATCTATCCAATGGTGGTGGTTTCGCATTTTGGCGGAGCTACGGTCTGAAAGTTGAGTTTTGGACCCACATTGTACCTTGTACAGATTAAAATATTCAACTTATTCTTTATTCATTATTTTTATAATTTTATATTTTTATAATATTGTAAATATTACTTCTAATAAGTATCCCATTAAAATCAGAATAAAAGTAAAAAGAAAACTCAAAATAAAATACACACATATACAGGGAATACAGGTATTATACCTATATTTATACCTATACTTTTTACACTTTGATTTTATTAAATGTATAAAACATATTAGAAAGATAAAATAAAAATACACTTATGTTTATAAAGATATTTTATCATTTTAGAAAATAATAAACAAAAATAAATAAATTAAAAATACAAAAATAAAATAAAATACTCAATATGTAGATAATATACCTATAAGGGGTATAAATGCAACTTGTAAAAATATATTTAATAAAAATAAATAAAATCATAATAATATACTACATAAAATAACAAATATTTTTTATTTTATAATCATTACTTAATTCAACCTATTTCTATTTTTAAATGAATTAATAAAACATTTCTTTGGGATTTTTCCTGATTGGTCCACGTGACCAATCAGGAGAAGGCGCCAGTTGACCTGGGTCAACTGGTCGTCCTTCGTCCCTGTAGCCCGTGCACCTCGTTTTTTGGTCCGCTTTCACGGATTTTTCGAGGCTGCATCGTTCCTCCTCGAGCCTCGCTTCCTTCACGAAAATGCACCTGGTACAACCAGGATTCTCGCCGACCTATTAGATCCTTCAAGATCTCCTTGGCGCGCCCGTGATCGTGCCTCGAAACTCTTCAACCGTCATCCCTTTAAAAGACACCCCCCGACTTTGATTCAAGTTTTGATCCTCTTCCTCCATCCTTTACCGAACCCTAGGGAATCCTTCGAGTCCTTGGTGACAGCAGCGACTCAAGGAGCCCGTTTGCGTGAAGATCGGCGTTGAATCGAGGTTGATCCATTCACTCGCCGGAGCTCCGCCGCAAGGTCTGACCCGCGTCTCCGGTGAGCCTCCCTCCTTTCTCTTTGCATTTTCTTGTAGCCTAGACTTAGATTAGTTGAGTATCGTAGCAGTTTTTGGTGTCGTTTTGTATCCCACCGAGAATCCTCCCTCGATTTCACGGCGGAGCTTTGCTCCGCCTCCACTTTCCAGCCATCCCGCTACGCTAAATCCTCCCTGACCACTGTCATCTCACTCCTCCTCGCTCCCTCGCGCTTCACCGCACCTTCATTCGAGCTGATCTCGCTCAGGTCAGCATATCTGTGAGTCGTTCTCCACCGCTCGCCGGACTCACTCGCCCCGACGCATTTGCCATTCATCTCACCCCAAAACTACCCCACTAGTTTCGCATTGTTTTCCGCGTCTAACCCTCAGAGAGGAGCCAAAGAGAAGGCTCAATCGAGCCTCACTGTTCCAGGGAGGACATCTCCAGGTGAACCCCTCCATTCGAGCCAATCACGCAACCCCCAACCTTGTGGAGGAGGTCAATCAACGCGGAGGACCCCCAGGACCATTTTGCCCTAGGTCCTGGGCTGGAGGAGGCCGTGTGTCGGCCGGAATCATCGATCGAAGCCACCTGCGGCCGGGTGTTCTTGGGAGATCCTCTAGGCGCCGTCGGATCTGGCTGGTTCTTGGCGCGCTTCAGCTACCGTTGGATCACGTTCACCTTCAGCCGCCCGATCGTCAAGCAGCATCTAATCGTGGCCATCCACGAGCGAACCGTCATCGGCTATTCTGGAGCGGCCACGTGGCTTAAGTGAGACGCCATCCACCGTTCATCAGCACCGCTGTGAGGGTATTTTGCACCTCAGCCCCTCGCACATTTTGTCTTTTTATTTTAATGCTAAAACTTTCATCTGCATTGAAGTATGTTTTGTAATACTTAGTAGTGGACCCTTGAACTTTTTAGAATTGCATCCATACCCCTGTCAGGTGCGCGTGACTAGTCACGTGGGCTTGTATTTTTTGCAAAGTTCCCCCTGCGGCTTTAGCATTTACTGTTTGGACCAGCATATTTCGTATTCAGTATAAACTTTGTTGGGATATTTACACGCAGGCCCTCGATTCTCTTGATTATTACAAACGTGCCCTCCCAGGCGTGCGTGTGCTCCACGTGAGTCTGGGGGTTTTTGCACGAAGACCCTTGCGTCTTTGGATATTTTGTTTTGGGCCCTGAGATTACTTTAATCCAGTACAGATTTCGTGGATATTTTGCAAGCGTGCCCCTTATTGTTTTATCTATTTGCATAAATGCCCCTGGCCGTGTGTAGTTTCTTGCTGTAGTTTCTATTTTTATTCATGCACTCTAAAACCCCAAAAAAAATCCCCAAAAAATCACCATAGCTTCCTGTTGCCTAGTAGTTTATCACCATATTTTTATTTTTCATAATTATTGCATTTTTATATTTACTAAAAATCAAAAACGTCCATTTTTAGCACTGTTCGCATTACAAAATACCAAAAAAATATAAAAACATTCCAGAAAAATTCCAAAAAAATATATTTTGTGTCTTTTAGTTTGTTTTAACTCCCAGCCAAAAATCATTAAAAATCTCAAAAGAAAACACTAAAAATTTAAAACACTCAAAAACTTCAAAAAAATATAAAAAATAGTAGAAAAACCCAAAAATTGCAAACTCAGCTTCTGTTTCTTCCTTATTTTATTCCCTTTATTAGAAAAATAGTGTGAAATATTCTTGGTACTGGTTGGTATTTTTAACTTGCATTTTTGTCACAGCCAGCCCCTTATTTCCACTGTTTGCCTTATTTCAGACTTTAAAAAATATCAAAAACACCTTGAAAAAGCCCCAAAAATCACAAAAACAGTAAAAACCTTAAAAACACCAAAAACATTTTATTTCTGAATTTTTGAGTATTTTTGTGCATTTTTATAAATATTCTACCTTGTCTTTTATTACATAGTTGTTATTTTCCAATATTGAAAAAAGAAAAAAAAATATAAAATATAAAATATAAAAATTAGAAAATTAAAAATCAAATAAAAAAAATATAAAAATTAAATAAAAAAAATATAAAATAAAAAAAACCCACAAAAATTCTAGATTGGCTAAGTTGCTTGTTAGATTCAGGTTTGGATTTTCATCCGTGCTCTACACCTTTGCTCCTTGTGTTCGACCCCTACTTGCTTGCCATTGTACATCATTAGTAGGGTATAATAAAATTTTAATCCTTGCTATTCTTTCTCTGATTGATTGTGTGGGTTAATTGTTGAAGACCGAGGAAGTTTGAGCAGTCGCACCAGCGACAGTGAGTCTGACTTGTCAGACCGCTATTTAGCGGCTCTCGCATTCTCGCTTTTCAAATGGCGCCGTTGCCGGGGAGCATCGGCTTGTAGAGTACCTTTGGGTCTTGCTAGTCACTTAGCCATTCTTGCTTACTTGTATTTTGTGTATTATTTATTCTGAACTGTCTGACATCTCTTTTGTTTTCTTGCGAGGGACCGCCGACCGAGGAGGATCGCCTAGGGGATCCTGAGCAGCCTTGGGAGGAGGAGTCGGCTATTCTACCCTAGCCGGCAGGAGAGAGCAGGAGAACTAGAGAGAGAAAGAGAGTTGTTTTTATTTTTGTGAGAGAGAGAGTATTTGATAATTTGTAATAATACAGGACTTGAACTCTTGGACATTTCGGGCCTAACTTCCGGGTGTTTGTTCACCCGGGGGCTCACCGCAGTTTTGACGAGTTTTTATCGCTGTCATTTTTCCGGTTTTGTTTTCATTTTTCACTTTCTTTTGTGGATTGAGCTCTTAGTTCTAGGTCCTGCTTGATTCGATTAGAATAGGTCCAAACACCTAATTATCTTTGCATGCTCCTATAGATTCGTATTTGGACTTAGACTAATTAAATAGTTAGCTAGTAGCTTCCGATCCACGCGTCGCGAGCTCACACCCGAACAAGCGCTTTCTCCTACTCCAAATGTGTTGGGCAGAGGAGGGGTGAGCCAAGACCGGACACTCGGATTGGGAATTATTAGCTAGCTTGTGGTTCTTCACGCTAGCAGTTGCCTGTTCTAGGACGATTTCCGCATTGCATAACCGGCATATAGATTAGGTTTATAAATTTCTGCCTTGCATCCCGCATGGAGAGAGCTGGGATTCACTGTAAGTCTTCTCACTTTGCATCCATCATATAGGCACAAAGGTGAGATTTCCATCTTGGTGCCGACTTGCATTGGCTTTTCCCGACTCTTTTCTCCCTCTGATTTTGGATACATTAGGATAAAGAAAAAAAAACAAAATCGTTAGGCGCTTGTTTGAAACTACTCAAAAGAAGCGATAACACAAAAAAAATTAAAAAAGGGACTGCTAAGAAAACTTTGACCTAAATAAAAATTGGTAATTGGACTCATTGATTGGGGAGAGTAACACCCTCATTTGTTTTCAGGTTGCATGGGAAGGTCTCCTTCCAAGTGAGTTGAGCGTTCGTAAGGATTAGAGCCCAAAACCCAACTTGTGGCTGCCTTGTGTATCGCCTGGATTTCCGAAGTATTGGCGCTACTATCGTACGTAGTCGAGTAGGGCTTGGTCGCCAGTGGTGACTCACTATTGTGTGAGCGCCGACCTTGTCCGAAGTACCGAGCATAGGCCACGCCTTCACGGGGGTGTCTGTCTGATGAATCTACGTTTCATCATCTTTATTCTATCATTTTGGCCTTAAAAACCCTAGTAAATGCGTGTAAATAGGCTTAATATAGGCATTTTTAGCATTCATGTATATATGTGTAAATATTGTATAAAATGCGGTTTTTAAAGCCAAAATAATAGAATAAAGAAAAGAAAAGAAAAAGAATAAAATATTGTAAATATTTTATGACCCGAAACCCCGAGACCTAGGCATCTTGATGAATAGGTCGACAAAGAATAAAGTAGGGGGAGATAAGGGTCAGAAATACAGATAAAATACCTATACTTTTTATTCATTCTTTATTCATTTTGGGACCTATTTTTGGTTCCACTTTTTGTACATCAAATAAAGAAACTTTGTACATGAAAGTTGTAGATAATTTAATAAAGAAAAATACAAAATTGATTTCACAGAAAAATAATTTACAGATAAAAAGTTATGGTCTGAATAAAAATCCAGAATGCCAACTTCCCAGACCCGTATCTCACAAATAAAAACTCCAAATGCAGCGTACTCACCTTTAATTGTATATAGAAGAAAATAATCTAATTAATGGTGGTGGTTTCGCATTTAGCGGAGCTACGGTTTGAAAGTTGACTTTTGGACCCTCATTGTATACTTGTACATATTAAAATATTCAATTTATTATTTATTTATTATTTTTATATTTTTATAATGTTGTAAATAATACTTATAATAATAATGTACATCAAAATGAGAATAAAAACCTAAATAAAAACAAAAATAAAATACTTAAAAATAAAAGACATAGATACATTACCTATACATTTACCTATACAAACATATTTATATTTTATTTAATATACAAAATAAGTCAGAAAAATAAAATAAAAATATATTTGTGTAAATAAAAGTATTCTATAATTTTATAAAATACTAAATAAAAATAATAAAAATAAAATACCTAAATAAAAATAAAATACTTAAATATATAAATATAGATACCTATAAGGGTATAAATTCAAACTTGTAAAAATATACTCCATAAAAATAAATAAAAATCACCATAAATTAATTCATAAAATAATAAACATTTTTTATTTTATAATCAAAAATTAATAAAATCATTTCCTATTTTTATTTGAATTTAGAAATCTTTTTTCCAAGGTTTTTTCTGGTTGGTCCACGTGGACCAACCAGACTTCTCCCTTGGTTGACCTCGGTCAACTCTCTGACCGAGGTCTGATGCCTGTCAGAAATGACTTTTCTTGGATTTCGCGGATTTTTCCCGGCCTCATCTTTCACCGTTTGGGGTCGCGTTCTTCACGAAATTTGTAGACCATCATGTGATCTTTCACGCCCAGGCATTGGCTTGGCGTTTTGATCGAAAACGCGCCCGTGATTCATCCTCGAAGTACGCCCCTCGGCCAAGTTCAAAACCGACCCCCAAAACTCCATCCCCCTTTGAACCCTCTTTAGACCATTTTTTTCCTTCTCTTTGGAGAGCTCAGGACTGGAGCTGGTGACAGGAGTTCCTCCAACTCTCTAGAGGCAAGGTTAGGAGGTCGTGGGGCGGTCTCCACCCCCATCTCCGGCGAGAAGCCGTCGAGGTCCACCATCTCGGGTATACCCCTTGAGGTCTGCGTTTTTCTTGTATTTTTCTTACGTTTTTTGCGTTCCCATCACATCAGGATCATTTAGATTTCCTCCTCTTGCTCGAAATCCATCAACGTGCATTCACGTCCACCTCGCCGGAGCGAGCTCCGGCGAGCTTCTTCCGCGCCATTTTCCACCTTCTCTTGCTACCAGGAGAGGCGAGGCAATTTGCCCTCACTTCTATTAACGTTCTGCAGGTGTCTGGGACAAAAGCACACGGCTGGAGAGCGATTTTGCCGCGTTGGAAGCACCTGGGAACCTTGTTCCGTCCCCGACGCCGCAAGGAGAACTTGGTGCTAACTCCGCCATTTTGACGCCTCCTACCGCCATTTCCATCACCGCAGGAGCTTGCACAACAGTTTCGAAGGGCGTGAGAAGGCCGGAGCAGCGTCCTGTGCCTCGTTGAAACTCGCCAAGGGTGAGCTTGTCCGCCGTTCTTCCAGCCACATCGCGTGCCGTCGGATCTCTCCTGTTCTTGCAACCATCCCAGCCGCCGTCAGATTGGCGAGGAGCAGCACCGTTGGATCGGCTGGAGGGACCTAATCTGGGCCACAGAAAACGAAGGGGCATCGGCCCCCCACGTCGCGCCACGTGGCTTTAAGTGAAGCATCTGCCACCGTTGATCGGCCCCAGGCCTTGGGTAATTTTGAGTCGTACCCAGCTCTTTTCTTGTATTTCATCTTCGAACCTGAAGCTTTCATTTGCCCCTTTTAAAGCTTTAGGAATCTTGCAAAAAGGCCTGTTCGTTTTTGTATATCTTCATTGATATCCCCGCCAGGTAGCGTGCCAACGCACGTGGCGTTTGGTGATTTTGCGGGATAAGCCCTCCGATTTGTGTTTATGTGTTCTTAATGCTACAACTTTGGACTACAGTATAAAAACTTTTGGAACTTTGCAGTCAAGCCCTCGCCAGTTTTGATAATTACGAGACTACCCCTGACAGACCTTCTATGTTTGCTTGCTTGTAGCATTTATTTGAAGTATCATTTTAATCCCAAAATTTCTCAAATTTTGGACTTAAGCTCCTGTTGCATAGTACTTCATCATCATATTTTTATTTTTCGTAATTATTTTATTTTTATATTTATTAAAAATCAAAAACCTCCATTTTCAGCACTGTTTGCATTAGAAAATCCCTAAAAAATATAAAACCACTCCAGAAAAATCCCCAAAAATTATATTTTGTGTCTTTTAGTTTGTTTTAACTCCCAGCCAAAAATCATTAAAAAAATATAAAACCAAACTCCTAAAAATTGCAAAACTCTAAAAACCTTCATAAAAATTTATAAAATCATTAAAAAAATCCAAAAATAGTGTTTTCTTTTCCTAAATTTTCGTGGTTTTATTGTCTTTAAGTGAAAATTAATTTGGAGAATTTTTGTTACTGTTTAATATTTTATTCCTCCATTTTAGTTTCAGCTTTGTGTTTTCTTCACTGTTTGCTTTATTTTGATAATTAAAAATACCAAAAACATTCTAAAAATTACCCAAAAATCACAAAAACAGTAAAAAAGTCTAAAAAGACCAAAAAGACTTTGTTTCTTTATTTTTGAGTATTTTTACCTATTTTTATAAATACCTTAGCTTGTCTTTTATTACCTTGTCTTTATTTTCCAATATTGAAAAAGAAAATATAAAAAAATATAAAATATAAAAAGAAAATATAAAATCAGTAAATTAAAAATCAAAATACAAAAATACAAAAATTAAAAATCAAATAAAAATTATAAAATTAAAAACCCACAAAAAAATAGCTTAATAGGCATTTGATCACTTGCACACACATTTTTGAGCACTTGTGCCCCGATCTACCTGTCTGCTCCCTGAGTTCGACCTCTACAATACTTGCACCTATACATATCTTGTTGTAGAGTTATAATAAATTTTAACTCCACACATTTACATTCATTGCTTGATATATCTGTCGTGGGTTAATTGTTGTTTGAATTAGGATTTCTCGCGGGTCGCCTCAGCGACATTGTGATCCCGCCTTGTGTGGATTACTTTAGACCTGTGAAAAATCTTGTTCAACAAATGGCGCCGTTGCCGGGGAGCAACAGCGCGTAGTTCGGGTCTTGTTTGTGTTTGTGATTATTTGTCTACATTTTGCGGTTTTTCATTTTTATCTTGATATATCTTTTGAGCTGTCTAATCCCCCTCTTTGTTGACTTTTTGCGAGGAACCGCGGATCGAGGGAGGCGCTCCACCCTAGGCGCCTACGCACCCACGTGAAGCCGGCATCTGCCAGCCGAGCACAGAGGAGACGAAGAGAAAATTTTGAAGACCGCGCTCTATTTTAGTTGAATTTTATTTTCTTGTATTTATTTTTGTAATTTTTTGTGAGAGAGAGACCACTTTATTTGTAATAATACAGGTACCCCCGAACTTGGACTTTAGAGCCTAATTTCCAAGTGATTGTTCACTTGGGGGCTCGCCGCGGCTTTTTACGGTTTTCATCGCATTTTTTTATTTTGTTTTGTTTTTCGATTTTATTTCTTTTGTGTGATTGAGCCCGTAGTTTTAGGAGTTGCTTGCGATAGATTAAGGCCAAACACCTAATACCTTTGCATGTACCTATAGCCGCGTTTGGACTTAGTCAAATGTAAATAGTCGATTCATTTATCTCTTAACCCGTGTGCCGTGAGCGAGCCCCATCAAGCGCTACTCCTGAACTCGAGTGTGTCGAGAAGAGGAGGGGTAAGCCAAGACCGGACTCTTAGGTTAAAGATAAGTGGCCGACTTGTGGTTCTTCACGATAATAGCAATTTCTGAAACATAGGGCGATTTCATCGGCTTTGCATTTGCATATAGATAGGTTTCAATTCTGCTGAGCATCCTTGCATGTAGAGTGCTGGAGGCAAGGTGAGCATTTACGCTTTAGCATCCATCATCGTTTTGATCGCTTGCATTGCTTTTCCGCCTCTCTACCTCTGATTTTGATCATCTAGGAGCTTAAAGGAATTGACTCCCCGATAGGATCGTGCATTCTCATTAAAAATCCAAAAAAAAGTGATAATCAATAAAATTGGGACTGCTAACATTACTCGACCCTAAAATTGACCAAAAAGAAAATATTCTCTTGGGGTGAGTAATCCCCTCATTGTCTTCGCATTTATTTGCTCACGCACACACTAAGGTTAGAGCCCAAAATCCCATTCAGCCCCCTAAGTGTTTGCGCAATTTTGGACTTCTCACCTAACTCTAAAACAGACAAGATAAAAAGACCGCTCTTTGCGGTCTCTACCGAGTTGAGTAGGTGAATTGAGGGTTTGACTTGTTTTCATTTTTGCTTGTGATTGTTTGTGTGTCCTAGATCGCCGCTGCGCATTTGCGCCTTCTTCTCCACTCTCTTGACTTGACCGTCGTGCTCTCCCGATCATTCTTCCTTTGTTTCGAGATGGCCGACTGGAGCGTATTTTATCCGGACTTTGCGGATCATTCGTTCACTTCAGTCGGTCCACCTCCTTTTTTCCAAGAGGACTTTGCTCCTGACTTTTGTACATATCCGCCTCAGCCACAGTATCAGGACTCGGATTTCTACCCACACCCACCTCTATCTCCACCTATGTATTATCCGCCTCCACCTTCACATCCACCCGAGACTGAGATGATGGAGTCACCTTTCATGGAGTCCACCCTTGAGCACTTGACCCAGATGATGGATCATATGAGACAGAGGATTGACACCCTCACTAGTACCAATAAGAGCGACCGTGATATTCCACCATTTGATGATATGGGTTCACTCGAGGATTTCCATGAGAGCTTGCAATCGCCCAAAATACAAAAAAATGAGAAAATTTTAAAAACACAAAAAGATTTCGGGAGACACACGATCGAGTCGGACTGTGAGGAGAGCGCCCACTTGCCAGACTTCTTGACCACACATGCATTCACACCCAGTCCCACCTTTGACCCCGAGGATGCCGCTGTACAGACTGCTCTTGGCATGCCTCGTGTATATGCTGATTCCGACTTCCTCCCTTGTATGGAGGAGGTCCAAAAATTCAAAAAAATGCTGACTGAGCCCGAAGTGGTGGCCACCATACATGAGATTATCCGTACCCCACTTCAGCAGGCCATGACCGATTTATCTGCTCCTCTTCCCAAGAAGAGAAAGCGAAGGAGCAGATCTGAGCGTCATATCTTGACCATGGCCACTGCCCACGCCATCACACACCGTCCCATTCCTCGGAAGAAGAACACTGCCACACCTTTCATTAGCTGCACAATCTCTGACTACACATGTGATCACACTCTCCTAGACGGCGGTGCTTCGATTAGCATCATACCCTTCTCACTGGTACAGTCTCTTCACTTAGGGCCTCTCAAGAAGACCAGGATGATCGTACAGTTTGCTGATGGATCAATAAAGAGGCCGAAGGGTATCCTTGAAAACGCCGTCATATCGATTCAGGGCACGAGCCACAATGTTGATTTTGTCGTATTGCCCATGGAGACCTCCACAGGGGAGCATTCTCCAATCATCCTGGGACGACCATTCCTCGCCTCTGCGAGGGTCGTTATTGACTATGGATCAGGAGAGATTCGCTTCCGTCCTGCTGACGAGAGCGAAGTGTTGATCACCGCACCCACTGCCGACCAGAGACCTGCACCTGATGTGACCACACCTATCTTGGTTGACCCCGAGGACTATGATCTATATGAGGATATCAGAGAGACCTTCTTCATGACCGATGATGAGACCCGAGAATTCCTCTCCAAGGAGGAAAGCTCGGAAAGCATAGACCTTGGTGTTTCCGCTTCCTGTGATTGGCGATGTGTTGATGACATCCGCGGGATTTACACGATCGACACTATTGAGCGGAGGGCAGATTTAGAGACTATACAGGACAGACATGCTTTGACTACTTCCACTGATGAGTCCGTTCCTGTTCATGTAGATGCTGATGAGACTAAGGCCGAATTTGATTTTGTTGCTTTTCTTCAGAGATTCGGGCCTTTTGATGAGAAAGATGATCCGGTTGAGATTATAGAGGACAAACAGAGTTCGACTACTTCCACCGATGAGTTCGTGCCTTTTGGTTTTGACCTGGATGACTCCTCGCAGGACGACTCCGAGTACACTACTTCCGATGATGATGAGTTCGTCCCATTCCACTTTGATATCAGCGAGACTCCCAAGGCCGGACCTAGCCGTACTTCTTCCACTACTCCGTCTGTGCCTTCACACCCTAGGGCCCCTGAGGACTTACACCCCGTCGACCCTGATCGGATTCCGTCCACTGTGGACCCCGATGTCGACCTGCATCACACCAGATCCATTCCTCAACGGTCCCGCAAGAAGGTTCGCTTTCTACCTTCTTGATCATGTGTACATTCATTTCTGTTGTACATTCTCCTTTGTTCATCTCTGTCTCTCCCGTATTGCTCGTCTACCCATTCCTCGAGTCTGCCTTACTTAGGACGTACTTTGTCCTAAGTATATGGGGGTGGACGAGCCGAGTGTTCATTCATCGTTCCGTCTGATCACTCCTGTTGTTGCCTATACTTAGGGCTTCTCTTACCCTAAGTATAGGGGGAGTGATGTGTATATCCTCCGATCTCTTCTCCTATTCTCATCTATCTATATCACTCTTTCCATCTTCAGATCTCTTTTCTTCTTTTCTTCTTTTCTTCTTTTCCTTTTCTATCTTCTTCATTTACCGAAAAGGTGCCGCCCTTGTAGACAGTTTTCCATACTTAGGACGTACTTTGTCCTAAGTATAGGGGGGTTGGCACCCCGAGTAGTTCTATCCTTTTCGATCCTCTCCATTGTCTCCTCTTCTTGTCTATACTTAGGGATATCTTACCCTAAGTATAGGGGGAGACAATCTGAGTACGATCTGTTCATTCCCACCCTTGACCCTCCCTGCTTTGTGTACAGTCTGCTATACTTAGGATTATTTGATCCTAAGTATAGGGGGGACGGTCAACTTCTCATTCATTGATTCATCGATTCATTCATTTATTCTTTAGGCTTTCCTATACTCAGTACGAGTTATGTCTTCTCTTTTCTCTCTGATCTATGAGGACATAGCTCAAGCTAAGTATAGGGGGGTCGTATATACTACGTATATACTTTAGCCATAACTCGTACTTTCGTATTTTCTTAATAATATGGCTAAAAATTCTTTAAAATTCATTAAAAAAAAACCTTTAATAAAAAGATGTGATTATTCCTCAAATTCTTTTTGTATTTACTGATTAATAAATCAGGTGAAAATGTTTTTTGCAAAATGTTTGAAAAATAGTTTGAAAATCTTTGTGAACATCTATTGAAAACTATTTTGAAAATATTTTGTTTCATGTTTTCAACCTTTGTAAAAATGTGTGGTTTGTAAAATTTATTTTCTTTGTGTGAAATAAAAATGTTTGAAAAATGATTTGCAAATGGTTTGAAAAATGGTTGCAAAAATGATTTGAAAAACCTATATATACTGTTTTGAAAGCCTTTGCAAAATGATTTTCAAATGTGTGTAAAATGTTTGTAAAAATTATTTTGGACTATAGTTTTCAAAAATTGTGTGTAAATTGTTTTCAAATAAATTTGAGGAATATACACATCACACCAAAATCCACTATATATGTATATATGTATAAAATTGACTACTTACCCTGTAAATCCTTAAAATCCACTTCTTGTAAATATAAGAAGCACTCCCGTGTACATATTTTAACCTATTTTTTCAGCCAAAACCTTTTTGTTTTCAAAAAGCCCAAAAACATTTGCAAAAACTAAAATCCAAAAACATTTGAAAAATCTTTTTGAAAAATACAAAAAAATGCATCTGCATATGCATGCATCATCTTTTCAAAAATCCATAAAAAGTTCAAAATCTTGAAAATTGCATCACAAAAATATTTTCTGCATTCTGCATTGCATAGCATGAGCATTTTTCGGATTGAGTTTGATAGTTGAACAAGTCTAAGTAAAATCCGGAGATTGGAGCTTGATTGGACCTTATAATCTACCTAATAACAGGAACCTTATAGGAACTGGGTTTGAGGTACTTCAGGTCTAGTTGACTTAATTCTTTGAGGATCACGAGACTTGGTTCAATGGATTCTTGACTGCCTAAGTAGAGTATTTCGGAGCACACGTACGACTCTTGTTGATAATGACCTAACTTGGACACCTGCACCTTTCACATGGCTCAACTCAGTTGGAGTGGTGAGGGGATTGGATTTGCCGGTATGAGACGCACACAAGTGGAAACACTTGTCCTCCTCTAGGGAGGGAAGTGCACCCCAACCCGTCCAGTGATTAGGAAGTCTAAAGACAGGAGGCTGTGGGTTGCGATAAAGCTTCAAAAGAGGGATAGTCTACTGGCTCAAGAGGAAAAACTCCTTATGTAAATGCTGCTGTGAATAGTATTTCAAAAAAAAAAAAAAGAAAAAAGAGAAAAAAAAAAAAAGGAGTTCAGGCATGTACAAAAATAAAAAGCCTGCAAGTATGTACATATGTTGTAAAGTCAATAAGCAAGCTTGAGTTCCAAAGTCATATCATGTGAGCCTGCAGCAGGATGACTTGACTACACTGGTCTTGCATCCCAGGATAGGTAGCTACACTGGCTACCGTCCATTCTTCTCTTCACCCCCTCCTCTTGAGCTGGTTGCCACTTGAACTTAGAAGGGAATACCCCGCTCCTCGAGGATGGAGTCATTGGATTGGGGAATCATTGGGTTGTCATACTGGAGAAGTCAGTCTCTTTGTCATTCTAGTTGGGGAGAGCCACCATCACTTACACTGTACAAGTCAGATTCATAGTCGTAAGAGTTTGCGTATGAGTTGAAGTATTTCTGAACTGGCTATTGAGGAGACTTGGATAGAGTTTTGGGATTCTCAAGGACTGTTGGATTTCAAACACGGTTCTCACTAAGGTTCCGCCCGCACTAAAATTCCAAAGGTCCTACTTAAGCTCCAAACTTTGATTTTGTGAAGACAAGTTTGATAATCAAGATTAATCCACCTTTCTTCTTTTTCTTTTCTTTATTTCTCTTTTTCTGCACTTATTGCATAAGTGTTTGCTAGGGACTAGCAAAGGCAAGTATAGGGGGATGATGAATCTACGTTTCATCATCTTTATTCTATCATTTTGGCCTTAAAAACCCTAGTAAATGCGTGTAAATAGGCTTAATATAGGCATTTTTAGCATTCATGTATATATGTGTAAATATTGTATAAAATGCGGTTTTTAAAGCCAAAATAATAGAATAAAGAAAAGAAAAGAAAAAGAATAAAATATTGTAAATATTTTATGACCCGAAACCCCGAGACCTAGGCATCTTGATGAATAGGTCGACAAAGAATAAAGTAGGGGGAGATAAGGGTCAGAAATACAGATAAAATACCTATACTTTTTATTCATTCTTTATTCATTTTGGGACCTATTTTTGGTTCCACTTTTTGTACATCAAATAAAGAAACTTTGTACATGAAAGTTGTAGATAATTTAATAAAGAAAAATACAAAATTGATTTCACAGAAAAATAATTTACAGATAAAAAGTTATGGTCTGAATAAAAATCCAGAATGCCAACTTCCCAGACCCGTATCTCACAAATAAAAACTCCAAATGCAGCGTACTCACCTTTAATTGTATATAGAAGAAAATAATCTAATTAATGGTGGTGGTTTCGCATTTAGCGGAGCTACGGTTTGAAAGTTGACTTTTGGACCCTCATTGTATACTTGTACATATTAAAATATTCAATTTATTATTTATTTATTATTTTTATATTTTTATAATGTTGTAAATAATACTTATAATAATAATGTACATCAAAATGAGAATAAAAACCTAAATAAAAACAAAAATAAAATACTTAAAAATAAAAGACATAGATACATTACCTATACATTTACCTATACAAACATATTTATATTTTATTTAATATACAAAATAAGTCAGAAAAATAAAATAAAAATATATTTGTGTAAATAAAAGTATTCTATAATTTTATAAAATACTAAATAAAAATAATAAAAATAAAATACCTAAATAAAAATAAAATACTTAAATATATAAATATAGATACCTATAAGGGTATAAATTCAAACTTGTAAAAATATACTCCATAAAAATAAATAAAAATCACCATAAATTAATTCATAAAATAATAAACATTTTTTATTTTATAATAAAAAATTAATAAAATCATTTCCTATTTTTATTTGAATTTAGAAATCTTTTTTCCAAGGTTTTTTCTGGTTGGTCCACGTGGACCAACCAGACTTCTCCCTTGGTTGACCTCGGTCAACTCTCTGACCGAGGTCTGATGCCTGTCAGAAATGACTTTTCTTGGATTTCGCGGATTTTTCCCGGCCTCATCTTTCACCGTTTGGGGTCGCGTTCTTCACGAAATTTGTAGACCATCATGTGATCTTTCACGCCCAGGCATTGGCTTGGCGTTTTGATCGAAAACGCGCCCGTGATTCATCCTCGAAGTACGCCCCTCAGCCAAGTTCAAAACCGACCCCCAAAACTCCATCCCCCTTTGAACCCTCTTTAGACCATTTTTTTCCTTCTCTTTGGAGAGCTCAGGACTGGAGCTGGTGACAGGAGTTCCTCCAACTCTCTAGAGGCAAGGTTAGGAGGTCGTGGGGCGGTCTCCACCCCCATCTCCGGCGAGAAGCCGTCGAGGTCCACCATCTCGGGTATACCCCTTGAGGTCTGCGTTTTTCTTGTATTTTTCTTACGTTTTTTGCGTTCCCATCACATCAGGATCATTTAGATTTCCTCCTCTTGCTCGAAATCCATCAACGTGCATTCACGTCCACCTCGCCGGAGCGAGCTCCGGCGAGCTTCTTCCGCGCCATTTTCCACCTTCTCTTGCTACCAGGAGAGGCGAGGCAATTTGCCCTCGCTTCTATTAACGTTCTGCAGGTGTCTGGGACAAAAGCACACGGCTGGAGAGCGATTTTGCCGCGTTGGAAGCACCTGGGAACCTTGTTCCGTCCCCGACGCCGCAAGGAGAACTTGGTGCTAACTCCGCCATTTTGACGCCTCCTACCGCCATTTCCATCACCGCAGGAGCTTGCACAACAGTTTCGAAGGGCGTGCAAAGGCCGGAGCAGCGTCCTGTGCCTCGTTGAAACTCGCCAAGGGTGAGCTTGTCCGCCGTTCTTCCAGCCACATCGCGTGCCGTCGGATCTCTCCTGTTCTTGCAACCATCCCAGCCGCCGTCAGATTGGCGAGGAGCAGCACCGTTGGATCGGCTGGAGGGACCTAATCTGGGCCACAGAAAACGAAGGGGCATCGGCCCCCCACGTCGCGCCACGTGGCTTTAAGTGAAGCATCTGCCACCGTTGATCGGCCCCAGGCCTTGGGTAATTTTGAGTCGTACCCAGCTCTTTTCTTGTATTTCATCTTCGAACCTGAAGCTTTCATTTGCCCCTTTTAAAGCTTTAGGAATCTTGCAAAAAGGCCTGTTCGTTTTTGTATATCTTCATTGATATCCCCGCCAGGTAGCGTGCCAACGCACGTGGCGTTTGGTGATTTTGCGGGATAAGCCCTCCGATTTGTGTTTATGTGTTCTTAATGCTACAACTTTGGACTACAGTATAAAAACTTTTGGAACTTTGCAGTCAAGCCCTCGCCAGTTTTGATAATTATGAGACTACCCCTGACAGACCTTCTATGTTTGCTTGCTTGTAGCATTTATTTGAAGTATCATTTTAATCCCAAAATTTCTCAAATTTTGGACTTAAGCTCCTGTTGCATAGTACTTCATCATCATATTTTTATTTTTCGTAATTATTTTATTTTTATATTTATTAAAAATCAAAAACCTCCATTTTCAGCACTGTTTGCATTAGAAAATCCCTAAAAAATATAAAACCACTCCAGAAAAATCCCCAAAAATTATATTTTGTGTCTTTTAGTTTGTTTTAACTCCCAGCCAAAAATCATTAAAAAAATATAAAACCAAACTCCTAAAAATTGCAAAACTCTAAAAACCTTCATAAAAATTTATAAAATCATTAAAAAATCCAAAAATAGTGTTTTCTTTTCCTAAATTTTCGTGGTTTTATTGTCTTTAAGTGAAAATTAATTTGGAGAATTTTTGTTACTGTTTAATATTTTATTCCTCCATTTTAGTTTCAGCTTTGTGTTTTCTTCACTGTTTGCTTTATTTTGATAATTAAAAATACCAAAAACATTCTAAAAATTACCCAAAAATCACAAAAACAGTAAAAAAGTCTAAAAAGACCAAAAAGACTTTGTTTCTTTATTTTTGAGTATTTTTACCTATTTTTATAAATACCTTAGCTTGTCTTTTATTACCTTGTCTTTATTTTCCAATATTGAAAAAGAAAATATAAAAAAATATAAAATATAAAAAGAAAATATAAAATCAGTAAATTAAAAATCAAAATACAAAAATACAAAAATTAAAAATCAAATAAAAATTATAAAATTAAAAACCCACAAAAAAATAGCTTAATAGGCATTTGATCACTTGCACACACATTTTTGAGCACTTGTGCCCCGATCTACCTGTCTGCTCCCTGAGTTCGACCTCTACAATACTTGCACCTATACATATCTTGTTGTAGAGTTATAATAAATTTTAACTCCGCACATTTACATTCATTGCTTGATATATCTGTCGTGGGTTAATTGTTGTTTGAATTAGGATTTCTCGCGGGTCGCCTCAGCGACATTGTGATCCCGCCTTGTGTGGATTACTTTAGACCTGTGAAAAATCTTGTTCAACACTGTCTCACCGGCTGCGTCCGAGTAGGATCTTGCACGCTCACGGGTGATTCCGTTGCGAGTGAGATCCGAAGTATCGGTTTCGCCTATCGGCTTCCTCCCTCTATTTCTTTGGCTGAGTAGGGATCCAGGAAGGGTTACAAGGACCTTAAAAAGCGCAAGTTACAGGTTACACAGGAGGAGGACAAGTACGGGAATACTTTTTCGTCAGTACTCTCGCTCCTATAGGCGTAGCGCTCTAAGGACTCGTTGAAAGATAAATTCCTGAAATCAAGATAAAAATTACAAAGATAACAGCCGAACCTTCACGGCTTCACGCGTTGAGTTGGTGAACTCCCTTGTCTTGTGTTTGATTGCCAATCACATTTAGGTCAAGATCAAAAATATCGCGCCTTTGCGCAATTTTGCTCCCCTTCTATTTGACCCTTGCTCATTGTGAGCCTTCTACTGTTTTGCATTCCTTTTTGTTCCTTGTTGACCCCCGTATCTTTCATCCACATCGATCTTCCTCTTGATCTTCGAGATGGCGACGAATGGGCAGTTTAGTCGAGGCTCTGTCGACACCCACATCGGCTCCATTCGCTCACCCTCTCAAATAATTCAGGGCTATTTCCGAGACACCGGTTCAAACCCTAAGAACCGATCTCCAGACTCCCTGCCTTCTTCAATAAGCCAGGATCACTCTCGTCCCGGACTCTGTCCGTTTTGGATGGCCATTGATTTCACTCCTTACACATCACCATCCTTAACAAAGTTCTGTGCCGACCTTGACACAGACCGCATCTCTTTACCTGGTGCTGCAATTCAGACTGATCGAGGCATTCTACCATGTGCAGACTTAGAAATCGAGACAGTCAACCCAGCAGAGATAGAAATGGCAGGAGGAAGGGGAAAAGGACCACAGCCTCAGCAGGAGCCCGAAGACCATGCCGCAGAAGGACAATACACTACGCAGGGTGAGGTCAACAGTCAACTGCTGGCTTCCATCCAAGCCATTCAGCAGCAGCTGACTAACCAAGCCCTGGCCCAGACCGCCTTTCAGGACATGCTGAATGATCTGAGAAGAAGGGCCGATGCGAGAGACGGCCGACGGGAGGACGATCCCAATTTCGAGGAAATCAATGATGAGTTCTCAGTGGGACCTGACTTTGACGCAGCAGAAGAGGATCCACCGCAGCCCAAGCCCACGCTCAAGCAGACATACAACCCAGGAGCAGGGCGCATCACTGAGTGGATTCAGATTCCACGTATGCATGCTCACTTCGAACTGAAGCCACAGTTTCTGTCACTGCTTCCCACTTTTCATGGAAACACCACTGAGGAGCCATATATTTTCCTCAAGAAGTTCAACCGCATCTGCTCCACCGCTCACTACCCCGGGGTTCCCCTGGATGTGATCAAGATGACTGCATTCTCTTTCAGCCTTCAAGACAAGGCCCTTTACTGGGTCGATCATCTCGGGAAGGTCGTCACCACCTGGGAGGAACTAAAATCTGCTTTCCTCCACAAATTCTATCCTCTGGGGAGATTAAACCAGATGCGTGCCCGGATCTCCAGTTTCTGCCAGCAGCCCCACGAGACGATCCACGAAGCGTGGGAGAGATTCAAGGATCTCCAGGAGAAGTGCCCCCACCATGAAATACCCAAGACCAGTCTCGTGCAACACTTCTTTGGGGGGCTATCATTTGAGAGCCAAAAGCTCGTGGATGCAGCTTGCGGCGGTTCACATTTTAATAAGGACGAGGATGTCGTGTGGAATGTCTTTGAAGAAATGGCTGAGGGAGAAGCAGCCCAATCCTCGTCCCGAGCCTACATGAAGCCACCGACCGCCATCAGCAAGCCAGTTAACATGGCTTCTCACACTGAGGACAAAGATGAAAGCTCCAACCTGAGTATCATCGGGAGCCACTTGTCTAAAGTGGATATCATCGAGAAGAGGTCGCAGGACCTCGAAAAACTGGCAGTTATAGAAAAGAGGACCCAAGGTCTGGAGAAGCTCGACCAGATTTCCCAGCAGCTGGAGCAGCTCGTCCGCGCACTGAATGCAAACATGTGCAACGCTGTGTCTACCTCTGCCGAGCCGAACGCTGAGAAGAAGGAGCCTACAATGCAGCAGAATCCTCAGCCGACTCTCCCGCAGCCCCCGCCAGTCCAGCACGTATACTACGTGCAGGTCCCGGAGCAGCCACCGCAGCCTCATACACAGATGGTTGCATATCAGCCAGAGCACCAGCCCGCTTACTCCGAGCAGTTCTCTCCACCCCCGCCGCTGATCCAGGAGATCAATGGCGTCTGGAACAACGAAGCACAGCTGACCCGTCCTCAGGGACACTCTCAGGGTCAGAACATGGGCAACAGGCCCTTCCAGCAGCAACACCAGGGTGGAAGACCATTCCAGCAGCCCTACCAGTACCAGCCTCCCTTACATGGGAACACGTGGAGGCAGAATTACCAACACGGGCCTCAGCAGTCCGGATATCGTGGACAAGGACATCACCAGCAACCGGCTGCACAATACAACCAACACCCGTCGCAGTACTTCTCCAATCCCCCTCCTCAACAATTCGCACAAGGATACCAGTCACAATCTCAACCGCCATATCAGCAGTCTAGACCCCAGCTGGGGGAATCTTCTGAGATTGTGCCGGTCAATCCGGCCCTGGCCTGTTTGGAACAGTTGATGAAGAATATGGCCGAGATGACCCAGAAGATCGACGACCTGACGGCAACCAAAACCGTCATACCAGCCCAGGTCGAAGCCAATCCTAACAATTTCCGACGCAAGGAGCAGGTAGCCGGCAGTGTCCAACCCGAATCAGGTGAACTTAATTGTTTTTTATCTAACGCTGTTACTCTCAGGAGCGGTAGGACACTCCAGCCATCGGCGACGGCGAAAGGAAAACACATTGCATCTGACGGGGAGTCGTCAGCCCAGCCAACACCAGGGCCAGCGAGCATTTTGGGAGCAGCACCAGCATCCAGAAAATCACAAAAAAATGAAGAAAACAGAAAAATACAAAAAGATAGCAGTAACCTCGGTGGAGACCGGCCAGCATTGGAGACGCTTGCACCCGCATCACAGTCAGCTCCTGACAGGGGGAGCACCGCACCTGCAGCGAGTCTAACGCCAGCACCCGAAGCCGAGCCTGTCGTTTTTGGTCCACAAATTGTAGATGAATCCATTCCTTTTTGTCATCTACCTGTAAACAACAACACGGACACTATTTTGAATGAAATTGGAGAAGAGTTTGTAAATATTCCTTTTCCTGAAGCAATGAAAAAACACAAAAAAATGAAAAATTTGAAAAGTGCTTTGTCTGATCCTGCTATCATAGAAATCATCCAGAATTTGGTGTTAAATATGCCATTAATGAAAGCTCTTGAGTACATGCCTGCTGTGAAGAAAGGACTTAAAGAAGCATGTACAACCAAGCGCAGGCCAACCCCCCATAACTCCCGAAGCAAAGGTGGTAAATCTGAAAAGCACATTCTCACTATGGCCACCGTCAATGCCATCAGCAACCTCCCGGACAAAAAGCCAGATATGGGAGCACCTCTTGTACGTTGTCAGATGTTCGATCAAGAGTTCGAACGAACACTCCTCGACAGCGGGTCATCTGTTAATCTGATGCCAGCCTCACTACTCACGGAGTTCAAGTTGGGACCGCTCAAACCTACAAAGATGATTCTGCAGTTTGCAGACAAGTCAGTCAAGCGGCCTAGGGGCCTGTTGGAGGACGTGATCGTCACGGTGCAGGGAAAATCTTTCCCAGCCGATTTTGTGGTCCTAGATATGGACGTCCCCGCTCCATTGCTCCTTACCCCGATCATACTCGGAAGGCCATTTCTGCGGACGTCAAACGCAGTAGTGAATTATGGGACAGGAGAAATCACTTTTGGAGCTGGGAATGAAATTATCCGAGTAGAGACCCTGTCTGAGGGGACGCACGTTGAACCAACATCGGTATCATGTGCAAGGGTGATTGAGAATGATGAAGACTGCGACTTTCTAGCCGAGATTCAAGACACCAACCTCTTCCTGGACGATCATGAGATCCACGGAATCCTCTATCCAGAGGAGGAAGTGGAGACCGCAGTCGAATTCCCGTGTATCGATCAAGATGAGGACCTTGCTGATGCACTACAAAACACTACCGTGGGGTCGTTATGCCTTCAGAACCAAGAGCCAAGTTTGGAAGTATTTTCGGAAGAAGATGAAATCATCGAGGAATTCTGTCAGGATCTGAGAGAAAGAGACAGAGCAGATTATGGTGGACATCGCACAGTTGAAAGAATCACCACCTGTATTGATAGCAGAGGTCACCACTGAAGTAGCTCAGACCCTGCCAGAACTGAACCTTTGCCCTCCAATATGAAGTATGCCTTCCTTGCAGGAGAACCGAATATGTACCCGGTCATCATCAACGCGCATCTGACCGAAGATCAAGAATCTCGTCTGATGGAGGTTCTTGAACTAACCGCAAGGCGATAGGGCTGGCGAACCTCTGATCTCCACGGGATCAATCCGTCGCTCTGCTCGCACCGCATCTTTCTGGAAGAAGACAGCAGACCCTCTCGTGAACTGCAAAGAAGATTAAATCCGAACTTGCGAGAGGTGGTTATGAAAGAACTAAGAAATGGTGTGACGCGGGATTCATTTATCCCATCTCCGACAGTAAATGGGTGAGCCCTCTGCATGTTGTGCCCAAGAAATCAGGGATCACCATTGTGAAAAATGACAAGGAGAGGAGATCGCCACCAGAGTACCGACTTCTTGGCGCGGTGTGCGTAGACTACAGAAGACTTAACCTCGCCACCAAGAAGGATCATTTTCCGCTACCCCTTCATCGACCAGATCCTGGAGAGATTGGCCGCGAAGGAATATTCTGCTTCTTGGACGGTTACTCTGGGTATAATCAAGTTGCTATTGCTCCGGAAGACCAAGAGAAGACCAGGTTACACCTGTCCTTTTGGCACATATGCCTTCAGACGGATGCCGTTCGGGCTTTGCAATGCCCCGGCTACATTTCAGAGGTGTATGCTTGCAGTTTTTGCCGATATGGTGGGTAGCTTTCTCGAAGTCTTTATGGACGATTTTTCGGTCTATGGGGATTCATTTGATCAATGTTTGGAGTATCTAGACCGAGTCATTACGGAGGTGGCTGCGAAGTGAATCTTGTGCTCTCCTGGGAGAAGAGCAACTTCATGGTGACCGAAGGAATCGTGCTGGGTCACGTTGTTTCTAAACGTGGCATGGAGGTTGACCCAGCCAAGGTGGATGTTATTTCTAAGCTAGAGCCACCTACAAATATTAAGCAAGTCCGGTCATTCTTGGGCCATGTCGGTTTTTACCGACGATTTATTAAAGACTTTAGTAAATTGGCCAGACTGCTGACTGAGTTGCTTGGCAAGGACAATGAGTTCATTGTAGACGACCGTGTGCTCCTCGCCTTTAATCAGTTGAAAGAGCTCATCACACAGGCCCCTGTCCTACAGCCGCCGATTTGGACTCAGCCTTTCGAGATTATGACCGAGTCGTCGGATTATGCCATCGGAGCTGTACTGGGACAGAGAAAAGACAATTGTACCGTTTGCAATTCATTACGCTAGCCGAACGCTCGATGAAGCTCAGCGAAACTACACTGTTACTGAAAAGGAGCTGCTAGCGGTAGTCTTTGCTTTGGAGAAGTTCAGATCTTACCTTCTTGGGTCCAAAGTCATCATCTACACTGATCATTCGGCCATTAGGTATTTACAGCAGAAGAAGGATGCCAAACCACGTCTTATCCGGTGGATCCTTCTCCTCCAGGAGTTTGACATGGAGATCAGAGATAAACCTGGGGTAAAGAATGTAGTGGCCGATCATCTGTCAAGACTTCCTGAACCGGAGTCTCCTGAGCTGAACTTGCAACCTATCACAGAGACCTTTCCAGATGAATCAATTCTGTCTGTCGCCTCACTTCCTTGGTATGCGGACATTGTGAATTATCTAGTTGCCAAGAGAATCCCACAGGACTGGCCTAAGTTGAAAGTAGACAGATTTTTGTCTAAAATCCATTTCTACCAGTGGGAAGACCCGTATCTGTTTCGTGAGGGAGCCGATTGCATCTGGAGAAGGTGTATACCTCAGGAGGAGGTTCCAAGTGTCCTCGCTCTATGTCATGATCAAGATTCTGGAGGACATCATTCAGGAAAACGGACGGCAGCAAAAGTTCTTCAAAGTGGCCTCTGGTGGCCTTCATTGTTCAAAGATGCAGATGAATACGTCAAAGGTTGCACTGACTGTCAGAAGATGGGTGGAACCATAGGAATGAGAGATACGATGCCTCTGAAGTACATCCAGATCTCAGATGTCTTTGACGCATGGGGGATCGACTTCATGGGCCCGTTTCCTAACAGTCAGGGTTATGAGTATATTCTGCTTGCTGTCGATTATGTCAGTCGTTGGGTGGAGGCTATCCCTGCCCGAGCCGCAGACAGTCGGACTGTCTGTCGATTCTTACGAGATCACATCATAGCACGGTTCGGGATTCCCAAGATCCTCATATCTGACGGGGGCAGTCATTTCATAAACAGAGAGGTGAAGAAGCTGACCCAAGAATTCTGCATCGAGCATCGTGTTGCTTCACCCTATCACCCGCAGTCCAATGGCTTAGCTGAATGTTCAAACAGGGAGATCAAGACAATTTTACAGAAACTTGTGCGTCCGGATCGCAAGAACTGGTCTCAGCTGCTTGATTCCGTTCTTTGGGCTTACCGAACAGCGTACAAGTCACCCTTGGGAATGTCTCCCTACCGCCTGGTGTATGGCAAGCCATGCCACTTGCCCGTGGAACTTATTCATAAATCTTTATGGGCCATTAACATCTGTAATTTGGACTCCAAGCAAGCAGGACAGAACCGGAAATTGGATCTGAACAGATTACTGGAATTCAGAGATTATGCATATGACAACAGCCTGATGTACAAGGAAAAGGTCAAAACATGGCATGACAAGCACATCCGCCACAAGTCCTTTGATCCAGGTCAGAAGGTATGGTTGTTCGATGCAAAATTAAAAATCTTTCCAGGCAAATTGAAGAGCAAATGGACTGGGCCGTTTGTAGTTAGGCAGGTGCGTGACAACGGAAGTGTATTGATATCCAATCTGTCAGCTGACGCACAGCCTTTTGTAGTCAATGGACAGCTTCTGAAGCCATACCTCGAACATGACACATTCATGGCCGTCGTTGACTCGATTCAAGTAATCTATGAGGATGAGCTGAATATCTCGAAGGAGACAGAGGAAGGCAAAGCATATCAAAACATTTTTGAATGATTTTTCCTTTCCGTCTTTTCTTCTTTTCTTCTTTTCTTCTTCTTTTATCTTATTCTACCGAATTGATGCCATCCCTTTCATCACTGCTACACTTAGAATGTACTCTATCCTAAGTATAGGGGGGATGTGCATCCCGAGTTGTTCATATCCAATCTCATCTCTTTCTTCTTTTCTTCTTTTCTTCTTCTTTTCCTCTTCTATCTTCATCATCTACCAAAAAGGTGCTACCCCTTGTAGACAGTCTTCTATACTTAGGACGTACTTTGTCCTAAGTATAGGGGGGTGTGCACCCCGAGTTTTTCTCATTCATCTTGATCCTCTCCATTGTCTCCTCTTCTTGTCTATACTTAGGGATATCTTACCCTAAGTATAGGGGGAGACAATCCGAGTACGATCCATTCATTCCCACCCTTGACCCTCCCTGCTTTGTGTACAGTCTGCTATACTTAGGATTATTTGATCCTAAGTATAGGGGGGACGGTCAACTTCTCATTCATTGATTCATTACTTCATTCCTTTATTCTTTAGGTTTTCCTATACTTAGTACGAGTTATGTCTTCTCTTTTCTCTCCGATCTATGAGGACATAGCTCAAGCTAAGTATAGGGGGGTCGTATATACTACGTATATACTTTAGCCATAACTCGTACTTTCGTATTTTCCTAATAATATGGCTACTAATTCTTTAAAATTCATTAAAAACCTTTAATAAAAAGATGTGGTTATTCCTCAAATGCTTTTTGTATTTACTGATTAATAAATCAGGTGAAAATGTTTTTTTTTTGCAAAATGTTTGAAAAATAGTTTGAAAATCTTTGTGAACATCTATTGAAAACTATTTTGAAAATATTTTGTTACATGTTTTCAACCTTTGTAAAAAAGTGTGGTTTGTAAAAACTTCTTTTCTTTGTGTGAAATAAAAATGTTTGAAAAATGATTTGCAAATGGTTTGAAAAATGGTTGCAAAAATATTTGAAAAACCTATATATACTGTTTTGAAAAACCGATTGCAAAATGATTTTCAAATGAGTGTACATGTTTGTAAGAATGTTTGTAAAAACTATTTTGGACTATAGTTTTCAAAATTTATGTGAAAAGCTTGTGTCAAAGAAGTTTGAGGAATACTAACATCACACCAAAATCCATCTTATATATATATGTATAAAATTGACCACTTACCCTCTAAATTCTTGAAATCCACTTCTTGTATATATAAGAAGCACTCCCATGTACATATTTTAACCTAGTTTTCAGCCAAAACTTTTTGTTTTCAAAAATCCCAAAAACATTTGCAAAAATTAAAATCCAAAAACATTTGAAAAATCTTTTTGAAAAAGACAAAAAAAAATGCATCTGCATATGCATGCATCATCTTTTCAAAAACCCATAAAAAGTTCAAAATCTTTGAAAATTGCATCACAAAAATATTTTCTGCATATCATTGCATGGCATGCGCATTTTTCGGATCAAGTTTGACAGTTGAACAAGTCTAAGGAAAATCCGGAGATTGGAGCTTGATTGGACCTTAAAATCTACTTAATAACAGGAACCTTATAGGAACTGGGTTTGAGGTACTTCAGGTCTAGTTGACTTAATTCTTTGAGGATCACGGGACTTGGTTCGATGGATTCTTGACCGCCTAAGTAGAGTATTTCGGAGCACACGCACGACTCTTGTTGATAATGACCTAACTTGGACACCTGCACCTTTCACATAGCTCTCCACGGATGAGGTGGTGAGGAGGCAGCTTCCTTTAGCTTGGGGTAGCATATGAGGGTAGTACTTCTAGGCGGAACCTCTCTTCTTCTTATAGTGAAGGAAGTGCACCTCAACTTGGTCTAGTGGTGATGAAGGCTAAAGACAGAAGCCGTGGGTTGCAATAAAGCTTCAAAAGAGGGATAGTCTACTGGCTCAAGAGGAAAATTTCTTGTATATGCTGCTCATGTAGATATGTTGTACAGATGCAATTGAAAAAAAAAAAAAGCAAAAAGAACTCCAAAAAAAGTGGTGGGTCGGATTGAAAATTTAATAATCCCACCGGAGTATGTATATAGTTCAATAAAGCAAAAGCTTATGGTATCCATGTTACATCTCATGAAGCTAGCAGCGGGAGACTCAGCTACACTGGCTGAGCTTCCAAAAGTCTATACTTCTTCCCCCTCTTCTTGAGCCGGTTGCACTTGAACTTAGAAGGGAATACCCCCGCTTCTCGAGGAAAGAGTTGCTAGACCGAGGGATTAGAGTTACCAGGTTGGAGGAGGTTGTTTCTTTGCTACTCCTGAGGTGGTGAGCTACATATCACTTACACTGTACGAGTCAGACTCATAGTCGTAAGAGTTTGCGTATGAGTTGAAGTATTTCTGACCTGGCTATTGAGGAGACTTGGACAGAGTTTTGGGATTCTCAAGGACTGTTGGATTTCAAACTTGGTTCTCATTAAGGTTCCGACCGCACTAAATTTCCAAAGGTCCGACTTAAGCTCCAAACTTCGATTTTGCAAAGACAAGTTCGATAATTAAACTTAATCTAATTTTCTTCTTTTTCTTTTCTTTCTTTTCTCTTGTTGCACTTATTGCATAAGTGTTTGCTAGGGACTAGCAAAGGTAAAGTATAGGGGGATGATGAATCCACATTTCATCATCTTTATTCTATCATTTTGGCACCAAAAACCCTAGCAAATGCCTGTAAATAGTCTTAAATCAAGCATCTTAGCATTCATGCATGTGCATCTCAACAGTGTGTAAATTACTGTGATTAAGGCCAAAATTATAGAATAAATAAAGAAAAGAAAAAGAATAAAATATTGTAAATATTTTATGACCCAAAACCCCCGAGACCTAGGCATCTTGATGAATAGGTCGACAAGGAATAAAGTAGGGGGAGATAAGGTCAGATACACAGATAAAATACCTATATTTTTTTTATTATTCATTCTTTCTTCATTTTGGGACCTATTTTTGGTTCCACTTTTTGTACATCAAATAAAGAAACTTTGTACACAAAAGTTGTAGATAATTTAATAAAGAAAAATACAAAATTGATTTCACAGAAAAATAATGTACAGATAAAAAGTTATGGTCTGAATAAAAATCTAGAATGCCAACTTCCCAGACCCGTATCTCACAAATAAAAACTCCAAATGCAGCGTACTCACCTTTGATTGTATATAGAAGAAAATAATCTATCCAATGGTGGTGGTTTCGCATTTGGCGGAGCTACGGTCTGAAAGTTGAGTTTTGGACCCACATTGTACCTTGTACAGATTAAAATATTCAACTTATTCTTTATTCATTATTTTTATAATTTTATATTTTTATAATATTGTAAATATTACTTCTAATAAGTATACACATTAAAATCAGAATAAAAGTAAAAAGAAAACTCAAAATAAAATACACACATATACAGGGAATACAGGTATTATACCTATATTTATACCTATACTTTTTACACTTTGATTTTATTAAATGTATAAAACATATTAGAAAGATAAAATAAAAATACACTTATGTTTATAAAAGTATTTTATCATTTTAGAAAATAATAAACAAAAATAAATAAATTAAAAATACAAAAATAAAAATAAAATACTCAATATGTAGATAATATACCTATATAGGGGTATAAATGCAACTTGTAAAAATATATTTAATAAAAATAAATAAAAATCATAATAAAATACTACATAAAATAACAAATATTTTTTATTTTATAATCATTACTTAATTCAACCTATTTCTATTTTTAAATGAATTAATAAAACATTTCTTTGGGATTTTTCCTGATTGGTCCACGTGGACCAATCAGGAGAAGGCGCCAGTTGACCTGGGTCAACTGGTCGTCCTTCGTCCCTGTAGCCCGTGCACCTCGTTTTTTGGTCCGCTTTCACGGATTTTTCGAGGCTGCATCGTTCCTCCTCGAGCCTCGCTTCCTTCACGAAAATTGCACCTGGTACAACCAGGATTCTCGCCGACCTATTAGATCCTTCAAGATCTCCTTGGCGCGCCCGTGATCGTGCCTCGAAACTCTTCAACCGTCATCCCTTTAAAAGACACCCCCCGACTTTGATTCAAGTTTTGATCCCTCTTCCTCCATCCTTTACCGAACCCTAGGGAATCCTTCGAGTCCTTGGTGACAGCAGCGACTCAAGGAGCCCGTTTGCGTGAAGATCGGCGTTGAATCGAGGTTGATCCATTCACTCGCCGGAGCTCCGCCGCAAGGTCTGACCCGCGTCTCCGGTGAGCCTCCCTCCTTTCTCTTTGCATTTTCTTGTAGCCTAGACTTAGATTAGTTGAGTATCGTAGCAGTTTTTGGTGTCGTTTTGTATCCCACCGAGAATCCTCCCTCGATTTCACGGCGGAGCTTTGCTCCGCCTCCACTTTCCAGCCATCCCGCTACGCTAAATCCTCCCTGACCACTGTCATCTCACTCCTCCTCGCTCCCTCGCGCTTCACCGCACCTTCATTCGAGCTGATCTCGCTCAGGTCAGCATATCTGTGAGTCGTTCTCCACCGCTCGCCGGACTCACCTCGCCCCGACGCATTTGCCATTCATCTCACCCCAAAACTACCCCACTAGTTTCGCATTTGTTTTCCGCGTCTAACCCTGCAGAGAGGAGCCAAAGAGAAGGCTCAATCGAGCCTCACTGTTCCAGGGAGGACATCTCCAGGTGAACCCCTCCATTCGAGCCAATCACGCAACCCCCAACCTTGTGGAGGAGGTCAATCAACGCGGAGGACCCCCAGGACCATTTTGCCCTAGGTCCTGGGCTGGAGGAGGCCGTGTGTCGGCCGGAATCATCGATCGAAGCCACCTGCGGCCGGTGTTCTTGGAGATCCTCCAGGCGCCGTCGGATCTGGCTGGTTCTTGGCGCGCTTCAGCTACCGTTGGATCACGTTCACCTTCAGCCGCCCGATCGTCAAGCAGCATCTAATCGTGGCCATCCACGAGCGAACCGTCATCGGCTATTCTGGAGCGGCCACGTGGCTTAAGTGAGACGCCATCCACCGTTCATCAGCGCCGCTGTGAGGGTATTTTGCACCTCAGCCCCTCGCACATTTTGTCTTTTTATTTTAATGCTAAAACTTTCATCTGCATTGAAGTATGTTTTGTAATACTTAGTAGTGGACCCTTGAACTTTTTAGAATTGCATCCATACCCCTGTCAGGTGCGCGTGACTAGTCACGTGGGCTTGTATTTTTTGCAAAGTTCCCCCTGCGGCTTTAGCATTTACTGTTTGGACCAGCATATTTCGTATTCAGTATAAACTTTGTTGGGATATTTACACGCAGGCCCTCGATTCTCTTGATTATTACAAACGTGCCCTCCCAGGCGTGCGTGTGCTCCACGTGAGTCTGGGGGTTTTTGCACGAAGACCCTTGCGTCTTTGGATATTTGTTTTGGGCCCTGAGATTACTTTATCCAGTACAGATTTCGTGGATATTTTGCAAGCGTGCCCCTTATTGTTTTATCTATTTGCATAAATGCCCCTGGCCGTGTGTAGTTTCTTGCTGTAGTTTCTATTTTTATTCATGCATCTCTAAAACCCCAAAAAAATCCCCAAAAAATCACCATAGCTTCCTGTTGCCTAGTAGTTTATCACCATATTTTTATTTTTCATAATTATTGCATTTTTATATTTACTAAAAATCAAAAACGTCCATTTTTAGCACTGTTCGCATTACAAAATACCAAAAAAAATATAAAAACATTCCAGAAAAATTCCAAAAAATATATTTTGTGTCTTTTAGTTTGTTTTAACTCCCAGCCAAAAATCATTAAAAATCTCAAAAGAAAAACACTAAAAATTTAAAAACACTCAAAAACTTCAAAAAAATATAAAAAATAGTAGAAAAACCCAAAAATTGCAAACTCAGCTTCTGTTTCTTCCTTATTTTATTCCCTTTATTAGAAAAATAGTGTGAAATATTCTTGGTACTGGTTGGTATTTTTTAACTTGCATTTTTGTCACAGCCAGCCCTTATTTCCACTGTTTGCCTTATTTCAGACTTTAAAAAATATCAAAAACACCTTGAAAAAGCCCCAAAAATCACAAAAACAGTAAAAACCTTAAAAACACCAAAAACATTTTATTTCTGAATTTTTGAGTATTTTTGTGCATTTTTATAAATATTCTACCTTGTCTTTTATTACATAGTTGTTATTTTCCAATATTGAAAAAAGAAAAAAAAATATAAAATATAAAATATAAAAATCAGAAAATTAAAAATCAAATAAAAAAAATATAAAAATTAAATAAAAAAAATATAAAAATAAAAAAAACCCACAAAAATTCTAGATTGGCTAAGTTGCTTGTTAGATTCAGGTTTGGATTTTCATCCGTGCTCTACACCTTTGCTCCTTGTGTTCGACCCCTACTTGCTTGCCATTGTACATCATTAGTAGGGTATAATAAATTTTAATCCTTGCTATTCTTTCTCTGATTGATTGTGTGGGTTAATTGTTGAAGACCGAGGAAGTTTGAGCAGTCGCACCAGCGACAGTGAGTCTGACTTGTCAGACCGCTATTTAGCGGCTCTCGCATTCTCGCTTTTCACCTAGGTATGATGATGACTGGGTTGACAAGGAATAAAGTAAAGGGAGATAATGGTCAGCAATACAATAAAAACAATAATATTTAATTATCCAATAATTTAACTTGGGACCTATTTTATTTTTTATTATTCATACTTCAAATCAATAAACTTTGTACATGAAAATTGTAGATAAAAATACATAGAAAACACAAGATTTATTTCATATAAAAATAATGCATAGCATGCCCTAGACACTCAAAATAAAAGCCAACAAAACTTCACAGACAGGTATCTTCTCCATATGAACTCAAAGTTCACCAAACTCACCTTTACTTGTATATAATATTTACTAAACTATTTATGAAGATGGTTTCATTCAATTTGTAGTTAAGAAAAAAAGTTCGATTTTGGACCCCTATTGTATATTATACCTAAATAAAATTATCATTTTTTATTCTTTATATTTTCATACTTTCATATTTTTTATAATTTTACAAATATTATTCATTACATATGTACATAATTAGATTAAGGTAAAACAATTAAAAATGCACTAAAATAAATAAGCCTACTAAAATATATAGATGAATTATTCATACATATACATATATAATAAATACAACTAATTATTTAAATGTACATATAACCTAGAAAATTACAATAAAATATATTTATGTATATTTGAATAAGTTATAAATATATAAATATATATAAAATACTAAAATCTAAAATAAAAATAAAATACCTAATATATAAGTAAATATACCATATTTATACTTGTAAAAAGTAACATACAACAAATAACCTCAAAAAAATAAATACAAATCATATTAAAATAATACCTAAATTAGTACAAATTTTTTTGTTTTGTGAAAATAATAATAATAATATCATTTTATATTTATTTTCTATTTATTTCTCCTTTTGTTTTCACTTTTGTCATGTAGCGACGACGTGGACTAATGAGGGCACAACCTCTATTGACCCGCCGGTCAACTGAGCCCTTGAAGCCCTAGGTTTGTCAGACCTCGTCACTGACCCCCCTTCCCGGATTTTTCCTCGAACCTCCTTCCATTATCTCAACTTGATTCTTTCAACATTTTTATTCCTCAATCGTCGCTCTTTCATGCCGCATCGATTTCACGATCGACGAATTGCTGAAGTAATCAGAGGCCTCAGTGAAAGTCCTCCTTGTATAAAACCACCTCCATCTATTTCATTTGATCTTGATCCTCTTTTCCCTCGAAATACCCAATTTTCCTTGTATTCTAGGTTGTTGGTGACAACATCGATCTCCATTGATGGTTTGGTGTGGAGGAAGAGGTGTTGGAGTGGTGATCCGAGCATCGCCGACCAACCGCCGCGGAGCTCCTCCATGATCCTTCATTTCTTTTGGTAGATCCTTAGATTTCACTCTCTTTTCGTTCTTAGATGTAGTCTTAGTAAAAATTAGGGTTTATTTTTGCTTAAAATCGCATCTTATTTCGTATAATTCATAGAATGTAGTTCATCGGAGCTGAGCTCAGGCCACTTATTTCTTTATGCTCCACCTCTTCTTCGACCCACCTATCGTCATCCCTTTGCTCCTCATTGCTTGTATTTCACCCCAAGCATCTTAGTTACCCCAGATCCTCTCTGGATCAGGAGATCACAGTCTCTACTCTACTGTACGCCGAAGACCCTTGGTCATCATTTTACCCAGATCGAACCCCCATGAACCTGATTTGTGTGTGTGTGTACTTGATAACTTTGCAGGTCTTGGAGGGCAAGGACCCCCTCTTGGGTCGATTTTGGTTCAATAGAAGATACCTAGATCTTCAATCCTTCATCGACCTCCAGAGACTACGCCAGTGGTTCTCAGACCCATATGAAGCATCCAAGAACCGTAGGCGGCCTTCAGGAGTATTTTAATACTTGCATCCTTGGTGGAGACCACTGGAGGAGAAGGGAGGACCCAGTCAAAGGTTGCCCGACTTGTTGTTCTTCCCTGTTCTTGGTGAAGAACAACAATTGCCCTATCTTCCTCATCCTCTAATTTTGATCACGACCATTGGATCTAGACATCCTTGACCATACAATCAACTACTGGATTCTAATATGAGTATCCCATCTCCGAAGCGTCATCTACCACTGAGTGCATGGTGCATGGCAAGTGAAGTCAATCTAGTCATATGCTCGCGCCTATTAGGTGTAATTTTTCTATAAACCCCTGGTTTTGTATTTTATTTGTACTACAGAAAGTTTAAATTGCACTATAAACTTTTGGATATTTTGTAAATGGAACTCTATACTTGTGTTATTTGCATTCAGGTCTAACGATGCCACCAATCATGCCCATACAAGTGAGGTGGTGGGCTTTTTACCGGGACCCCTCTAAGGGTTTGTGTTATTATTTAGTCCTTAGAATTCGTAATAAAATTCAAAACATGGGGATATTTTGCATGTAAGCCATGCCACTTTTCGTAAATTAAATTTATGCCCATACTAACATTGTATGAATTAAATATTCATGGGAAATTTATGAAGAGGCCCTAAAGTTCCCTTTTATGTTATGGACCATATTTTTATTTAATTATATTTGTAACTAAATCATTGTCTATATTGTGATTTTGATTTTTAGTATTTATTCATTAAAAATATCATTTCGCATTAAAATTTGTAGGAAAATTATTTTAAGCACCTTAAGATATTTAAAGTCACACATAATTTTTAGAAGCTATTTAAAATATTTTTTTATATTTAAAATGCAAAGATATTTCATTTATTCCTTGTTTGCATGAAAAAATAAATAAAAAAATGAAAAATGTTTAGAAAATCTAAATAATTATGAGTTATTTATTATTCTATTTCTCAACTACAAATAAAAAATCATCAAAAATCTAAAAAATATTAAAATGGTGTAAACTTAAAAATCTTTTAAAAAATATAAAAATTATTAGAAAATTTAAAAAAGTCAAATTTTCTACTTTTATATATTATTTATATAATATATTTATAATTAGTTTTGAAAAATTTTGAGCAATTTAGCTATTTTTAAACTCCAAAACAATTTGAATATATATTATTGTTCATTGTTTTATTGGTTTTATTCAATTAACAATACAAAAATTTCAAAAATAAAAATAAAAATCATAAATTAGATTAAAATATAAAAAAATACAGAAATATTTTATTTTATTCATTTTTGAGTTATTATAGTTACATGTACATATGTACTAGCCTACATTACATATAACTATTATATACTAATATTTGTATTATTATATTTTCTATTAAAAATACTAAAATATTTTTCGTACCCTTAGAAAATAAAAAGAACTGTACGTAAGGTATTTTTTATATTTGTTCTATACAATATATATTTATATCTTATATATCCTTCTTATGTATATACCTTATATACAATTCCTACATATATTAGAAAATAAAAAAATTAAAAAATATAAAAAATATAAAATTAAGAAATTAAAAATATTTTTTTAAAAAAAATTAAAAAGTTAAATATTAAAAAACCAACAAAAAAACCTATAAAACACAAAATATTTATTGTCTTTTAATAAATTATTGTAATTTATCCCCCTTGCTTCATGTGTTTGACCTCTACATATTTCACCTATACACATCTTTGTAGAGTTATAATAAATTTTAACTTCACACTTTATTTCTGCATTGCTTGATATATATTGTGAGTTAATTGTTGTCTGAATGAGGTTCTCGTCGATCACCTCAGTGGCCACTAATTGTGTTTAATTAATTGGCCGACCCGAATGCGAGGTTCAACAATAATATACACTGTAAAGAGTCTATATATGATTTTCTACATATAATATAGTTATATATATTTAAAATTTATAAAATAAAATGTTTTTAATTTTTTTTTAATTTTCTCCATTTTCAATTGAGAAATTTTATGCATTTTAAATAAAGAAATAATAAAAATAAACACAACAGTAAATCAAATAATTTGAAACGGGCTTAATAAATATCTATTTAGTCAGATTGAGCCCAATTTCAATTTTTCTAAATAGTAGAGATCCTAAAGAAAATTCAGAAACTTAAATCATAATTTGTGAATTTTCTATTTATTTTTTAAATTGTTATGAGTTTTTGTGTTTTTTAAGATTTTTTGGTGATATTTTTTAAAAAATAAAAAGTTAGAAAATCAAGTCTCAATAATAAACAGACATGGATTTTTTTCAAAAATTTTCAAAACTTATTTATATATTTTTTGGATTTTTAAATGCAAAACAAGATAAAATGCAATATTTTTGTGTTTAAAAATTAGAAAATGATTTTAGTTGACTCAATGAAGATATGTGTGATATAACAAGGTTCTAGGAACTTAAGATAAATTTCCTATAATTTCTGGATGCACTATACTATTTTTAGTAATTAAAATACAATTACAACATGAAATCTACAGAATAGGGACCTAAATGCAATTTTCTTAAAGTTTCTGAAAATTTACTAACATATTAATCAATTTCAAGTATATACATGACATCCCCCAATTTAAAACATTACTTGCATCGACATCTGTATACATGCAAATATCCAAGACCTTAAGACCAAGAATGTAAATTTACCAAAAATCTCACACTGATATTTAAAGTTTTTGGATTAAAAATAAATATAAAGACTTGCAGGAGTACAATTTCAAAATATCTATCCCCCTCACACGCACAGGCACAGGAGGTGACATGGATTGGACCTGACAATAAGAGGAAAGCTTGGGGTTCGGAGTATAAATATTACAAAAATATTTGAACTGTGAATGGAAGTTTGCATACTAAAAAGGAAATACAAAAAGCTAAGGGGAATTAGTGTAATATACCCCTCAATACATGCTAACGGATGGAGGATGGGGTGCCACTTATCTACGTGGCGCTCAACTGATGGTGGATACCCCTTCAGCGATGGAGGACTCTGATCAGATCTAACCCTTCATTTGACTGTTGGCATTCTAGACGATCCAACGATAATTGCTTCACCTAGAGCTCGAGCTCGATCGGACGGCTAGGAGAATCCTAGGAAGAATTAGGAAGAATTGGAGGATTTGACTGCTTCGAGCGGCTATATCTTGCTTCTCCGGCCACCTAAAAAGCTCATAGGGGGCTCAAAATGGAGCTAGGGCTCCTCCACTCCTGCTGGTACCTTCAAAATGGTACAGGACCCGTTGATGGGGTCCTAGAAGCTTGAGGAAGAATGAGAGCTTGGAGAGCCTCTTCTAGAAAAAATCAGACCCACAATGGGTCTTTAAGATTCCAGCCCTACAAGGTTAGCTCTGTGCAAGAAAAATAAAGGGTCTTCTGGCTTCTTTGGTCAAAATCGAGGTGAAATGAAGTATGGTGGAGCAACTCTGATGAACGATAGAGAAAAGATCTGGGGTGGAAATGAGTCGAGGCGATAGAACATTCTGAAAGCAAGATGTGGAGGTGGTCAGGCGAGGCAGTACAGAGGTAAATCACGGTGAACATGGGCTGGAGCTCATAGCTCTGAAGAACTTTAATTTGAATTTTATGAAATAGTAGATGAAACTAAAGGGAATAAAATGTAGGCCAACGCTATCGCTAATCCTAGGAATTAAAAAGAACAAGAAAAGAGCAGCTCGGATTAGAGGATGAGGGAGTTGAAGGCTTCGCGATGGAGCAATTCCGGTGAGCCATGGATCTCGTTCCTCCACCTTCTCCTCCACACCTAAGCTCCAAGAGATGCTCCCACTGTCACTAGGGACGCTCCATATGTGAAGAACATGGGATGGAGATGGGCAAAATCAGATCAAAATTTAAAAATTGGCGGAGGAACAACATAAATATGAGGGCAACTTTGACTAGGGTTTACGTTCAAGTCGATGTTCCCTCAACCAAGGAATCATACATGCATGAAAGAGCATGGATCGAGGAGAAGATCTCAAGAAAAACAATGCAAGTATTGGGGGAAACAAATTGGAGAAGAAGAGGGGTCAGCATTCTGACATGCCTAGGCCTAGGCATCAGTACAATTAACTAGAGGGTTAACCGATACCCGCACCTGATTGGTCCACGTCATGCACTGCAAGATAAAGCAGTGATGAAAATAGAAATAAATGGAAATAAAATAGTTTATAAAATTTGCCTTAGAACAGAAAGTTGTTTCTTATTTTATATATTATTTTAGATTGTTTTTATTTATTTATATCATTTAATTTATTATATGTTATTTTTTACAAGTATAATTATAAGTATAATACCCTATATATGATGTATTTGATTTTTATTTTATTATACATACATAATTTATGTATTTATAATATATTTAAATGTGTATTGCATATTTTTATTTTATTTTTCTGAGTTTATTTGTTCACATAAATATTTACATACATTTACTATATGTAAAATTAATCTATATATTTTAGTATATTATTTGTTTAAATAAATTTGTACTGATTTTATTCTAATTTTATTATTAAAATGTGTTTTGTATAATTTACAAATACGAAAAATATAAAAGAGCTAATAAGGTAAATAATAAATATGTTGATTATTATATACAGATGTATAGTACAATAGGACCCAAAAGCCAAATTTTACATCTCAACTTCAAATTAAATGAAACCAGTTTCATTAAATAGATAATTTAATTTAGAGTATAATAATATGAGTTTGGTCACTTTTGAGTTCATATGGGGAAGATATGGATATGTCAAGTTCTGTTTGTAGCTTTTTCATTTGTGTCCCATGCACACTATGCATTATTTTTTAATAGAATAAATTCGTAATTTTCTTTGTATTTTTATGCACAACTTTTATATCGTGGATTTTATTATTTGAGGTATAAAAAGAGGAAAATAAAATAGGCCTCAAAATGCAATATATTAACTAAAAGAATTAGGGTTTTCATTTTGTTTTCTATAGAGTTGATTTGCCATATCTCCCCCTACTTGTTGACCAAGTCATCATGATGACTGGGTATCGGGGTATATGTTCACTTAGTGTCTTTGATACCTCATTCTTTTTTTCTTTTCTTTCCTTTATTCTTTTCTTTTAGTATTAAATACAGTATTTTATACAATATTTAAGTGTCTATTATTGAGTGTTATTTTGTACAAATTAATGTTATATACATGCATTTAGCAAGGGATTTAAGACCAAAATGAAAGAATAAATGTGATGAAATGGAGATTCATCGGTCATACTATGAAAATTTGGGAACATAAGACTGAAAGAAGATGAGGCAAGTTTTCAAAGTAACTAAAAATCAATTCATATTAATGCTAGGTCACTCACTATTGAAGCTATCTATTTGTTAAGGAGAACAATGGATATTTATAGAGATAAAAAGAAGAACCTCCATATGCTTTTTATTTATTTGGAGAAGGCTTATGATTCAATCCCAAGGGAGATGCTGTGGAGAGTTTTGGAGAAGAGACATGTACTTGTCCCATACATTAACCTTGTAAAAGGTATGTATGATAGGGTTTCATCTTGTATAAGGATCCAGTTTGGGAAGAATGACTACTTTAACATCAACACCGATCTGTATCAAGGATCAGATTTGAGTCCATTCCTTTTTACTTTGATTTTGGATGAGTTGACTAGTCACATTCATGATGAGATGCCTTGGTTTGTGTTGTTCATCGATGATATTGTGTTGAATGATGACAAAATAGATGGAGTAAATGTAAAACTGGAGGTTTTGGAGATGTGCCTTAGAGACTAAAAGATTCCATCTAAGTAGAACCAAGACTGAATATATTGATTGCATTTTTTTGGAAACTACCGGTGAATGACTCGAGGTGAAGATTGGAAACGATATTCAAAAAAGATTCTTTGATGGGGAAATAATAGAGATGTTACGCATAGAATAAATGCAGGTTGGAAAAGTGGAGAAGACATTTACTATTCTTTGTAATAAGAAAATCCCTTTGAAATATGAAGGAAAATGCAGCCACAAGACCTTATATGTTTTATCTATAAGAATGTTGGCTGGTGAATCATAGACATGTGTTGAGAATGACAATAGCAGAAATGAAAATGATAAGGTGGGTGTGTATAAATGAAAAGATCGTATTCAGAATGATGTGATCAAAAGGAAAGTTGGTGTAGCTCCGATAGAGGATAAGATGACAAAAAAACGCTTAAGATAGTTTGACTAAATGCAAATGAGGTTGATTGATGCACTGCTAGAAGATGTAAGATTTGGGATGTTGAGCCGGATAATAGAGGGTGAGGAAGGCACAAGAAATGTTGAAATAAGACTATATGAAGGTATTTTAGTTATTTAGATTTAATCTTGAGAATGATCCAAAATAGATTGGAATGGAGACGAAAAATCCATGTAGCCAACCTACTTAATTGGGGGAAAAGGCTTTATTGTTGCATTTCAATTGCATTGATCTTGAAAGCACACGAAATGTAAAACATAATTTTGTAATAAATAATATTTATTATAGTGTGATATGCTCTGCATGATTAAAATTGGAAGAACGAAGATTGCAGTGAAAAAGGGAAATTCATTGCAATTAACTGATATAGATAAATAATAAAAAAGTTTTTTCTTTGCACATATGAGTCGCCCAAAATGATGAATAATCCTCAAAATGCTCATCTTTTTTGTTACTTCTTATCCGTCATTAGCTTGTCATTAATTATATTCAACTTTGATCCATCACAAAATTCAAGCATTGGTTGAAGTTTGATGTCAATAATTTTGTAAAAAAGCATCCCCCTAATGTCTCTTTGCCCAGATTCTGATTAACAAAAGACTGCTCTTCCTGAATAATGTAAAAAAAAAACAAGGTCCTTTTCTAATCATGGATAAAAATTTACATTAATTGTTGTTAGCTTAGCAATGTTTAGAAGAAAAGTCAATGAATAATTGTTGTTATTTATTACTAGCAATATAACAATGAATATAATATTCTAAATTTAAAATAATGGAGCAATGGAAGTGTTCGTTGTTATACATGTAAATATGGAAGTTATGCTAACAAAACTTAAAATTTACATTACCGTAAATTTTCTTGTAGCACGCCATGGTACTGTTGAAGGGAAAAAGTCAAGATCCACGTCATCACGAGAAACTATATCAATAAATAATTTCAGTATTAATCGTTGGTATATACATTTCGATGTTAAATTTATAAGAATGGGCACCGTTCATAGTAAACTTAATTCGTATGAGTTGATATTATTTGTCCATTGACCTTTGAATAACTCTTCTTATAATTGTGGATAAATTAGAGGTGATTAAATCATAACTATTACAATTAATTATCTTTATACAACAAATATGACGATCATTGTTAAATCTCAAGAGTCAAACATAATTTTACAATGAATAATATATATTGTTGGGGATTATTGCACTTGTCTCTTTCAAGTTATTCCAATTACATATGTACTTCAAATTTTTTTAGAACTACACTTATGCCCTTATATTTGTCCAAAATTTATAGGATCGCCCTTCCATTAGTGTAAAATAGGAGCACAAGTGTAACAACAAAAGGACACTACTATGAACTTTGTAAGAATATAGGGGCACAAGTGTGCGTGCAAAAGATTGAACTTTGTAAGAATATAAGAGCACAAGTGTACTTGCAAAAAATTCAAAGGCATAAGCGTCAATGAAATTACTCGCAAGGGCACAAGCGTAAAAATCTCTAATTGTTATATACTTAACATTAGTTGACATGATAATCGAAGGGCCACACCTTTCTTAACTTAAAAAAACTTTTATGAAGTGCTCACAAGTAGGTGGGTCAAATGCAAAGCATTGGAACACTTGAATGTGGAACGATTCTCCAACAAGAGAAACTTGTGGTAGGTGGCAAATGTGCACCAGATGATGGTCATGGATGAGAAACCAAAAGGGCATTTTGTATCCTAAGGAATGTATGCCAAAGCCTTTGTCCATTTGGAAGGGCATTTCACCTTGTATGTGTGACCTCATTTGTCCATATTATATAGTGTATATATATATATATATATGTGTGTGTGTGTGTGTGTGTGTGTGTGTGTGTGTGTGTGTGTGTGTGTGTGTGTGTGTGTGTGTGTGTGTGTGTGTGTGTGTGTGTGTGTGTGCGTGGCTTTATCATGCATGATGTGAAAGGCTATTCAGCTGTTAGTCCACAGTTTCTTCTGATAGGACTACTCTTTTTGTATTAGCATAAGTAATAGGAAAATGGATGGGGAATGTGGACAGGAACAATGCATTTAGGGCCGCATATTGGAAGGGATCTAAATTCCCACTGGTCGGATGACATTGGGCAGTTGGACCTACAACAACAGTGGCTATTTTTTATATGTATAAGAGAATAAGAACCCTATAAGGTGAGACATGCAAACAAGTGGCCCACGTGCAAACTCTTAACAAATTAACTACATGGCTTAGCAAGGTAATTAGAAAGAGGTTTAGGTCTCTGTATACTTGCGAAGATTGTTATATTGCAACTCTAGATATTTGGATTGTTGATATGTGTTCAGTCAATCTCAAATCTAACTAGCTACTGCAGCCGTTTTACGTTATTAGGTTTTAATTCATCGACTGTATTTTTCCTACCCTTGTTCAAATTCTAGAGGAAATCGAAAGGCAAGCAGAAGCCATCTGCTTTCAACCCTTCGCTCGTTGTCTGAAGCTTGTTGCCCTCCTTATTTTGGAAAAGCTTCGACCATCCAGTAACATTTCTTGCTTGCCTAGCCTGCTTCTCTATTTTCCTCCTCTCAAAGGGTACTCGAGTACATACTACTTTCCAAAGTGATATAGAATGTGAAATGGGATCTCGTGTCGAAGGTCAGAGGGCTATCATGATTAAGGAGAGAGAAGAGAGGAAGCGGTCTAAGAAAGAAGGAAGGTAATTTTCTCTTTTCTATCTCAACCAGTTGTAATTAACTATGCCTCTTTTCAATGAAGGGTCTCATCGATAGTAGTCCGTCAAGGTCAAAAGAACTATTAATGATTTCCTGCCCTTCTATCCTTCTCCAAAGGAAAAGAGGTCTATATCTGAGGTTACGGAAGATCGCATCATTTATTAATCGTTTGATATTGGAGCATACCTCGAACCATTGAATGGGTTACTTGGAGGAGAACGGAAATCTTTCAGGAAAAAAGGACATATTTAATAAAGGACTTTTTACACTTATGCCTATTTGAGGTTTTTAAATAACACATGTGACCCTAACTTTTTTGCAAGTATACTTGTGCCCAGTATTCTTACAAAATTCATTGTAGTACCGTACAATGAATTATGTAAGAATATAAGAGAATACATGCAATTGCAAAAAAGTTAGAATCATATCTTCAAATTAAATATGGGTTTCGTATGTTTGCTGAACAATTGTCTTCTACCTATACAAGAGTCTTGTCACTTTACAACAACGTCTCTTGAAAATATCAAGATTACTTCAAGTAGAAAGAGAAAGCTCTCCAAAAGGGTTTGGAACCAAATAATAGTATGGATGGAGTTCAAGGAAAGGTTGGCCTTGAGCTATGAGAGTTTGGTGTTTATATTCCATCTTTAGGAAAGAAAGGATCATCACTTTCCTTGATTAGTCTGATTCTAATTGGGCAGTGACATGAGATTATTCCTAAAAAAAGGTCGAAGGACTATCGTCAAAAGTCGAAAGACTGCCTTTAATTGTCATGAATACATGGGGTTGCTTCTAACAAAGGATAAGTAACCTTTTTTTAGGTGAGGTTACTTCAATTTCAGAAGAATCTATTCCATGATGGAACTACAAGATCGTATCCCCAAAATAACCATTTAAATGTCATATAATCTTATCTGTTTAAGTATTTTTGTTATAGTTCTGATTATGATATATAGAGGGTGTCATGTCAATTGTTATTCTTCTATTAATTAAAATCCCAAGATGTCAATTATAAAATGACAAAACTATCCTAATTGTGCACATACCGAACAAAGAAACCAGAATAACTACAGTTGTAAACACTATTTATGACTCTAGTTCATAGACTGCGGTTGACTCAGTCAAAAGTAAGAAAAATAAGGAAAATCTCAAAAATAGCACAACGCTATATAGAACACATCTTACCATACGTGTATATATTATACATATATACGAACAACCATATGTTTATGGTTATTTATTTAATACTTAATTTTCTTTCCATAATATGTGCATAAATAAGTACAAAAATGAAAAAATACATCAAAAATAGTACTCTTAGCCAAAGTTGTAGAAGTCGACTGACAAATGATTAATCGACAGTAGACGACTAATCGGATTTAGTTGGTTGTTAGTTAATTTTGAATTTTTTTAATTATTTTAAATATATGAACTATTTTTATACAGATATTCTTATGCATTTATATTAATTTGCACATTTTCATTACTATCATAATGTAATAACCGAAATAATTGAATTTAAACAAGAGATTAAAATATATTAGAATAATTATGCTTTTTAAAAAAATGTAAAAAAATATAGGATCTCCATGTAAAAGTTGGCCGACTAGTTGGGTTGAATAGTCAACAGATCAACTATTGACCAATTTGTCAATAGTTAATTGAATACCCTTCAAGCGCCACTAGTCGGACCAACTAATTGGTCGACTTCTAACGGATAGAATCTTTTTATTCAATTTTATTTCCATTTAGTGCCATATTAATTGACCTTTTAAAGGAGGTTTTAATTACCTAATAAATCACCTCGTTGTTTACCTTAAAATTTTTACATATTCATTTTTTTCCTCAATGTGAGCTCTAGAAAACGAGAGAGAGAGAGAGAGAGAGAGAGAGGAAAGATAGCAAGAGAGTTAGACATGTCTCACAGGAGATTTACCTTCGTCGCGGAATAGAGTAGCATCAAATCAGAAAAGGAGGGGAATACCAATACATGAACGGAAAGAGCCGAAACGACCGCGACAAGGAGAGCCAAGCTTTTGGTGCAAGGTATGTATCGGTTTAGGATTGTGATCTACAAAAGTATTTGTTGATTCGTAGGACAATATATACATATACATAATGACTTGATTGGAGATAAAATATCTGAGTGTATGTATCAGATTCGTGGGAAAATATTTATAAACACTGATTTGATTTGAAATGAGACCACTCAATGTATATATCAACCCTTCTATATTTCTAGCATTGAAACTGCAACGCACAAGAATTCTCGAATAAGCTTCGTTACAATGTTTATTTTAGATAGTCTGAAAATGAAGTAAAACTTACCCTATAAAATACACAAGGAAGAAATAAGATCGTGTGATTGTTTGGCCTTTCGAATCAACCACACCACGGGAGCATTTGCATAATGCCCTTAAAACTTTTGCAAGACAAATTTTGATAAATGCTACTAATTGTGGGAACAAAATCTTGGCTATCTAAAGTGATGTTTTTGGGAACCTTCAGCTTCTGATGCTTAAAGATGGAAAATCCATATATTAGACTACTCTAGTGCACACCAATACATCCATAATATATATATATATATATATATATATATATATATCCTTAACTTGGATATAAATTGATTAGTTTATATTTTGGAAAGATGTCATGCAACCTTTTGGTTTTAACAATTCTTCAAGATCAAGTCATATTTATGTGTCGTATTTCTATTATTTTTGTTGTTTAGTGTAATCCGACATTAACTTGTCATAATTAAGATCTATATTATTTAAACTTTGTTATATAAGAATTTTGGTCGGACCAATTTGTTTATATGATACGTATACTATAAATACAATTCACAAATCTTGGTATTGTGTACACCTTATCATATGTCATAAATGTCATATAAGTTACAATGCTTAATTGTTTCTCATGATAACTTTTGGTAATAGTTTGTTAACAGAAAAGTGAAGAATGACTTTCCTTGGGTTGATTGTTCATCATCATTAATTAAGAAAATATTTTTTAAGTACATTATGTCAGTTGATGATTACTAAGATTATTAAGCAACTAAAGTCAATTAATGCTGACATTTGATACCAACTCGAACTAAGGGGTCGTAAGAGCCTAAGGGGTCAGAATACATATATGTAAATATAACTATTGCATGGAAAAGGAAAGGCTATTGCAAGGATTGAAATTTTCATAAAATGAAGACGATAAGAGGAGCTAAGTGCTACTTCTAATGGTGGGAGCTACCCCTAGACTCTAATTATCGTGTTAGTAAAAGGGGTAAAGCTGCAAGGGATATATAGTTGCAAGGAACCATAGAGGCAAAATCTAAGTCCTCTACAGTTGTAGCAACACTAATATGTATGTTATATTCATGGACCGCTAGGGCCAGCAGTAAAGCCAGCAAAGCTAGCAAAGCCACCTAAAGAATAAAAATCAAGAAAATTCTAAACAATCAATATGTTAAGATATATGTGCAACTATAACAATGTTAAGTCATGTTCAAATGTTATGAGTTTAAGATTTTATATGAAATTATGCTAATGTTATGGACATACATGCAATTATGTTAGTGTCATGGGCATATGTGTAATTATGTTGATGATAAGGTATATGAGAAAATGTATTGAAAAATCATGCAAGAAACGGGTTATAAAGGTAACCCATTACAATTACGCAAACAACGGGTTATATCATAACACATTACAAGTATGCAAAGAGATGGTTTATAAAGGTAAACCATTATGTGTTATGTAAGAAAATTATCTAAAGAAAGAGTAAACCACTACAAGTTATTGCAAGAAATGATTTAAAAACGTAAACTATTACAAGTCATGCAAAGTCATCTTAAAAGGGGCTAACATGCAAAGAGAGTTTTGTGATAAAAGAATCATGTTTGTGCCTTAAATCTTATGAAACATGCCCCCACAAGATGGGAGAACTGTATGTTATACACATATTCTTATGTATATTGTATATGTATTTCCATGTTTGAAGTAGTCCAAATACATATGTTAAGTAACGAACTTAGACATGCATGGGGACAATTAAACACGTAATGATGTTTTTCAAGGAACCTTAAATATATGAAGTATAACTGGTTAAAAGACCGTTAGAATTTCCATGCATAGATCCCGATACATACTGGGCATTAGGCTCATGCAAAATTTTATGTTTATTTTATTTCAGGTGAAGTAAACATTTGACCAAGTACTCAAGTTCCCGCGACAGACTCAACGAGACAATCAATGTGATATCGATAATGCACAGTTATGGTGGATATCTTTATGCGTACTGGAATATAGAGTCATGTGGTGAAATTATTTGATTTTACTTTTGCAAGTATACTTTTATTGAAGTTCAAATAATGGAACTCTTGGTTTGAGTAGATTTTATGGATCCTTTTGAGAATGATTTTGTGCTCATTGGTTATCAGTCGTTATTCCGTAACGGTTCGCTTGTGCGACTTAATGTGGCATGCTTCCGCGTATTTACGCGTTCCGTTCCCTTACAAATGGTATCAGAGTCGAAGTTCCTCTAGGTGTAGGATATCCACAATAGATAGTGACCTAAGACTGAGATGAATAAAGTCAAACCTAGGTATTTCATGTAACTAATTGATCCTTTGATTTTCTATATCAGATGATCCATCATTATGGAATTAAGATGATCAGAGACCGCAAGTCATCATCGAATAATGAGATTGTTAAGGACTCACACCAATAATTAGCATAGTTGATGACAATTATGAGTCAACAGTGAAAGTGTCATGCAAGAGCTTTGGTGGATTATACTAATGACCTTTATTCTCAAAAATCCATTCATCTTATAGGGTAAACATGATATTGAGAAAGTTAAGCATTGAATATAGGAGATGGAGATACCTTTTGAAGCTATAAACTATCTTGAGAAGGATAGATAATTTTGAGATACTTTGTCTGAAAGATATATCTAATGAATGACTGAGTCAATGCAAAATGATCTACCTTTCTGAGATGTATTCCATTAAATAAGGTGGCTTTATTTAACTCTCATATCATTGAGAATGTTGATGATTGTAAGAGATCATGACTCTTAAATCTTTGATTTTGTTATAAGATTATTAAAGAACACAATAAAGTCATGGAGTAGAGAAGAATGAGAATATGATATGTGCAAATGAGAAATAAACGAACTATTGGCTAAGTATTACACAACATACCTAATTTGTACTTAGTGCATAATCATCTCAATTACATCATGAAAGTTGGATGGTGTAGATTTTTATTAACATTCCTTTCTTGATGGTCGTTAAGATGATCTTCTTATAGACAAGTAGACTCTCTATCAATGTTATCTTATAAATTAGATTAATTTTGAGAAGTCATGACCAAATGGCACCTGTTGAAGTTAAAGAGATAGAGAGCTTATTATAGTAACCATAAGATAGGAGTTTTCTTTGGTGACTTAACGTTCCTTAATATAAGCATTTTTCTCTTTGTGAAAAAGGAAGGTAAATCACATATCTCTATATTACGTACTAAGATGTGGATAAGGTAACTTTGATAGATTAATATCTACAGCTTGGATAGATGATTTATTCATTTTGATTATCGAAAAGATCTTTTCTAAAATCAATCTACTTATGAGTTACCATTGTAAAAACCCCAAACAAAGTCTCATACCGTGCAAATATAAAATTTCCGGGTGGGATAAATAGTGAGGAGATTACTACCGAACAACCCGGCTTAAGCATTTTGGGGGTGGTTAATCGGGCTCGTATGGGCCCGATCCCAAGAGGTTGTTAGGGCCAGTAACGCTCCGTTAACGGACTGGGGACCTAAGCCCGGGACGTTACAAATGGTATCAGAGCTGAACGCCCTCTTACAGTGGAAAGGGCTACCCGAGAGGTGGAGCCGCCCCTACAAGAGGTTGGAGGAAATGGCTACTCGGAGCGTGCAGCCGCCACTGTCACAGGGAAGAAGTGATGTGTCATGTCGCAACGAGGACGTTGCGAATATAAGTGGGGGAGGTTGTAAAAACCCCAAACAAAGTCCCATACCGTGGAAAACAAAAAGTTCCGGGTGGGATAAATAGTGAGGAGATTACTACCGAACAACCCGGCTTAAGCATTTTGGGGGTGGTTAATCGGGCTCGTATGAGCCCGATCCCAAGAGGTTGTTAGGGCCAGTAACGCTCCGTTAACGGACCGGGGACCTAAGCCCGGGACGTTACAACCAATAACCTAGAATAAAGGAGGACATTTCAGAAATACCTTTAAGAGTAAGGTTCTACCATTGTGAATTTTAGATCTCTCCTTTTTTTATAAAGACTCTTGTAGAATTCGTGGGTTTATAAATAGGGTATTTTCATAATACCTTGATGACTTTGCAATCATAATTGTGGATGATAATGCTATATACTCTTGTGATATGGAGAATCACTCAGTACATCTCAATATGGTATTTGAGACCCTACTCCAACATCTGCTCTATGCAATGTTATCTAATTATAACTTCTTCTTGAACAACATCATCTTTTTAGTCATGTCATATTTATGGATTGTATTAGAGTTGATCTTAATCAAGGTGATCTGTATTGATTTCGAATTAGTAGACAAACTATTGGTGAGAATATCGAGTCAATGGAAAATATCAAGGTAATGTAAAGGGTCAATGTTGCAGAAAAAGATGATCTTTCAAAAATAATTCAAACGCACAAGAAGGAAGAATGTGATTTTATAATTTGAATCGATCAGGTGTGAGATATCGAAATCGAGAGGATGTATCAGAAGAGATTTTGATAATAATTTACTGAAGACAAAGATGCATCATTATGATACCATCGGAGTGATTGTAGACCAGATTGTCGCACATTTTACATTACTTGGATCGACTGGTCATGGGGTTGGATAAATTATAAATGAATGACAACATCAGCATATATTGTATTCCACATTAATTGGGTTCGAATGGATATGAGATACACAATGCAATTATGAAAAAACATTCAAGATGCTATGGGTACTTAATTAAAGTTTAACACTTAATTTCATCCATAGTTCAACGATCACTTAGAATGGATCATTATGACAATAGAAGATATGTTGAGTACATGCACCTCAGTTATCACACATGATGTGGATAGACATCTTTGGATAGCGAAGCCATCTTATATTAATAGATATCACTCGAGTATCAAGATGACTCCCTATGAAAGATTATATAGAATATCTTGTAGACCACCCTCTCGTGAGAATGATGTAGTGAGAACATATTTTGTAATCAAAGCTTCTCTATACCATTAAGAAGAGTCTTGAGCAAAAAAAGGAGATGCAAAGGAAATACATGAATCTACGTCATGTCTCCTTACTAAGAAATTTCGAGGACGAAATTTTTTTAAGGGGGTAGATTGTAACGGATGGAATCTTTTTACTCAATTTTATTTCCATTTGGGGCCATATTAATTGATCTTTTAAAGTGGTTCTAATTACCTAATAAACCACCTCATTGTTTACCTTAAAATCCCTTCAATCCTTTTTCATATTCATTTTTTCCTCAACGCGAGCTCTAGAAAACGATAGAGAGAGAAAGATAGGGGGAGAGAGGGTTAGAGAGTTAGAGAGGTCTCACAGGAGATTTATCTTCATCGCAGGATACAATGGCATCGAATCAGAAAAGGAGGAGAACACCAATACATGAACGAAAAGAGTCGCGACGACCGCGACAAGGAGAGTCAAGCTTTTGGTGCATGGCATGTATCGGTTTAGGATTGTGATCTACAAAAATATGTGATGCTTCATAGGACAATATATACATATACATAATTACTTGATTGGAGATAAAATATCTGAGTGTATGTATCAGATTTGTGGGAAAATATTTATAAACATTGATTTGATTTGATATGAGACCAGACAATGTATATGTCAACCCCTCTATATTTCTAGCATCAAAACTATAGTTGACGAGAATTCTCGAGTAAGCTTCATTACAATGTTTATTTTGGATAGTCTGTAATGAGGTAAAAGTTACCCTATAAAATACACAAGGAAGAAATAAGATCATGTGATTGTTTCGCCTTCCAAATCGACCACACTACGAGAGCATTTGCGTAATGCCCTTAAAACTTCTGAAACAAAATGACATGACAAATTTTCATTAAATGCCACTAATTGTGAGAACAAAATCTTGGTTATATAAGATATGTGTTCGGAACCTTCAGCATAGGATGATTAAAGATGGAAAATCCATATATTAGAATACTTTAATGCACACCAGTACATCGATAATATATATATATATCCTTAACTTGGACATAAATTAATTAGTTTATATTTTGGAAAGATGTCATGTGACCTTTTGGTGTTAACAATTCTTCAAGATCCAAGTCATATTTATGTGTCGTGTTTTTATTATTTTTGTTGTTTAATGTAATCTGACATTAACTTGTCATAATTAAGATCTATACTATATAAACTTTGTTATATAAGAATTTTGGTCAGACCAAGACGTTTATATGATACGTATACTTCAAATAGAATTCACAAATCTTGGTATTATGTACACATTATCATATGTCATAAATGTCATATACGTTATAATACTTAATTTTTTCTCATGGAACCTTTTGGTAATAGTTTGTTAACGAAAAAGCAAAGAATGATGTGCCTTGTGTTGATTGTTCATCATCATTATTAAGAAAATATTTTATAAGTACATTATATCTGACTACTATAGTTATTAAGCCACTAAAGTCAATTAATGCTGACATATGGCACCGATTCGAACTAAGGGGTCGTAAGAGTCTAAAGGGTCAGAATACGTATATGTAAATATAACTATTGCATGGAAAAGGATAGTCTAGTGCAAGGATTGAAATTTTCATAAAATGAATAATGACACTATGACGATAAGTGAAGCTAAGTGCTACACCTAATGGTGGGAGATACCTCTACAGTCCAATTATTGTGTTAACTCAAGGGGAACGTCGCAAGGGCGTATGGTTGCAAGGAACCATAGAAGCAAGAGCTAAGTCCTCTACAGTTTTGGCTACACTTCCTTGTATGTTCTATTCATGTACCGCTAGTGCCAGCGGTAAAGCCAACAAAGCCACCTAAAGATTAAAAATCAAGACAATTCTAAACACTCAATATGTTAAGGTATATGTGCAACTATAACAATGTTAAGTCATGTTCAAATGTTATGAGTTTAAGATTTTATATGAAATTATGTTAATGTTATGGATATGTGTAATTATGTTAATGTCATGATGTTAATGTCATGGGCATATGTGTAATTATGTTAGTGATAAGGCATATGAACAAATGTATTGAAAAGTCATGCAAGAAACATATTATAAAGGTAACCCATTACAAGTACACAAATAAAGAGGTTGTAAAGGTAACTCATTACAAGTATGCAAAGAGATGGTTTATAAAAGTAAGCCATTACGTGATATGTAAGAAATTATCTAAAGAAAGAGTAAACCACTACAAGTTATTGCAAGAAAAGATTTAAAAACGTAAACCATCACAAGTCATGCAAAGTCATCTTAAAGGGGCTAACATACAAAGAGAGTTTTGTGATAAAAGAATCACGTATGTGCCTTAAATCTTATGAAACATGCCCCCACAAGATGGGAGAATTATATGGTATACATATATTGTTATGTATATTGTATATGTATTTCAATGTTTATGAAAGTAGTCAAAATATATATGTTAAGTAACGAACTTAGACATGCATGAGGACAATTTGGCACGTAATGATGTTTTCATGGAACCTTAAATATATCAAGCATAACTAGTTAAAAGACCGTTAGAATTTCCATGCATGGATCCCGGTACGTACCGGACATTAGGCTCATGCCAAAATTTATGTTTATTTATTTCAGGTGAAGGAAACGTTTGACCAAGTACTCAAGTTCTTGTGTCAGACTCAACGAGACGATCAAGGTGATATGGATAATGCACAACTATGGTGGATATCTTTATGCCTAGTGGAACATGCCATGTGGTGAATTATTTGATTTTACTTTTGCAAGTATACTCTTATTGAAGTTCAAATAATGGAACTCTTGATTGGAGTAGATTTTATGGATCCTTTTGAGAATGATTTTTGTGTTCATTGGTTACCATGTGTTATTCGGTAACGGTTTGATTGCGCGACTTAATGTGGCATGCTTTTGTGTATCCACGCGTTACGTTACACGACTTATAATAGTGCTCTTAGGTACGACGTAGGAAACACAAATCCAAAGTTTCTCGTTTTATAACATCTTAGGATTGTATCTATTTATATAGAACTCAAAATTGATCAACACTTCCTTTGAACTTCATATTGTAAAACTATATTATTCTAAAAATAATCATAAAATACTCTTACTGGGGTGTATGGGGCTAGGGGGCAGTGGGGAGGATGTTGGGATGGAAGGGGGGCTAGAGATAGAGAGGAGGATCGAGGATGGGGTGGAAGCAGACAATACGGAGGAATGAAGAATAAATAAAAAGATACACTTATACCTCCATTTTTGTTCCAATTATACCTGTAACCCTCCCTTTTTCATTCCAAATTATGCTTTTGTCCTTACGTTAACATTCCTTTGGGAGGAGATGAAAGACTATAAAACTTAAGGGGCACATGTTTTAGTTGCCCAAGAAGATATGAGCGTAAGTGATATTAAAATAGCATAAGTGATATTAAAAAAAGATAGATGTATACATGTAACTACAAAATCTTAGAGGAGTGTAAGTATAAAAAAACCCAAACAAAGTAGTTCCTAATAAGGATGGAATAAATGTATGTTGTCTAATATCTCAGAATCCATCACTAGATTTGATATTAAAATTTAATCAATTTTGTTGTTGTTGCAAAGATACCTTTTATATTTGGAATTCTCGATGAATGACATACTTACTAATAAAGCAAGGAATAATTCACATAGAACAACTCATCAAATTGCAAATATTTTCATTGTTATTTTTAATAGTGATCATAACAAAGAATAATCAAATAAGGGTATAATTAAAATTTTCATGGTAAGGATTCATTTCATTGGAAACTAAAGTATAACATGTTATTTTTCGAAAGACTATCAACTGCTTTATATTTCACAATAAATAATATAACAATGATATTCAAAATTTTGCCTCCAGAGACCCGTCTCATTGTATTTAGCTTCGACAAATTCTCGTATACATTAAGATGAAGATTTTACAATCTTTAATTTTGTCAACATATATACCATAATTATCGTGAGCTAACATATTTCATTAATGATTAGGGACATGTTTTTATATGCTACTATCTCTTGAACCCATTATGTTATTCTACATAATTTCGACGGAGGAAGAGTTACAAGAAATAAAATTAAAACATGATTTAGATCTCACATAGTGTGTGCATGTGTGTGTCTATTACATATGGGTTTAATGGGGCTTCCTCCTTTGGGGCAACCAACGGGGCCGCTCCCACCTCATTTTCCAACAATTTTTTTGTTTTTTTGAAAAACAACATTATATATTCATCACTGTATCCTTCTAATATATCATTCCAATTTTGTCAGAAAGAGAGACTCTTATGTCCTCCATCTAGAACATGTCGATTATAATCATTTTAAGACCATTAAAATTTACATACATGTTCTGGATGGAAGGCATAAAAGTCTCTTTTTCTGATGAAATTGGAATAACACATTATAGGGATATAATGATGAAATACACGATGATATTTTTGAAAAAAGTTATCATTGAAAAATGGGACATGGGGTAGCCCGTTGCGGGGCAACCTCATTTTTCCCTTTATATATTGAAAAAATTATCACGTAGCCCGTTGCAGGACACGTGAGGAAAGTATGTACCAAATTTGTATTCAAAGTATTTGAAGGTCCTTTTCTTTTTGGGCTGATTGTGGGAGAGAAGGTATTGAAATGTTAAAAGAAGAATATTGTACAACCCAGGAGAAATTTCAAAATTTCTTAAGTGTAATCTTATAGGGTAAGTTGACAATAACAATTAAGAAGTCCTAAATTATATATTCCCTTTCCATATTCCTTTGACTTTGGGAATTAATCAAATACAAAGACTCACTTTCAACCACAAGTCCATGCACATCGGTCCTATTTATTAACTACCTGACCTAAACTCGACTTTATGTGATAAACAATGTTTATTAGAACAAATAGAGTTAGATTTCTACATTCATTGGTGGGGCTGATAATCAAGTGGACATTAATTACATGTGTGTGGTACCAATTTCCTTGATTTGATGAGGACAACTCCAAAAGGGATGAGCTTGCGCAAGAGAGTGTAATACGTGGGGTCCATTTTGCAATTTGTATAACCTGTGTGTGATCCGCAACATCTCTACCTCCTCCCACATTAATGGGAATTCAAGGATTTCATTGGAGGTTCCCCTACTACAATGTATAAATCAATATAAATATAAATACAAATAATACATACATATACACGTATGGAAATATTAAAGTTTAATTTGAACCCTTGAAGACGAATTTGAGTGTTGGATTTTAAAACATAAATACTCTTATGTGATTTATAGAAATACTCCCGTTCATATCTACGTATATGGATAATCCTACAAATTTTATACAAACAATATCCCCAAGTGTTTCTCATTTTCTTCTAAAGAATACAAAACTTCTAAAACCCTTTGATTGATTAATTATTTGCTTTTTGCTTTTTTAAAAAGAATTATATTTTGGGCATCTATGTGGAAAAAATCAAATATTTTTTAGTAACTTAAGATATATGTGATGGATATTTGTCACACCATGCGAATGAATATGGACCAATTCATATAGTGCCAGAGAAATTAATTGATTTATATTAATATATGAATATTAGAAGGGAAATTAAATAAAGGTGAACCCCCCTACGAGTTAGAGCTCATTTAAAGATTTGGGCGTTTCCTGTCCCGAATATTTAATGATTAGGGCAATCATTCATATATATATATATATATATATATATATATATATAGGAAATTTATCCAGAGAGCACTGTGCCCATTTGGTACGAGATGAGCCTCTAATTCCAGCCGTGAGATTTGTATCTCTCAATCCCTAAAAAATAGGAACCGTAACTAAAATGGAAGGAAAGCTAATTGGAAATATTAAACATTTCTATAATTAGTATACGTTTATGGAAACCTCTCGTTGAGAGATTAACGAGAGGAGTTTGATCTGGCATTTTTTGATCCAGTGATTTGCAAAGTGAGGCGATCAATCGTAGAAACAGAGGGGGACGTTTTTATCTATTGTAAGGTATAGTATTTTGATTAGTTTTTTATTTTTCGTATTTTGATTTAAATCTGATAGTATGTAGAAAAAATTGATTTTTTTGGCATTTTGATTTGAGTCTGACTGATTATAGACCAGATTTTTTGATTTTTTTTGTTATGTTTCTGGATCATGAGAAAGTGTGATTTGCAAAGATGAATTGCGGTGTATGATTTCTTTGGAGTTCAATTTCAAATGAGATGGATGACTTGCGATTGGGTTTGTATCATGAAATCTCAGAAGGAATGATGATCAGTGATTTGCATTTGGATATTGAGATTTAATCTAAGAACGTTTAAAAAAATCGTAAGGATACTGATATTGTATCAAAAGTTACTGGAGTTATTTACTTATGAGATATTTTATATTACTAATGCTAACACAATTGTTACTTGTCATATAACAAACGTTACTAACAATTCATTATAAGTTACTTGTCACTGAATGAAGAAGTTACTTGTCATTGAATGATTCTTACTGAAGCGAGTATATTGCTGAGTTACTAACAATTCATTACTTGTTACTTGTCATATAACAAATGTTACTAACAATTCATTACAAGTTACTTGTCATTGAATGATTCTTACTGAAGAGAGTATATTGCTGAGTTACTAACAATTCATTACAAGTTACAAACGTTACTAACAATTCATTATAAGTTACTTGTCACTGAATGAAGAAGTTACTTGTCATTGAATGATTATTACTGAAGCGAGTATATTGCTGAGTTACTAACAATTCATTACTTGTTACTTGTCATATAACAAATGTTACTAACAATTCATTACAAGTTACTTGTCATTGAATGATTCTTACTGAAGAGAGTATATTGCTGAGTTACTAACAATTCATTACAAGTTACTTGTCATATAACAAATGTTACTAACAATTCATTACAAGTTACTTGTCATTGAATGATTCTTACTGAAGAGAGTATATTGCTGAAGTACTTTTCTTTATACAATTCTTACTATTCACGGATATAAATTAACTTATTGTTTCTTGCAGAACAATGCAACAATTTGGTGTCTTGAAGAAGCTGCTGTTATGCCGAGGAGCGAGAGCAAAACAACATCATCTAAATGAACTAGAAGACAATTGAAATTTGGATGTTCACCATATAACTATAATTAAGTAATTTATGTGTGACTTTCAGTAACAGTTGACGTATTACAAGTAATTAAAGAGGCTACATAAGTAAAGAAGGTGCAATTCGATCAGTATGTCAAAACAAAGAATAAAACAAGTAAGATATATAGAAGCATCAGTAACATGTTATAAATTGTAGGTAAAAGAAGGTAATGGAATAACATATCTTCAGTCGACTCTGATTTCTATTTCTGAGACAAGTAACACCCAACAAATAGCAAGTAAATTATACAAACGTTATCAGTAATTTTTTACGAATAAAAATCATACATGACAAATAACATTGTACTAAGTAACTATATCATCAGTAACAATCAAAATGAGTTCAGTAATATGAACATTTGTAATTAGTTCAAGTAACAATCAGAATGAGTTCAAGTAATGACTACTATGAGATCAGTAATAATAAAATAAATGGCAAGTAAGTCACGGACATTGCTCAAGTAAGAAAGTAGCATATAATCGTTAACATATTCACCTTCTATACGATTAATATGAAATAGTTCTTTGAAAAAGAAGTTATTAAATACATACACATAAGGAAAAATGAATTAGTGAAATAAACAGAATGCTTCATTGACGAAAAAGGAAAAAATATTATAGAAATGAATGCAATATGCATTACATACACAGTTGTATTACTAATCATTTGTTATGTGATTACTGATCTCGCAACACACTTTTACTTGACCATTGTATACGTATTACTAAATTCTGCACATGTTAACTATTTGGATGAAAATTACTGATCATTGTCTTCATATTACCGATCTCATAATAAGCATTTACTTGACCAAAGTATATTTGTTACTATCCCGTCGTTTGGATCTTAATAATCCGTACGAAATCATTTATTTGAATCTTTTTCTTTCCGAAACTGTCATCCCTTTTTTTAAGGACACTGTATAATTGGCAATATAGTCATTGTTAAATATGTGCCAACCTATAATTAGAAATATAGTTATGACTAATACAGTCGCCTACCAAATAAAACCAACACGTACACATGGCGAGCCCACGTTTGGTGCTCACCACAACCCAAATCGGCACAGGGCTCTCTGGATAAGCCCTATATATATATATATATATATATATATATATTAATGGGGCTGCCCCTTGCGGGCAGCCAAGATGGCTGCCCCCGCGCCGTTCCGGCGTTTTTTTTATTTTTTTTTGAAAAATATCGCCATGTATATTCATCCATATATCCCTCGTATATGTCATTCGAATTTCGTCAGAAACAGAGGCTCCTACGGCCTCCATCGAGACAGTCATTTTTTAACGGTAACAGGATTTTTTAAATCGACACCTTCTCGATGGAGGCCATAGGAGTCTCTGTTTCTGACGAAATTTGAATGGCATATAGGAGGGATATAGGGATGAATTTACATGGCGAGATTTTTCAAAAAAAAATAATAAAATAAGCGCCAAAACGGCGCGGGGGCAGCCCCATTATTCTCATATATATATATATATATAGGGTAAAATGTGTATGCCCCTTAGGGGGAGCTAACTTAGCTCCCCCGCCCTTTTTTCACAAAAATTTTTCATTTTTTTTGAAATCTAAAATCGTGTAAATTCATTATTAAATCCCTATATTATGTCATTCAAATTTCATTCGAAACAGAGATTCGTACGACTTCCATCCAAACGGGGTCGATTTAAAAAATCCTGTTACCGTTAAAAAAATGACTGTCTGGATGGAGGCCATATGAGTCTCTGTTTCACACGAAATTTTTATGACGTAATATAGGGATATAGTGATGAATATTCACGGAAAAAATTCTCAAAAAAAATAAAAAAATTTGAAGAAAATAGGGTGGGGGGAGCTAAGTTAGCTCCCCCTAGGGGGCAGCCCCATTTTCCTCATATATATATATATATATATATATATATTACTCTCTTTTATATAATTCTTTTATTTTATATTTTTTAATATTAAGGAGGAGGAATCCACCTTCTATTACTTTATCTATCTCAATTTTCCATTTTTATCCCCGTTACAAATGACAACGATATCCCCAAAGACCTTCGACTAAGATGATGATTGACACTCAACGGAAACATCAATATTCAAACTCATCATCTAGACCATCATGTTAGTTATGGTTTAGTTTGTAGTTTTATATTATTGACATGTGTATGCATGTGTACGTATACTAAAAAAATTGGTTCTCAAATTGTTACTGCTTCTACATTTGATTTATTCCTTTCATACCTAATTTGCTTGGAATGGGATCTCCATGTTCGAACCCGTAAACTGAATCTATTATCTTCAAGTGAGCCGAGCTTGAGGTAACACAATGGAGAGAGGAGGTGTGACGTAAGGATTGCGAGAATATTCATCGCAAGAACTTGCTCAACATCTTGTGTTGGTTTTCGCCACCCATGGGCTCCATAGGTGATAGGGTGATAAGAATAGGCTATGTTAGTTAAGGTGATGAACATTACTCTAAGGGTATGTTAGTTAAGGTGATGAACACTACTCTAAGGGCCCGTTCGGTAGGAGCATAAGCAGGAATAAGGATGGGGAATAAGGGGAATAAGGGTCTATTCTCCGTTCGGCTGGAGGATAAGAATAAGGAGAATAAGGTGAAATAAAGGCAGGTAAGGTGGGATAAAGATATGAATAAGAGTGAAATAAGATGAAATAATGGGGAATAGTCGTACCACGGGGAACCGTGTTGGGAGGAAAATGGGGGCTTATTCCCCTTATTCCATTCCCCCTTAACCTTGTACCGAACACGGCCTAAGACATGTTGACAATATGATGAAGATCATGGAGATCGGGGGAGAAGGTGAATATCCTGCAAGGGGAGATCGGTCGTCTGAAGTTTCTGCTTGACGCCAACATGGAGATCACGTAAAACAAACTTGCCATAAGAATCATATGATTGATGTCAAAGATTGATGACTTCAAAATGGAGCTCGAGATAGGAAAAGAATTGAGAAGAAGGTAGTGAACAATGAGATCTAAGGAGTCGGTCTTAGTGGAGCAGACGATAGTTGCCGATAGTGTTATCGAGGTAGACGAGCGTATCTCTGGATACTGGGCCTCTATGAAGAAAAAGGAGTCACAGAGATGACATGGTTTTTGTGCAAGAAAAAGCATTATAGGTAGGGATGTCAATCTGGGTCTATTCATTCGGTACCTGACCTGAACTCGCTCCATTTAAGGATCCGAATCCCGTTCCATTTACTTTTGGATGGGTTTGGATTTTGATTTGACTGCCCATACGGGTATGTGTATGGGTTTGGGATTGCCTTGTCGGTACCAGAACCCGAATCTGCCCCAAACTCAAATAATATATATATATATATAGGATTTTTATCCAGAGATCACAGTGCCCATTTCGTACGAGATGAGCCTCTAATTCCAACCGTCAGATTTGTATCTCTCAATCCCTAAAAAATAGGAACCATAACCAAAATAAAAAGAGAAGGTAATTGGAAATATATATTAAGCAATTCTTAAATTAGTATACGTTTATGGAAACGTGTGTTGATAGATCAACGAGAGGCGATTGATCTCGCATTTTTTGATCTAGCGATTTGCAAAGTGAGGCGATGAATCGTGGAAAGAGAGGCGATCATTTTTTATCTAATGCAAGGTATTGTATTTCGATTAGATTTTTATTTCTCGCATTTTGATTTGAATCTGACTGATTATATATCAGATTTTGATTTTTTGTTATGTTTCAGGATCATGAGAAAGTGGGATTTGCAACGATGAATATTGCATATTTCTGCAAAGATCAAAACGAGTGAGATGATGAATTCAATAATTTCTATTTTATGAATACTGCATATTTTTTATCGTAAGCAATATTTATTCGAGAAGTATGATTGAATTTGATATACGATTTGTAGTCCATTGAATCTTTTTCGAAGGTATTTTGATTTCTTACAATAAAAGTTACTGATGTATTTAAGTAATTTACTTACAAGATATATTTATGTTATTAATGCTAACACACTTATTACTTTTAATGTATTACTTTGAAAATATACCGAGTTATTGATGTATTTAAGTAATTTACTTATAAGATATTTTATGTTACTAATGATAACACAATTGATACTTTTAATGTATTACTTTGAAGATATACTGAGTTACTGATATATCTACTTAATTTACTTATAAGATATTTTATGTTACTACTGCTAACAAAATTGTTACTTTTAATGTGTTACTTTGAAGATATACTGAGTATAATGCTGAGTTATTAACAATTCATTACAAGTTACTTGTCATATAACAAACGTTACTAACATTTCATTACAAGTTACTTGTCATTGAATGATTCTTACTGAAGCGAGTATATTGTGGAGTTACTAACAATTCATTACTAGTTACTTGTCATATAATAAATGTTACTAACAATTCATTACAAGTTACTTGTCATTCACGAGTATATTGCTCAGTTACTTTCCTTTATACAATTCTTACTATTCACGTATATAAATTAACTTATTGTTTCTTGCAGAACAATGCACAATTTGATGTATTGAAGAAGCTGTTGTTATGCCGAGGAGCGAGAGCAAAACATCATCTAAATGAACTAGAAGACAGTTGAAATTGGGATGTTCACTATATAACTATAATTAAGTAATTTATGTGTGACTTTCAGTAACACTTGACATATTACAAGTAATTAAATAGGCTACATAAGTAAAGAAGGTGTGATTCGATAGTAATTCAAAACAAAGAATAAAATAAGTAAGATATATAGAAGCATCAGTAACATATAATAAATTGTAGGTAAAAGAAGGTAATGGAATAAGTAAGTTGAAATAAGTATAAAAAATCACGTAACCAGTAACTTATGTATTGCTATCAGTAACACTCGATACATTATAAGTAATTAAAAATGTTATATAAGTAAATAAGAGGTGCTTAAATAAGACTCAAAGTATTAAGTGACTATAACATTAGTAACAATCAAAATGACTTCAGTAAAATGGACATTTGTAATCAGTACTTATTGTATGGACATTAGTAATTCACATACTTAATTACTGATCCCACAACAATAGTTACTTGAGAACTGAATATGTATTACTTGAGTAACATGAATGAATTACTGATCTCTGTACAATGTAATATTACAGATGTAAAATAACTATAAATTCATTAACAATCATAATGCGTTCAGTAATATGTATATTTGTAATCGGTAATTATTGTATGGATATTAGTAATTGACGTAATCAATAATTATAATCAGTAATTTATCTTTTCTAATCCAAACGTGGAATGATCATTCCATAAATAGAATATATGCCGGCAATAATTTAAATATGTATTTTTAATCTTACTAAAACCGACCACCTATTTTTAAGGAATGATTTAATTCGAATTCTTATTATGTTAATAATGCATGCATATTGTTATTGCCCAAACCGTCCCCTTCCAAATAGAACCGACACAAACACGTGACGAGCCCACGTTTGGTGCTCACCACAACCCAAATCGGCACATGGCTCTCTGGATAAGCCCTATATATATACAGATAGATGTGTGTGTGCATTTTAATCAAGGGATTTTATCACTTGTGCCCCTCCGAGATATCGCAATATCAGTTATGCCCCTATCTTTTTGGTAATATCAGTTGTGCCCCTTACTTTTTGCTATTTTATCACTTATGCCCCTCGGGTTAGTGACCGTCTATCCCAAACACAAACAGACGTTAATTTTAGGGACACATCAGGAATTAAATGAAAACAAATGAATTGAAACGTCCAACCATTGTTCATCTTCCTCCTCCCTCCTCTTCCCTCCTCTTCATCTTCCTCATCCCCATACCCCTGCCTCCTCCCCCCGCCCCTGCTGCGCCGGCAGGCCCCCGCAACCCCGCGCCTCCCCCTTGCCCCACCGACCCGCCCCGGCGCTTCGCCCCAGGTCTCCCCTCCGCCCACCTTGCCCCTGCCCCGAGTTGCCCCCTTGCCCCTCGCAGCAGGCCCCTCCGCCCCCGCACCTCCCATCCGGCCCTCGCACTCTTCACCCCTGCAGCTCCCCCCTCCGCCCCGCCCCCTCCGCCCCCCGCAGCCCCTGCCACCGCCGCCCCTCGCGCCCAGGTCGCAGCCGCTCCCCCCTCCGCCCCCTCCGCCCCTGCCCTCGCGTCCAGGTCGCAGTCCCTCCCCCCTCCGCCCCTGCCCCGCCGCCCCCGCGCCCAGGTCGCCACGCACCTCCTCCTCAAGCTGCAGGTTTTGTTAAATTAAGATACATTTTTGACTAATTGATTCATAAAAATTCATCAAAAAATTCAATAAAATTCACCATTTGATCCGTAATGAGTAATATGTCCGTGAAAATGCAAAAATTTTAGAGATTCAATGGATGCATGAAGGTGTCACTAAGAGAGAGAAATTATGAGGAGAAAGGAAGAAGACAAATGGATGAGGAAGAAGATAAAGAGGTATGGACAATAATACCCCTCTTAACTGCACTAAAGTTTGATGAAACCATGGTTAAGTCAACTCATTGACGGTCAATCTGACGGAAGTGGCACAACTGATGACAGAGCAAGAAGTGAGGGGCACAACTGATATTACCAAAAAGATAGGGGCATAACTGATATTGCGATATCTCAGAGGGGCACAAGTGATAAAATCCCTTTAATCAAATTAGACCCAAATCTATTTCATATCTAATATGTATCGATCTACATGTATAAATATACAACTTAATTTTCTTCTCTCCATCTATTTTTTTCTTATTTAACTAACTTTTTATATCTTTAATAAATAAAAATTATCAGCACAAAAGAATTAAACACTTAACATATATAAACATTTAATATTATCTATATATTGCACATTGTTATGAATCCATATTACACAATCTTGCTGTTTTTCGTTTATATGTGAAAATCTTATATATTTATTTATTTATTTATAAAGAATTTAAGATTTACCATGTCGAAGATATGGGTACCTATTAGGTAAACGGGTATCCGATGGGTATATGGGTATCCGTTAGAAATTATCCCTTTAATAGATGGGCGGATATGGATTGGAAAAAGTAATACCCGCCCCCAATGACATCACTAATTATAGGGTCGAATCTGTTGTTTTATTTACTATTCAAAACAAAAAAAATCCAACGGATATTTGTAATATGAATTGTTAGATGAGTTGTTGTTATATCTTCCAATATTATAAAAGATTCATAGATAATCATTCTTATGAACCATTATCAATAGATATAACAATTGTTGCGAATATCAGATTCCAAAGATAATTGCGTGAGGAATAATAATCTTAGATGAGATCAACATGTCCAAGTGAAATTCTAACTTTCCGATTCGGTGCATTGCACGGGCTTCTACTAGTTAAATATATAATTAAAATTAAGGGTAAATTAAATGGTATTTCACATAAATGTGAAACTCCAGATATAATAAAGTTATCATTTACATTTTAATCCGATTCAAAATATGCAACAATAAATAACCTTACGATATTTAAAACTGTGCACAAAGTAAAATATTAATAGGATTTTACACTTGTGCCCTTCAGAGTTTTTGCTATATGCAACAATATATAACCTTACTATATTTAAAAATGTGCAAAAAGTAAAATATTAATGGGACTTTTACCTGTGCCCTTTAGAGTTTTTCCTGTAATACTCATGCCCTTACCTTTTTTTACAATTACACTTGTGCCTTATATTATTATGAGATTTATACTATTCCCGTTCTGATAATGTACTATACGGGTACAATTGTATTAACATAAGGGCACTACTATCAATTTGTAAAAAATATAGAAGCACATATGTAATTGTAAAAAAAATTATGAGGAATAGTAATTGTGCAAAAATCCCTATATTATTGCTATATTATTATGGACGATTCATTTAACAGTAACGATCAATTATCTTCTCAAAATATATAGTAATCATTGATTGTATGTGATTCATTGGTAATGATATAGCAACAAATTTGTTACTCATTGCAAACTCAAAATATAAATTTGATTTGCAGAAATTAACATCTGTTGCTAATATACACAACATTAGATTATATTCACTACAAAACGAACATTTTTGTTTAACTTTCGACAATGGACTTTCTGTTACTATAAACTGAGCAAACATTGTCTTAATAACAACTTTTTAAACTAAGTTTAATATAGATAGAATTAACTAAAAATATGAGGTAGAATTAGTAATTTCATCTAGGATAATATTATTAACAAATAAATAAAGAAAGTAATAAGAAAATACAATGAGAAATTATTGAAATATTTCAAAAATAAAATGTTGTAGCTAATCAAATTCGATCAACAGAAGCATTGAATTGAGATTAATTTAATTGTCATACAAAATCTATTGCCATTGCCAAAATTAAGATAAACAAGGAATTTTATCAACACTGATTTTTTTCTGCCACTACTCTATCAACAATAGCATCCAATATGTTCATCTTAAGAATCTAATCTCAAGGGTAATTCAAATACTATATTGTAAAAATTGACGAAAACGAAATTATAATTTCAAAAGTCCCAACATTTATAGACATTAACGTCAACATATATAAGATTAGGAGTCAATACCAAGACATATGTGCTCACTATATTCTTCCGAAAATTTCATGGAGGAGGACAAGGGACCCAATGCCTGAATTTGTATCGATTTAATATTCGATCTTCTTCGTAGACTTAGATTGATCATTTCAACTTGTCTTTATACTTAATTGATTGGGAGATGTGGAGATTATGCTTAATAAGTAGGTGCCATGAGGGTCCATAATCCTTTGTCGGTGAGATCATGCTTACATATTAAGCTCATTCTCCAATAGAAATCACAAAGATTACGTGATATATATATATATATATATAATAACAATAATAATAATATTAATAATATAACTTATTTCTTATAGTATTTATATTTGCTGGAGTATATAAAAGGTCTTAAAGTTAGAGACAATTATAAAAGGGCCCTTTATTAAAAAAGTGACGTTTTGGACTACGACTTATTAGTACTATAACACTTTATCAAAGATATTCTATTTTCACTAAAATAACAAAAATAATCCTATTAATGTTGCCTACATAATCCAGAGTTTCGATAATCAGTACATGATCAATTAAAGTCGTTATTATTGTTATGTTGCAAAACATGTAAGTTTTCCTGAACCCTAAATTAGGAGATATTATCTTGAAATGAGCTCGTCATATCATGATTACATCACATAGAGACTTTGTACTGCATTAAGCAATATGAGGGTAAATTGCATCTTTTTTGTCTCTATCTGCAATACTTATTGCTTCATTATCCTCCAAACCAATAGGAGATGATAATTGGATAAACCAAACTTATTCCATATTTCTTCTTATATTTTAATGTCAAAAACAATAAACATTGTCATATAATTAAAAAAAAGCACCAATCAAATCTTTGTATTAGTAGATCATTTTCTTGAAGGTTAATTATTTTGATGAAAAAACGGAATATTTATGAGAAAAGTTTATGGCATTGAAATTGAGACATAAAAAATACCACACTTTTCTATTAGATCTCTCATTGTTATTTTTCTCAAATGTTAGGACCCTTTGTATAATTTACTTTCTTTTTTTATATTGGAAAAATAATAATCCACAAAAAGATGGAAGAAAGAGTATGATATAAGACAAAAAAGATAGCATGGGACCAAAACCTATGCATTTATGGTTGGTTGGAAGCTTCCCCCTTCTTGCAAACAACATGATGCACATTGTCAACCATTTGTTGTTTTTATCAATCAGATCAGAAAATGAGGGGCAACTTGCTCACATGATGTGGACATATCAGTGAGTATTTGATTCTTATGTTTCATAACTTCTCCCAATCTCCACTCTTCTCCATTCTCTTGTGCTAAATGTCAGATTAATTAATCGCATCCACATTTTAGGGTTCTCCTTGCTTTGCATTTGAAATGGAAATTAAAAAAAGGGATTTTTACCCGGCAGAACCTGTAATCTTTTGCAATTACCGCTACGACCTCTGAAACATTCTAATTCCTCCTCCGACCCTGTAAACTTGCTCCATCTTACCCAACAAACCCTGCCGTCAATTTTAACTATATTTGAGTCAAATACTTCGGTTAGTTTTGAGTTAATCTAACCTATTTACCATCGAACGACTAGGATTAGCCAAAATAAAAAAAAGAATAGGAAAAAACAGAGGGGGCGAAGCAACGGCAGGGGGGAGGGCCTCCATCGTCGGCGGGCCGCGTGAAGCAGCAGCAGCCGGTGGGCCGGGGGGAGGGGGAGCTCCATCGCGCGGGGGCGCAGGTGGGGTTGGGCTCGCGCGGGGGCGCGACCAGGGGCGCGGGTGAGGGCGGCAGGGGGGTTGAGCTCCATCGTGCGAAGTAGCAACAGCAGTAGCCGGTGGGCCGGGGGGAGGGGGGCTCCATCTCGCGGGGACGCGGGTGGGGTTGGGCTCGCATGGGGGCGCGACTGGGGGCGCAGGTGAGGGAGCGACAGGGGGTTGGGCTCCATCATGCGAAGCAGCAGCAACAACTGGTGGGTTGGGGGGGATCCATCGCGGGAGGGCGCGGGTGGGGTTGGGCTCACGCGGGGGCGCGCCGGGGGGCGTGGGTGAGGGAGCGGCAGGGGGTTGGGCTCCATCGTGCGAAGCATCAGCGGCTGAGGGGTGGGGCTCCATCAAGCGAAGAAGCAGCGGCCGGTGAGGTGGGTTTGGGGGCGAAGCAGCAGCGACCAGAGGGGTGTGGCTCCATCAAGCGAAGAAGCAGCGATCGGTGGGGTGGGTTGGGGGGAGGGGGTGGGCTCCATCACGTGAAGCAGCAGTAGCCGATGGGCCGCCGAGGGGGGGGGGTGGGCAGCAGCAGCCGATGGGCCGCCGGGGGGTGGGGAGGAAGCAGGCTCCATTGCCGGGGTGGTCTCGGATGAGGAGTGGCATTCAATGTAAATTTAATAAACAAAATGGGTATAATATAAATGAACAGAACGGAATCTGGTTAATTTTAACGGGTAAATTAACGGGGCTTAACCGCAGGGTTTGTAGGGTAAGAGTTAGCAACTTTACGGGGTCGAGGGAGGAATTAGGATGTTTCAGAGGTCGTAGCGGTAATTGCAAAAGATTACAGGGTCTACCGGGTAAAAATCCCTTAAAAAATATACAAATAAGAAGTTAGTATTACTGATCTTTTTTTAGCAGGCAGGGCGATAGAATAAAAACACATCAAAAGTAATGTTCAACCCAATATACAAAGCAAAAAATTTACGGAAACCAGAGAAAGAAGGAGAGGGAGAATGGATAAGGGAATGACTTGTGGAGGAAGAAAATGATGGATTAGGGTTTGGAAAGAAGTGGGAATGAGGGGAGATGAAGGGTGGTAGGTTAAACCAAAACCCTAGTTTTAAGATCCCTAAAATAGCCTTGATTCGCAATTAACTTATCTAATCCCGTAACCCTTAATTCCCATAATATCCATGACCCCCTCTTCACTAAAACAGGCATATCTCCTACATCCGAACTCGGAATTACGCATTTTTGGACTTGTTGGAAAGCTTGCGACGAGACGCTTCTTTTGAGTATAATATTGAATAGGTTTTAAGACTTCAAGAAAATCAAAAATCACGGGGCGTTACATCATAACAACCTTAAAACAGTCTCGTCCCCGAGACTTAGGATGCAAAAGGTGTAATCATAACAACCTCAAAAGGTTGGATCCTATCGAGTAAAAGATAACAACCTTAAAAAAAAGATGAAAGTAGCTCATAGATTACCTTCAAAAAGGTACGGGTAGTCACGTCGCATATCCACCTCGGGTTCCCATGTGGCCTCCTCAGAGTTGTGTCGTTGCCAAACGATCTTCACCAAAGGTATCTCCTTATGCCTCAACTTCTTCATTGAACGATCGATGATCCGAACTGGTTCTTCCGGATAACTCAGGTCAGTGTCCACATGAAGGTCATCATAATTAATCACATGCGATGGATCATGCACATATTTTCTTAAGTTGGAGATATGAAAAACATCATGCACACCAGTAAGGTGAGGAGGGAGAGCAATCCTGTATGCCACTTTACCAATCTTGTCGAGAATCTCGAACGGTCCGACAAATCTGGGTGCTAACTTTCCCTTCACTCCAAATCGTTGAACTCCCTTCATGGGAGAAACTCTCAAGAAGACAAAATCTCCAACTTCAAATCTAAGATCAGTGCGTCGTCTATCGCTATAGCTCTTTTGCCTACTCTGTGCAGTAAGCAATTTCTTCCGAGCTATCTTGATTGCCTTAGCAGTCTCTTCCAAATACTCTACCTTATGTAGAAGGTTATGTCCAATCTCCTGCCAACTCAGAGGTGTAGAGCACCGCCTTCCGTACAACGCTTCAAAAGGAGCCATGCCTATGCTGGCATGGTAACTGTTATTATACGTAAACTCTGCTAACGGCAAATGATCCTTCCACGACCCTTTCCACTCCAACACACATGCTCGTAGAAGATCCTCTAGCGTCTGAATCGTCCTCTCGGATTGTCCGTCGGTCTGTGGATGGTAAGCAGAACTGAGGCATAGTTGTACTTCTAAAGAACTCATGAATTCCCTCCAGTAGTGAGAGATGAACCTTGGATCACGATCAGATACAATCTGCTTAGGCAGCCCATGAAGTCTGACAATCTCCTTAATAAAGACCACTGCAAGCTGTAAGGGAGTGCATGCCATACTCACAGGTATGAAATGTGCTGACTTAGTAAGCCTATCAACCACGACCCAGATGGCATCATGACTACTAGTGGTCTTAGGAAGACCCGTCACAAAATCCATAGATATACCCTCCCACTTCCACTCAGGAATAGGAAGGGATTGCAAAAGTCCAGGTGGCCTCTTATGCTCAGCCTTAATTTGCTGACACGTCAGGCATTTTGCCACAAACTTAGCCACATCCCTTCTCATTTGCTTCCACCAAAAATTCTTTTTCAAATCCTTATACATCTTTGTGCCACCAGGATGTATTGACAAACGTGAACTATGTGTCTCACGCATGATCTCTTCCCTCAATTGTACATCTGCTGGAACACACAATCGATTCCCATTTCGTAGCACACCATCTTGATAAGAAAAGCCAACTAAGGTTCCTGCGATAGCCTTCTCCTTGAGTCTCTGCATACTCAGGTCTTCCTGTTGCCCTTGGATGATTCGCTCAACTAACTCTGAACGAGAAGGGGATGGAACTATGACAGTCTCTCGGCTACTCTGAAATGGATGCCAATCACTGAAAGCTGCAAGAAGATCCCATGCTTTAAGCTGAGGACGAGATTCACTCGAATGAGGCCTACGACTAAGGGCATCAACAACCACGTTCGCCTTACCAGGATGGTAAGAGATGGTGCACTCGTAATCCTTTAACAGCTCCAGTCATCTCCTTTGCCTCATATTGAGCTCCTTCTGATCAAAAAGATGCTTGAGACTCTTGTGATCTGTGAAGATTTCGAAAGCAACACCATAAAGATAATGTCTCCACATTTTAAGAGCAAAGATAACTGCTGCCAGTTCCATATCATGAGTTGGGTAATTTTTCTCATGGGGCTTCAACTGTCTAGATCCATATGCAACAACCTTACCATGTTGCATCAAAACCGCACCCAGACCCTCCTTTGATGCATCGGTGTAAACCGTGAATCCGTCTGGGCCCGACGGAATTGTCAAGATGGGAGCTGTAGTGAGCCTTTCCTTCAGAGTCTGGAAGCTATTCTCACATTCTTCTGACCAAGCATATGGCATCTCTTTCTTGGTTAGCTGGGTGAGGGGAAGGGCAATCTGAGAAAATCCCTTCACAAACCGCCTGTAGTAACCGGCTAAGCCAAGAAAGCTTCAGATCTCAGACACATTCTTCGGTCGTTCCCAACTAAGGACTGCTTCGATTTTTGCCGGATCCACCGACACTCCTGCACCTGAGATAACATGGCCTAAGAATGATACTTCTTGAAGCCAAAACTCACACTTACTAAACTTTGCATAAAGCTTGTGCCTCCGTAAGGTCTCCAACACTGTCTGTAAGTGAGTGCGATGTTCCTTCTCATCTCGAGAGTATATGAGGACATCGTCAATGAAAACTACAACAAAGCTGTCGAGGAAAGGTTGAAACACCCGATTCATCATGTCCATGAATGCTGCTGGGGCATTTGTTAAGCCAAAGGGCATCACCAACAACTCATAGTGACCATATCTGGTTCTGAAGGCAGACTTTGGTATGTCCACATCCCGAATACGTAGTTGGTGATAACCAGACCGCAGATCAATCTTGAAGAAGATGGATGACCCTTGTAGCTGATCAAAGAGATCGTCAATGCGCGGCAAAGGGTAACGATTCTTGATTGTTACTTTATTCAATTGCCGATAATCTATACACATGCGTATAAATCCATCCTTCTTCTTAACAAAAAGGACAGGCGCTCCCCATGGAGATGTACTAGGGCGTATGAAACCCTTCTCCAACAGTTCTTGTAACTGCACCTTGAGTTCATTTAGCTCAGCTGGTGCCATCCTGTATGGTGTCATGGATACTGGTTGAGTTCCTGGAATGATAGAAATCTCAAACTCCACCTCACGAGGTGGGGGAAGCCCAGGCAAATCTGCATGAAATACATCCGGAAAGTTCTTTACTATTTCAACATCCTCTATTCCTTCCATGGGAATTTGATTCCCAATGATGTGAGCAATAAATCCTTCACACCCTTGAGATAGCAGGCGATGAACTTGCAATGCTGATATGCAGGTTACCCCTCTCGACGAGATGCTTCCATCAAATATGAAATCTTGTAGCTCAGGAATCCTGAAAATAATCTGTTTTTGGAAACAGTCTAAACATGCTCGGGTGCTTCTCATTCCTTCGTATTATCCATTCTCCCTCTCCTTCTTCAGAGAATCAAGGAGAGAACGGTGCCACCACCATTATCAAAAGCTCTCAAAGCCAAGTAACTTCGAGACAAGAAGAAGACGAGGAGGGCCATCGCAAGGGAAAGGCAACCCTCTCATCGGATTCTTGATCGAGCAATCAAGAACGTGGATTGGAGGCGTACGCTAACATAGGTAACGGATCTCAAACCTTCTTCCTAATTCGTTTCTTTTACGATTATGGAGAATGTTATCTCGATGGATGCTTATTCGCTTTGATCCAATCCCACCTGGATCTTCCTTTTGCTGTTGGTACATCGTGATTTCTCTCTCTTAAAGCATCTACTTGTTAAGCGTGGCTCATGGATTTCATGTTTGATGAGGTCCTATAGATATCATAAATTGAGAGTGAAGGCCAAAATGAACGCAAGAATGTTCGACGGATTTTCCAAATACTTTTGTTGATATAGAATAATTTAATCATTGAAGGTAGAAGCATATTTTTTTAATATTGAGGAATGGAATAGTGTGATGGTATATCGTTGATTGTCAGGGGACTATCATGGACAACATCAACGAATAGGGTTGATCCATCTTGCAGAAAGTTTTATTTGTAGAAAAGGAAAAGCTTCAATTACGTCTAATTGACCTATCGACGAGCTGTGATCAGATCTAAAGATGCAATCAAACTCTGAGATCTTGCCTAATTGATCTTTCGACAATAGATATTATTGGGTTTGAAATTTAAGATTGTAGGATTTCTACACATCTCCCTTAGATACATTATGCGTAACACCTCAGGATGATGACCATTGTTGCATCCATTGTCTCATACGTATGAAACCCCAACATGGAGTTCCACATCCTTTTCCTTTTAGTTTATTTAGATAATAGTTAACTAGTATGTGGTTGGGATTTAGATTACAGAAATAGAATTTTACATGTATAGATTAGTAATCAACATTAAGTAATAATATCACGTTATATGATTGTTTTCTAGATGGGTCTATCTCTTGACGATAGTTGATATCATAGTTTATATGATCATACGAATCTTGCAATACATTTATATTTAAGTGTTATATTTACTGATCAAATTGGTCTCTTTGCGGTGTCGCCTTTTGTAATTGTTCTTAAACCCATGTTTAATGATATGGGTCCTTTCACAAACTTAGATTTTACATGGAACATAGATGGAGGATGCCTTAATTAGTCTCCAAGCATGTAATTATCAAATGGACTGTGGGTAACCCCAGATAAAATATTCAGTGAAAGGTTTATTAATTTTTAGACATGAGAAATCCAATGCTTCAAGTACAGTGTCGAATAATTGTGAGTACATCTGGATTAAGTGATAATGAAATGATTTATGGCTTCTAATCCTAAGTTGGATTACTTTTGAATAAAATATATTATACATGTGGTGGAAAAAAATACTACAAGGTTGGTGCACACCCTTGTAGTCCGGTTGAGCCGACAGTGAGTCACCCCCACTCGAGGGGCATCATAGAGTGGGGTGGTGGTATGTACTCTGGAGGAATTGGGGTGGATGCCGCGTGCATTGCACCATACGGATCCGTTTTGTTGCACTTTTTAGGGAGCGAGCGAGACTCCTCCGGCAGACTCGATTGACAGGGTTGCGACTCATTGGACATATATGCCCGTCTCGAGTGTCAAAGTACTATCAACTAGACTAGCTGAAGGATCGCGTTTGCACACAGGTTTTGGGTTGCACTTTAAATGAAGTGTTGCAGACTTCATTTCTAGTGTAATCTTTCTCCTTTGACGGGCGAGTCCGGGATAAGTAAATGAAAATATGGATTAAGATATGTCAAGGAATTATTTTTGGTTATATAAAGTTAAAGGCCTAAATTATATCTGATTGTATATTACTAGATTTTTTTTGTTCTCCATTAAACTTGTTCAGTTACTGCATTTGCATTACCTACCTATAATCTCTTGATTTATAAATTATTTTATCCTTACTGGGTCAGTTGACTCATAAGTTACACTCTTTGGAAATCCAATAGGAATTGTAGAGCAGGAGACTGAGGCTCACATTTTTGGCGGGGCATCTGCAGGACGTTGTTAAGGTTGAGGACTAGTTTCTTAGTTGTTGTTGCTATCTCTCATTTCAAAGTATTTATGATGTAATAAAGAGACTCTGAGGATTTATTCCTATCCTTATGTGGACTTTTGTTATCGATGGAAACTTAGTTTTTCTTCCCTATTTTTTTGTATAAATGGTATATCATGCAGGTTGTCTATAATTGTTGTTGGGTAATAATGTGAATGGGTGTTTAGATGCGCTCCCGTCGAGGTAGGGCGTTTCACACCGACCACGCCGCCGCTGCGAACCCCAGCAACATCGCCATCGCAATCTGCTTGCAGATTTTCGTCGACCTCCATCTTGGGCTAAGCTCCGCCGCCGCATCAACGACTGCCGCTCCAATTGTTATAGACCTGCAAATGTTACGGAGGTGAAGGTTTCTATTTTCGTTACGTGCGCCTCCATAACCTTCGTGGAAGGGAAACCTATGGGCTCTTTTTGGATGGATTCGTTATGTGTACTCCACAGTGGAGGTTGGAATCTTCCGATGATTTGTTTGATTTCGTAAGGAAGATGATGACAAGGAGATGGAAAAAGGAAAAGATTGATTTTTTATGGCGATCTATTGGAGTCGAGCAGTCCGGGGAGTCTTCGAAGCTTGCGCGCGTGACGGGAAGGGCGGGGGCTCCTAGAGCGGGGCTTGGGGAGGTGGGGGCTGGGGCTCCGGGTCGGAGCTTGCGGGCACGCACGGTGGGGGGGGGGGGGGCGGGAGTCTCCCGGGGTTGCGTGGGGTGGAGGGGCGACGGAGGGGGTGATTGTAGGCGGAGGGAGCGAGGAGGGAGGAGGAAGAAGGGGGAAGGGGTCGGCTAAGCTGGAAGAAGATGGAGGAAATTTTTTTTATTTTTTTTCAGCCGTTGGATACAAGAAGGGTTGGATTAACCCAATGTTATGGCTGGGTTAAGGGAGAAATTTAACGGAGGGTCATGAGTGTGACGGAATGATTACTCGGGGTTTCTCGTGTAATTCGCGATTATGTAGGGTTATGATTGAGATTGAGGAATTACTCAGGGTTATGGGTGTAATTATCCCTTCCCATAAAATGAGAAAAAGGTTTCGGTAAAAACTCCTATCTATTTATATACTTTCAATGCAAATTAACCACGTTCTTGTTGGAAAAATACATATAAAAATTATTTTTAAAAACAACTACATGATAATGAAATATGCATCTATTTTCTTTTAGAAACAATATGTCCATATCCAGTTGCATACCTTGCAAACTAAGTAGAATTTGTAAGAATAGAAATCGTTCCGACTTCAAGGGTAACAGAATACCTGATGCTATTGTTTTGATGTTTGGTGTAGGCATCGATCAATCCTCGAAGGAGCCCTGGATCTTCCTTACGAACATATGCCTCTCAAGCACTCTCTTTTCGATGGAAAACAATAGAAAAGAGAACATCCATCGTTTGGGGATCCTTGGCCTTATTATATTTGGCTAGACAAACAAAATGGTTGCCAATTCACCTTCCTCTTTTATCCATCACAAAGATTTTATTTTTTATTTAACGGCAATCAAAGATGCGCTAATGGAAATTATAATGTTCATATTAATGGGATTTTTTACCAATAATCTCTCACTGGACATTAATAATGACCATATAATGTGTATAGTTTATAAGCTCAAAATTATTGCCATCAATCGAGATATAACTGAATAATCTTGTCCATTAGTTATGATAACATGAGATCAACGAGGTATTCATCGTATTGAGCACGATTAAACCCATCAATGGTCATCAATATTAACGCAACCAATGCCATAGATCAATGCCAAATAAATGAATTAATTTGGATCTATATCCAAAGTTATATTTTGTAATGAACGGTCCATATTCTTAATGGAGACCCTTTAGTGAGAGAATGTGGAATCAACATCAAATACTTTATTCTGCGCAGATACTATAAAACTTTAAATGTTCCAGAACTGTAAGGGGCTGAGCAAAACAATACAAACTTCCACTAGAAGTGTATATCTTTACTTGATACAACATCCATACGAACCATATGTTCATGAAATATATTAGGTATCACTACTTTGGTTAGTGGATCATGCACCATAGAATTTGTCCCAATATGCTCTAGGAAAATTTGTCCACTTTGTACTCTCTCTTTCACAACCAAAAACTTTATGTCAATATGCTTTGACTTGGTTGAGCTTCTGTTGTTGTTAGAATAAAGCACTGCAGAATTGTTGTCACAAAATAAATGCAATGATCTTTGGATGCTACTTATAATATGCACCCCATTGACAAAATTCTTCAGCCATATTCCATGATTTCATGCCTTATAACATGCTATGAATTTAGCCACCATAGTGGAGGATGCTACAATTGTTTGTTTATCACTTCTCCATAATATGGCTCCTCCAACCATTAAGAATACATAGCCTGAAGTGGATCTTCTACTATCTTGGCATCCAACAAAATCAGAGTCGGAATACTCGATGATCTCTAGCATATCCGACCTTTGATAAGTAAGTCTGTAGTCTTTTGTTCTCTGAAGATATCTCATGATACGTTTAGCAGCTCTCCAATAATCCATGCCTGTATTCGCCATGTATCTGCCTAACATGCCCACAATAAATACTAGATGCGGACGTGTGCACACTTGTGCATACATAAGACTCCCAATTGCAGATGCATAAGGAATCTTACCCATTTCCTGAATTTCAAGGTCATTCTTAGGGCATTGATTGAGATTGAAATTTTCTCCTTTAGCAACTGGGGTGTCAACTGGTTTGCAAGGCTGCATGCCAAATTTTTGAATTACCATATGGATGTAGTTCTCTTGTGACAATCCAAGTACACCTTGAATTCGATCTCGATGTATCTGGATTCTTAATACAAAAGAAGCATCCCCAAGATCTTTCATTTCAAAATTATTTGAAAGAAATTTCTTTGTTTCATGCAACAAATTCAGTACTACAAGCAAGCAGTATGTCATCCACATACAAAACTAAGAAAATGTATTTACTCCCACAAAACTTGTGATACACAATCATCCACTGGATTAATCTCAAAACCAAATGAGATAATTACTTGATGAAATTTGTGATACCATTGACGGGATGCTTGCCTGAGCCCATAAATGGATTTCTTTAATTTAAAAACCATATTCTTTGCATCTCCCTGAACAAAGTTTTCTGGTTGAACCATATAGATCACCTCCTCAACATCTCCATTGAGAAAGACAGTCTTAACATCCATCTGATGAAGCTCAAGATCAAAGTGCGTAACTAATGTCATGATAATTCTAAAGGAATCCTTACTAGAAATTGGAGAAAATGTTTCCTTGTAATCAATTCCATCTTTTTGAGTAAATACTTTAGCTACAAGACGTGCCTTAAACCTTTCAACATTACCATTTGAAGCCCTTTTGATTTAAAAATCCATTTACAATCAATGGGTTTCGCACATTCTGGCATTGGTACAAGGTCCCAAACTTGATTGTCTTGCATTGATTTATATTCCTCATTCATGGTTTCGATCCATTTTATAGAGTTAGAAATTTTCATGGTCTGATGGAAGTTGATTGGATCATCCTCCCTGATTCCATCTTGTTCTTGAAGAAATACTATATAGTCATCCAGAATAGCACTCCTTCGTTCTCTAATGGATCTTCTTAAAATTTGATGTTGTTGATTTTGATCTCGTGTAGCAAAGTCATCTATGAGGGGTTGTTGAACATTGTCATCTTGAGGTTCTTGATTTGTTTCTTGCCCAATGATTGGAATGCATTCTTGTGCATTTTCAATCATAGCATCAGGAATCGTGATTGATTCCTCCTCAAAGACAATATCCCTAATATGCATCTTCCACTCCAAATCAACATCCTCAAAAAAGATTGTGGTTCTCGTTTCAAATATTTTCTTAAGTGTGGGATCATAAAATTTGTAACCTCTTGATCGCTCTGATTAACTAATAAAGTAGTTGCTCACTGTTTTGAAGTCCAATTTTTTCTCATTTGGCCTATACGACCTTGCCTCAACTGGACATCCCCATATACATAAATGTTTTAAATTAGGTCTTTTACCAGTCTAGAGCTCATATGGTATTTTGCAACTTCTTTTGTTGGTACTCTATTCAAAATGTAAGCTGCTGTTTTTAATGGTTCTCCCCATAGGAACTCTGGTAAGGCAGAATGACTGATCATATTCCTCACCATATCCTTTAGAGTCTTGTTACATCTCCCAACCACACCATTCATACTAGGTGAACCTGACATTGTATAATGAGAGACAATTCCACATTCTTCTAGAAATAAAGCAAAAACACCTGGACGATGTTCACTTGAACTATCATATCTGCCATATTATTCACCACCACGATCAGATCTGATGCACTTTATGCTTTTGTTGTGTTGGAGCTCAACTTCGACCTTAAATGATTTTAACATGTCTAGAGCTTGTGACTTTTCATGAATGAGATATAGGTAACCGTATCTTGAATGGTCATATATGAATGGTACAAAATATTGTTGACCATTCCAGGATACCATAGGGAATGGACCACATATATCAGCATGTATCAATTCTAAGACACTAGATGCTCTATTGGCACCCAGTCTCCTTGATTTTGTTTGTTTTCCCTTAATACAGTTGACATACATATCTAAATCTGTAAATTCTAATGAATCTAGGATGTTATCAGATACAAGTCGTTCAATTCTTGATTTGATATGTGATCCAAACACTTATGCCAAATTGATGCTGAATTTTCTGAGGCGATTTTTCGCTTATTGCCTCTTAATTCAACAACTATAGATTCATTATACAAGGCAATGGTGTCAAGCAAATAAAGCTTATCACTAGAAACTAAGGAACCGGTACCAATCGTAGCAAAGTTAAAAGAAAGACTAAATTTTCCATTTCTAAAATTTAGAAAATAATCTAAAATTATCAAATGCAGAAACATAAACCAAATTTTGTCTAAAAGATGGAATAACGAAGTATTCTTTAACTTTAGATAGTGACCATTTCGTAATAAAAGTTTAAAAAATCAAACTGCCTCGACTTCTGCCTTCTTTTCGTTGCCTACGTAGATGTATCTTTCAACATCAGTTGGTCTTCAGTAGTTCAGGCAACCCTACATAGAAATACCTATGTGACTAGAGGCACCTAAATCTAACCACCAAGTGTTCCTTGGAACTGAAGCTAAATTAACTTCAGAACAAACAAAGTATGAATTGTACCTTTCTTCATGCGCCATGCATGATATTTGGCACAATCTTTTTTGACATGTCCAACATTCTTGCAGAAGAAACAACTAATTCCATCCTTATTCTTCTTTATTGGACCTATCACAACAACATTACTCATTGCTTTTCTTTTTTTGCCCTTATCCTTAGAGGCCACAACCAGATGAGTACTTTCTATTTATCATGCTTCAACCTGTCTTCCTCTTGAGCACAATACGAAATGAGCTCGTTAAGAGTCCACTTCTCCTTTTGGCAGTTATAACTGACCCTAAACTGACTATATTGTGATGGAAGAGACAACAAAATCAAATGAACTAGCAAATCATCAGATATTGTCAGTTCTAATTCCTGCAGTTTTGAAGCAATATAAGCCATTTCAAGAATGTACTCCCTCATGTTTCGCTTGCCGGTGTACTTCATGGAAATCAAGCGCTGTAAATAAGGGCTTGTTCCGCCTTATCATTTTTTGCAAAATGCTCTTTAATTTTAGTAAGATATTCTTTAGCCGTAGTTATCTTGTCTTCAGTAATCCCTTTAAGGGTTTCTGGAATACCACACTTTATGATCATGAGACACATACTATTAGAGGGCTCCCACCTCTCATAGTGCTTCTTTTCATCGGAAGAAATATTTTCCGTAAGAGAAGCGGGAGTCTCCATCCGAAGTGCAAGGTCTAGATCCATGCAGCCAAGCAATATCATAACGCTCTCTTTCGATGTCTTGAAATTTGTGCCCTGAAGCACAAGAATGGAGTTCAAAGCGACATAAATAGTAGATGCGGAAGCGGAAGCTATAAAGTAAAGAACAAAAGATAACATAATTAATGTATGATTCATAAACGTCAATTTGCAAATACAGCCATAAGAAAAGCAAGATACCAAACACATCACTAACTATTAAGTCTCTGGAAAATAATGTTAGTTGTAAGCGATAATCTTGATGTGTTGATCAATCGTCAATGATAAATCTTGTCAAGTAGTGAGACCATCTTTGGATGTATCTCATTACTTACATAGAACTGTATAATAATTTCTCAATTATCATCAAATGTATGTGATACACTTAAATAAATATTGTCCCTACTTTGGGAAAGATAATATTTATAATGCATACAAAAATCCGTCCAAATATCTTCAATAATACAATTTTGATGATAGAGGTCACTTTGGTGGCTTATTCACTTCACGTATATTATTGGAGATATTGTAATTATATCATATGGCTGATATGTATTTTCATACTTATTAAGAATGAAAGATGTCTATAAATATGAGAGTTAACAAGCAATAAGGAAATTACCAAATCCAGCAACCAATCTTAAATTCAATGACAATATTAAAAAAATTAATACCAATGGAAAATCCTAATATAATCGTACGTTATTAGGATTTCAAGAATAATCAGAAAAGTTAATTAAGATCATTATTTTTTTTAAACTTAAAATCACGACTCATGTTAAATTTTTTACTCAATTAACAACAAAAGTACGAATGGATGATTTTAAAAAAAAGTTAACAAAGTGACTAGAATCTTAGTTGTGCCATATCTTGGTAAACAAAAATCCCTGTAAATGGAAAGCCATAATGTAAGGTTTCCATTCCGTAACAATGACCGTATATGATTATCGCATTCAATCAAAACATACATCTAATCAGAACTGCATACACAGGATTTCCATTTGTATAATAGTAAAGCAATAGCATCAGGTGTTCCGTTACCCTTGAACTCGGAACGATTTCTATTCTTACAAGTGGTATCGGAGCCATCTTGATTTCGATTCGTAGGGTTTTATGTGTATATCTTGATGTAGGCGTTGATCAACCCACGAAGGAGACCCGGATCTTCCTCACGAATGTATGCCTCTCAAGCTCTCTCTTGTCGATGGAAAATAATAGAGAAGAGAACATCCGTTGTTTGGGGACCCTTGGCCTTATTATATTTGGTTAGACAACAAAAAATGGTTGTCAATTCACCTCCCTCTTTTATTCATCATAAAGAGATTCTTTAATTAACGACAATCAAAGGTGCAGTAATGACAATTATAATGTCCATTATAATGGGATTTTTTTAGAATCCCAACAAAATTTTGGCGTATGATTGGACAAGGAGGGGAGCTTCTGAGGGCCAAGAGCTTCATGCTTCATCCTCGAAACATTTGTACAGCGTTAACGTTACATGCGATGATCCTATATGGTGTTTGACGTGGAATATGTGGCTTACAATGCTGATCTTAGGTAGCGTTTAATGCACATATCTCCATGCGAAACGACTAAGTAAATGCCAATGAATTGCAGGAAGTTAATGTGAACTTCTTCGCTAGCTAGGTTGTGTTTACAAATCATGGCATTTTTAGGGATGCTGAAAGGTCTAAGATGGTCCCATTGTGGAGTCCAAAATCAATGTTTAGGGCACATGTCTTGAAAGGACTTATCATCAAGAAAACAATAATAAAATCTCCATCTATTAATTTACAATAACTCAACCTTCCTTTACCTAATTATTCCAAGTTATTGCCATTTTCTCCAATTAGGGTCATATTAGATTTTTTATAATTAACTAATTTGGTAAAAAGGATAATTCTTAACTCTGTTTAACTCTTAGATTTCCTCAAATCTTACCTTTGTTAGAGGCAAAAAAAATGCTAGAAATATTTTGTAACTCACTAAATAAGGACATAATACACGACCAAAGGCTAATGTGGTTAGTGTATTATTGACTTGGAGGCATCAATCTTGTTCTTTTTATCCCCAATTCAAATTTTATTTTCTATTGTTTAAAATAAAAAAGAGTTATCTTTGTTACTCTATCTTTAACAACATATTAGGTTCATAGAAACATAAAAATACTAAAAAAGTACCTAAGTAGGCTATAAAAGAGTAAAGGGGGGCATGAGCTTGTTTCAAAGGTGTTAGAGTATTTTACTAATTTTAGAAGGTTGTTATTTGCCAAATATCAGTATTTCAATTAAATCCTTGAATTTACAAAAGAAATATGAAGTATTGAAAAAAATGAAAGGATGGCTCCCACCCGCTCCTTCGCTCCCACCGTCTATGCCACCTCTCATAGTACCAACATGTAGGGATGAAAATGGTCGGATACGGATACGAATAGAGTTATAATCATATTCTTATTCATTTTAAAATACGAATACAAATGCAAATACAAATATTGATGGATGCGATAAATGTGTTACTAATTTCTTAAAAATGAATACGAATGTAAAACGAATACAAACCAAATACGAATAATAATAGAAATATTTAATAGATTAACTAAAATATACATGTTTATGATGGTTTGCACATAAAATAGTATAGCATATATAATAATTTCATAATAATTATCAATAATGGTGAATGCAATCATAAATTGTTGTTACACATATTTATAAATAAATTTCGCTATATTTATGTACAAAAACAAATATACAAATACAAATTCGAATATTAATGAATGTCAAAGTAATAACCATATCTGCATCCATTTTAAAATGATTACGAATACAAATACGAATGTTGAAATATGTATAAAACGAATACGATAGCGGATCAGATACAAATATATTCACATTAGTTTTCCCTACCAGCAGGTGATCTTCTCCAAAGATTGCTCGTCTCCTCCAAGTATTCCATCTCACCCCTCTCCTCTAGGTATGTTGATTCTCCCTTCTCTCCCTCACCTAGCCTCCCCCCTAAGACCCCCACCATACATCGCACCTTGCTCGCTAAATTTTCAAGCGAAGCTCCTCCCCCTCCATGCAGCACCATAGCTATGTCCTCAAGAACACTAGACCAAAGTAACCCATCCCGGAAAGATGGTCTCCCCCCTCATTCAAGGGACCCATCCTCAAGTGCTGAAACCATCATCAACCCAATTTGGTGGGCTGAGGTATACTCCAAATCCGCCCTCACAAAATGTCAGCTTCTACGATGCATCATCGTTGAATTCATTAAGGAAGTTCTTTCCTTCGACTGGGCGAAAAACATTCTCATTGATGAGTTCAGAAAAGATGTTTTATACTTCTTCTGAAAAATCTTGAAATATTAGCTTGTAGCAAAGGTAGTAATGAATCTCCATTTCATCACCTTTATTCTTTTCATTTTGTACTTAAATCCCTATATAAATGCATGTAAATAGCATTAGTTTGATCAAAATAACATTCAATTATTTATATAAAAATATTGTATAAAATACTACATTTAATGCCTAAAATAAAAGAATAAAGGAAAAAAATGAAGTATCAAAGACACTGAAAGAATCTAGACCTTGAATCCAGGTCATCAAGATGACCTGGTTGACAATGAATAAAGTAGTGGGAAATAGGGCCAATCAATTGTACAGAAAATAAAATAAATGCTAATTCTTTTTGTAAATAATTACCCTTTTTAGACCTATTCTATATTCTATTTTTTATACCTCAAATAATAAAACTTTGAACATTAAAGTTTTACATAAAAGTACAAAATTAATTTCATTAAAAAACAATGCATAGCATGCTCGGGACACACAGAATAAAAAGTCGTAAACAAAAATTCCTAGACATGTATCTTCTCCATACTGACTCAAAATTAACCAAACTCACCTTATTGTTCATAAAAATAAAATAATTTAGCGAATGTAGGTTTCATCCAATTCGGAGTTAAGATGCTAAAGTTGGCTTTTGGGTCCTCATTATGCAATATACCTGAGTACAATATTCAATAGATTTATTCTTTATATTTTTAACATTCTTATATTCTATGTATATTTGCAAATATTATTCAAAACACATTTAAATAATGTAAATAAAATAAAATTGTGAAAAACATAAGTAAAACCAATATTGTACTTTAATGTACAGGTAAACTATATAATATATATACTTATTTATTTATGTAAATAATAAATTTAGAAAAATACAATAAAAATAAGTAAATATGTAATTAATTATGTTATACATATATAAAATGTATCAATAAAAAATAAATATAAAACATAATAAAATAAAATACATCATATATAGGTATTTATACATATAATTATACATGTAAAAATTAATACCTAATAAATCAACTTGTAAAAATAAATAAAAACCATAATAAAATACTACATGAGATAACAACTATTTTTATGTTTTGACAAAAAATTAAAATTATTTATGATTTTTATTACATTTATTAAGGGTTTTTCGTCCCTGATTTTTGTGGTTGGTCTACGCGGACCAACCAGCTTCCTTCGTGCGTTGACCCTCGGTCAATTGCACGATCTCACCTCTGCCTCTTGTCAGAACCTCTAATGCCCCATCATCTCCATTTTTTTCACATTGCATCCACATCACCATAGTCCTCGACACTTTCACATTTTTCTTCCCCATGCATCCTTACATCTTGCTATGACCCTAGATCACATGTACTTTTTCGCGATCACCCATGTCCCCCAATCTTTCGTGTCCTCTTGTCTATGCATAAATAAGCCTCCAGATCTTCCCTTCTATTTTTTATCACCATTTCCAGGTGCGTAACCGAAAAGCGACCCATCTGGGTTGAGCTGGTGGTAACAACACCAACTCCTCGACCTTGTCAGTGTGGATAAGTGCTTTGGAAGGCTTGATCCCATGGATGGAGCTCTGCCTCTGCCATGCCTATATTCCTGGGTGTAAAACCTAGATTCGAGCTATTTTTGTTGCTTTCCTAGTGTAGTTTTAACTCCCACGTTTGGATTTAGTGTTTATTGTACATCCTTTTTGCCATTTTAATCTAATTTGTAGATTTGAGGTACACCAGAGCTTTAGAAGCTCCATCCATTATTCTCATGTACATGCTTTGTTCCATCCACTTTACCACCTCCACTTCATCCCCATTATTTTCATCACCTCCAACCACATCCTATTCACCCTAATTCTCTTCAGATCATGTGATCGAGGTCTTCACCATCACCCATCGCCCGACCTCTCCGCCACACTCCACTTCACTCTGATTCCCACCAAACCTGATCAAGGTAGTTTTCCCTCGACCCCTGACTTTCTACATGCAGGTACCTGGGACAAAGGACCCATTTTGGGGTATGTTTGTCCCTACCGAATACCTCTAGATGCTCCAGCCTTTCACAAGCTCCAGGCTCCGATCGATGGATCAAGACCCCTATGAGCATCACCATTTGCTGTAGAGAGCCTATAGGCATCAATTGAGCATCTCAGAAGTATCTGCAGTTGTCAGAGAGAAGAGAATCGAGAGATTGAATCTGGGAAAGCTCGGTATTCTTCTCGGTTCTTTGTAGAGAAAAACAACTGTTTAATTTGAGGTGCGACCCATATTTAATCGTGGTCATCGGTTCACATCAAGCTTAAACCGTTCGATGATGCCCAAGCTTTGATCCTGATTGTTGATCAATGAAGTGGTATCGCACACCTAAGACCGTCGGATGTGTTTAGATGAAGGATCTAGAGCCATCAGATAACACACATAGTTAGGGTAATTTCACAAACCCCCACCTTTTGTATATTTTGTTTTAGTCTTTGAAATATTATTTGTTGTGTAAATAAATGCGTAAAAAATGCATAAAGCCTCTACGCATTCCTTGATATTATAATTTGATCCATGCCAGCTCACCTCATGTGGAGGCTCACGTGAGGAGGATAAATCATTGCTGGGAGACACCACAAGCTTTCATAATTTATTTTTAGTCCTTAAAAATTATAAATAAGTGTTAAACTTCTGGTATTTTTGCATAGAGCCCCTCAAACTTTATTTATATTGTAAAAGTCCCTTCTAGTAACGTATATTTTTTGTTGCATTCATATATTATTTAAATAGATCTCATGCTCTAAAAATTATAGAAAATAATTGAAGGTGCTTCATGTTATGCTTATTTACGCTATGATGTTTATTTAGATTTTTCTATCATTTTTGCATTTATTAACAAGCAAAAGGAGCTCATTTATTCCTTGGTTAACTGTAAAAATACAAAAATAATTATGAAACCATATCTAAAAATTCCAAAAAAACAATTAGTTATTATTTTTTATTATACATATTAACTCCAGACCAACAAATTTCAAAAATTTATTAAAGAAAAAATGTAAAACTTAAAAACCATCCTAACCCTATAAAAATTTGAAAAAGATCTATAAAATTCAAAAAATTAGTTCTATATCATATAGTTTTATTTTTATTATATAACATAAATTAGAAAATTGTTTTGGGAAATTTTGAGATATTTTTCTATTTTTAAATTCCAAAACAATCCGACCTCTAGCAAAAAGTACCAGAAAAATAAAAAATAGAGAAATATTAAATGTTCAAGGAATGCTAATTTATAAATTTTAAGTATTTTTATCAATATTTATAAATATAAACCCTTTATCTTAAATAAACTATTATATATAATACTTATAGTTATTATTATCAATTATAAATACCTTAAATAAAGTAAACCCTTAAAAAAGGACTATACCTTTTTCTATTTTTTGAATTTTTATATATTTATTATATATATATATATAATATAATACCTATATTATAAATATTAAAGGTTAATGGGGCTACCCCAAGGATGGCTACCCCCGCGCCAATTTCGGCATTTTTTTATTTTTTTCAAAAAATGTCACCATGTATATTCATCCCTATATCCCTCCTATATGTCATTCGAATTTCGTCAGAAACAGAGACTCCTATGGCCTCCATCAAGACAGTCATTTTTAACGGTAAAGGGATTTTTAAATCGAGACCATCTCAATGGAGGTCGTATGAGTCTCTGTTTCTGACGAAATTTGAATGACATATAGGAGGGATATAGGGATGAATATACATGGTTTTATTTTTCAAAAAATAAATAGAAAACACGTCGAAATAAGGGGCGGGGAAGCCCCATTAAATCCTAAATATTATCATATATATATATATATACTTATTATATACATTAAAAATAAAATGAAATTAAAAAATAGAAAAATATAAAAATAAAATAAAAATTATAAATTGTGTATATATAACAACAACAAAGCCTTTTCCCACAATTAAGTAGGGTCAGTTACATAGATTCATCGCCTTCATTCAGATCTATCTTGGGTTAATCCTGAGCTTATATCCAAAAAAACTAAAATCCCTTCGTATAGTCTCTTTCCCACACTTCTTCGTCCATCCTCACCCTCTCTTAGCCGACTCAACATCCCAACACTCACATCTCCTAACTGGTGCATCAACTGATCTTCTTTGCAAATGACCAAACCATCTTAAGCAATTTTCTCGCATCTTATCCTCGATTGGAGCTACACCAACTTTCTTTCTGATTGCATCATTCCGAATCCGATCTTTTCGTGTGTGTCCACAAATCCACCTTAGCATTTTCATTTATGCTACAACCATTCTCTACATATGTCTATGGTTCACAGGCCAACATTTATATCCATAGAGCATATCAGGTCTCACGGCTGCTTGTAAAACTTTCCTTTAATTTTAAAGGAATTTTCTTATCACAGAGAACAACAAAGTCTCCTCTCCACATTAGCCAGCCTACATTTAATCTATTAGTAACATCTGCATCAATTTCCCCATTATGTTGCAAAATATATCCCTGATATCTAAAAGAATCTCTCTTCTGAATGTTATCATTACCAATCTTCACAACGATTCCTTTGCCATTGCTTCCATCAAAGGTGCACTCCATATATTCTGTCTTATCCCTACTTATATGAAATCCTTTAGTCTCTAACTCATTTCTCCAGACCTCAAGCTTCTCATTTACTCCATCACTAGTCTCGTCAATTAACACAATATCATCAGCAAATAACAAGCACCAAGGTAACTCATCCTGAATGCGACTTGTCAACTCATCCATAATCAAAGTAAAAAGAAATGGACTCAAAGCTGAACCTTGATGTAAACCACTGCTGATGTCAAAATAGCCAGTCTTCCTAGACGGGATTCTTACACAAGATAAATCCCTATCATACATGTCCTTTATGAGGTTAATGTATAGGACATGTACTCGTCTCCTCTCCAAAACTCTCCACAATATCTCTTGTGGAACAAAATCATAAGCCTTCTCCAAATCAATAAAGATCATATGGAAGTTCTTCCTTTTAGCTATATAAATCTCCATTGTTCTCCTCAGCAAATAGATGTCTTCAATAGTTGAGCGACCTGACATGAATCTGAATTGGTTTTCTTTTACGTTGGAAACTTGTCTCAACCTTCTTTCGATCACACATCCCTAAATTTTCATGGTGTGACTCATTATCCTGATACCTCTATAATTTTAAGAATTTTGAATGTCTCCTTTATTCTTCTAAAGAGGCAACACGATACTCCTCCTCCGATGCATTTTCTTGCTTTGCAAAATAACATTGAATAGATTCGTAAGCCAAGTCAAACCACACTCACCTAAAACTCTCCATAATTCTATAGGGAAGTCATCAGGTCCTACACCTTTCATAGGACTCATAACCTTCAAAGTCTCCTCTACTTCCTTTCTTTGTATCCATCTATAGATTGCACGATTCAAGTAACATTCACTACTAGTTAGATCACCCAAAGTCATCTCTCTATTTCCCTAATGAAACTTTATGGAAAAACTGCTCCCATATATTCTCTATATCCTTTTGAGTAACAAGCACGTGACTATCCTCATCCTTAATGCATCTCACTTGAGAAAGGTCTTTGGTCTTTCTTTCTCTTGCTTTGGCCAACTTGAATATATCCTTCTACCCCTCCTTAGAGTCAAGATTTTGATGCAAAATTTCATAAGCATTTGACTTAGCTTTGATTACAGCCTTCTTTGCTTCCTTCTTCTCTAGATTGTAGTTTGTGACAGTTTCCTCCGTTCTATCCTTAGACATAGCTTTAAAGCATGATCTTTTAATTTTTAGCTTCTCTTGCACCACTTCACGCCACCACCAAGCCTCCTTTTGGCCGGGAGCTCCTCCCTTTGACTCTCCTAGCATTTCTTTAGCTACCTTTAGTATACAAGATGCTACTGGCTCCCACATCTCGTTTGCACTTCCGCTATAATCCCAAGATAAGTCTTCTAAAACCTTCACCCTGAAGCTCGATTTCTTCAGTGGAATATTCCACCATCTAGTTCTAGTGATCTTAGGAACCCTCCTTTTCTTTACCAACCCATTTAATTGTACATCTAAGACTAACAAGCAATGTTTGGTTGTCAAGCTCTCTCTTGGGATTACTTTACAGTATTTACAACACAATCGATCTCTTCTCCTAAACGCAAAGTAATCTATCTGTGTTCTAGTTGGCCCACTCTTATAAGTAATTAAATGCTCCTCCCTCTTCTTGAAGAGAGTATTTGCGATGAAAAGATCATATGCTATTACAAAATCCAGAATGACTTTTACCTCTTCATTTCTATCCTCAAAACCATGCCCTCCATGAACACTAGCATATCCCGAAGAATCTTTTCCCACATGTCCATTAAGATCTCCACCTACGCAAACCATCTATCTTTGTGGGATTCATTGTATAATATTATCTAGATCCTCTCAAAAAACGAAATATACTTTTTCTAGAAGTAAAAACAAATGTTTTATACCTTTTCTACTTTTGTTTTTTTATGAAATTTTAATTATATTTCATTTTTTGGGATTTTTAATTTATATAAATATATAAATATATAAATTAAAAATCCATAAAAATTAAATATAATTAAAAATACATAAAAAATGAAAGTAGAAAAGTAAAAAAACATTTGCTTTTTAGAAAATTAATACTTATATCCATGTATTTGCTCCATGTGATTCGAAACTCTACACTTATTTACTATACACATATTTTGTAGAGATAAAATAAAAAAATTTTGACTCACATATTTGCATTGATTATTCATACATTGTGGGTTGATTGTTGTCTTGATTGATTATTCATGGGCTAAGTACTGCAAAAGCGGTCAATAAAACAATTGCTGGACCTGACTTGTCAGGCACCACAGACCCTCCAAGACTAGACCTTAGGTCCCTCTAAGAAGTCAGTTGAACAAATGGCACCATTGCAGGGGGGAAACACTGGGCAAGAATTTTTATATATATTAGCTATCTTATTTACTTGATTTTATTTCTTTTTCAAATAATTGTTTATCTATTCTGACTTATTTCTTTGTTGACTTCTTTACAAGGGACTTATACGTGAGGACTTCTTCCTAGGGGGCGAGTTAGCTGAGCAGAGCGAAGATCAATGTTCTACTTTGAGCCGATAGGAGAAAGCAAAGGCGAAGACAAGGAGAGAGAGGGCCAACAAAGCAATTATTTGCACTTTATTTTTTGAGAGAGGGCCTCATAGGTTTTGATGATTTTTCTTGACTTCTTCTTTTTGTTTGTTTTCTCATGATTTGCATTTTTTGTCTTTCTTTTTATTTTTTTGTGTGAATAAACCCTTAGACTCATGATTATTGATCGATTAGGTTAAATCCAAATCCCTAATGAATTCATGTACCTATAGTCTCTAATATGTTTGGGCTTATATCTTAACTGTTTATTGCTTGGATCTGAAACCAAGCACAGTGAGAGATCTCTATACAACTCTATCAGGATCTGCTATGGCAGACAACGATCAACCTCCATGATCGGAGTTTTAGGGTTTCTCATCTGAGTAGTAAACATATGGTTCTTCACGATAATAATAATTATGATCTTAGTGCAATTTCATTGTCTTGCATTTCATAAAAGGTAGTTTTCAATTCTGTTCATCATCCATCATGGAGAGATAGAGAGAGAGATTTGGGAAGAACTGTAGGTCTTTTGACTATGCATGCATCATTGATTCCCAACTTGCATTGCTTTTACGATCTTCTCCCTCTGATTTTGATCACTTAGAATATCAATGGAATTGGAAACTCATTAGGCGATTGCATTGAAAAATACCAAAAAAGGTGATAACGTAAATAAAATCAGGACTGCTAACTCTACTTGACTTTTAAATAAACGTAATGCATTCAATGTTTTGGGAAGAGTAAATCCTGCATTGGGCACATGTTGTATTCTGACGGAGTGATGCACATACATTTAAGGACTAGATCCCTCATCCCTAGAATTGTGCCCTGCGTGCTTGGGCCGGCTCTTGGGCCCTATTTCTTGCCGCAAGAACTTTCCTCCAACCTTAAATGAAGTGGCTCGTGGTCAAGTAGGTGTGGGTTCACTGACTTGGGCACAATCACTGTGGGAGACCACCTGTGAGCCTGAATAACTGCTTGTAAAACACCTAACTCTAAAATAAAAAACATAAATTATCGCTATCTTCAGTCTTCACTGTGTTGATTAGGTGAAAATGGAGTTTTCTTTGTACATTGATTGCGGTTTTAGATCCTTTCACGTTCATCATTCTTTGAGTTTTCAGATCCCTGATTCTTCAAGTCCTTCTTGTTTTAGAGTCCTTTTTCCTTTCTTTTTCTTTGCTGATATTTTCCTTGTTTTTAGTAGAGTTGTGATGTTTGGTGGCTCTTCATTTCAGCCAGACCCCACAACTACTCTTTTCCCATGTTACCCATTGTCTTTTTAGTTATGGAGTCATTTTTCTTTAAGTGTCATATGTGTCATGATATTAAGTTTCCTGATCTTCATCTCGATCGGGGAGCACAAGACCAATTTCTTCTTTCCCATATCACCCTATCTCTGGTCTGATTCAAGAAGGCTCTCTTCTTGGACTACAAATTTGTCTTTGTTTCTCCCAATCCGCCTCACCCTCTTCGTTCCCTCCTATGTCATCTCTTCCCTCACTCAGGAATGCTATGCTGAGCTATGAGGCCCGAGGCTTTTATTGCATTAGTTATTTGATTAAATTGGGTAGATTTAAGGAGGATGAAATGAGTGTGCTCTCTTTTGTGGATCTTAGATTTGATATGTGCATGGATACTATTGAGGATTCTGATTTTGCACGATTATAAGTGATATTTTATTGATGATTTTTGATCTTTCACACCAGTTGAGGATGTGGTAGACATTTGATGTACGATATCTTCCCCTACTTCAAAGCAATGATGGTCCGAACCTGCATGGTTTACTCATCTTTTTGGTTGATCCATCCTCAATCTATTGACTTTTCTATCCTCATTAGGCACTTAGAGATTTTTTGTATCTTGAGCCATTTTAGTTGATCTGGTTGTTTGAGGGATTACACTTGACCTTATTCCCTCCTACTTATAACGACCGATCTATTTCTTAAGGACCTGGGACTAGATGACAACACGCCCTGATTTTCATTGACATACTTTGCACTACTCTCTGAGGACTATTTGTGAGAAAATGCGATATTTTCTTTACGATAGGTTTCAATCACTGTTTGTGCTTCTGTTCTGGTGGAGCATAGAATTGAGTCTCTGATGTGAGCATCTGGTCTCATCGTCTAATTGTGTAACCCATCTGTCGGATTACGAGACCGATTCATCTAGTTGACTTGACTCCTTCGAGTATGCTCTCCTTGACAGTCCTATAAAGGGAAAGCCATATTCCTCTGATTATTCCTTGTTTTGTTCGCAGTAATACCCGAGAGTTATGTGCAGGAGACTGCATTTTTCTTCTGGGTTTTGTCTCTTCTCTACTGGGTTGTTGATCGGTCACATAGAGAGACTGCTTCTCCTATCTGTCTGATAGATCTAACTTCTTTGAGTCTGCTGTCCTTGACAACCCTCGCAAAGATGAGTTTTGTTCTGATTTTTCATTTCTTAGTGTGTATCACTCTTTAAGGGTTATCTGTGGAAGGATATATCATTTTATTGGTACTTAATTTCATTTCTATTTGTGTCTCTCATGAATCTCCGATTCTCACTCTTTATTCTTTTATTTTAGCTATTTATCATGGTAAAAGCACCAGGTAAATAGGTGTAAATATAATACATTTGTATGATGCATGCATATGATAATATCACATAATTAGCATGTACTTGTACACAAATAAAAGAATAAAGGAAAAGAAAAAGGAAGCTGGTATTTAGAATAAATACAGAGTGACCCGTACCCCAAGAGAAGGTCAAGCTTTGATGTGTTCGCCAAACAAAATAATTAGAGAGAGATATGGCCTACTCTATATTGTACATATTACTTATATCTGGGAATCATTATTTTTGATAAAAATAAAAAATTCAAAATAATTTTTCAACCTCCTTATATACATTACGAAAAAGAAAATAAAAATAAAACAAAAATGAGAAAAATAAAATAAAAATAAAAACATCTCACACTTTTGTAAGGCACATGTACATATGTCCCATTCCCTATTTATTATATACCTGTAAATAAATAATAAAAATAAAATAAAAATTATTTTAAACTCCAAAAAATTTGTTTTAAATAAACAAAATATAAAAATTATGGCATTTGTGTAAAAATAACAAAATAAAAATACATAGGTATAATATAGTTGTATATAATGCTATATATTGTATATAAAAGAATTTATTTTTCATAAAAATAATTAAAAATCACATAAAAATTCCTTGTAAAATAATAAACAATTTTCCTTTTATTAATTTTTAAATTTAAATTCATTTATTATTTTTAATTCAGTTATCTTTATTTTTCTTAGCTATTGTGTCTTGTAGTCTATTTTGTCCTATTCTAGCCCCCGACCCGACCTCCTATGAAGGATATGGTTAGATCCTCAAGTGCATCACAGAAGCGTGAGTATTGTATCGAATACGACGAAGAACGACTAGTCGGACTAGTTGTTCTATGCAACAGAAATTAAAATTTTTCATGCGACAAAACCACATGATCCAAGAACACTTCTCGGATTGTTTCGTCTAAACCACAAACAAGTAATATGATTACTTCTTAAATAGTGGTTGCGATCGAGTCTCTAAACGAAGAGACCTCCTGTCTTAAGTCCGATCCGACAATGGAGACGCTTGTGAGCGTGTTGATGAAACACGTGCTTCTCGCAATCCATGTTGATGATCCAAGCAAAGGATCTCCTGATCTCGAAACACGAGATCCGATGTCTTCTTCACGAGCGAGGTGCACCGAAGGAGATGGAGATCCACGAGCAAACGATCGGGGAGCATAACGGCGACGCTACGGTGATGGAGACTCAGTCTAGGGCATTCATGGTGGACGGCCATGAGAGAGTAAGAGAGAAGGTTTACGTGTAGAGAGAAAGAGAGAGAGAGACTTATGTTCTCTTGTGTGTATAAAGAAGAGCAAAGGGGTGCCTCTCCTTTTATAATATTTTGGGATCCATGGATCTCAATCCATGGACAACACAAATCCAATGGTTCTCATTGATTGTGTTTCTTTTAATGGCTAAGATTTGTGTTGGTAAAAATCAACAAAATTAATTTAATTTATATTAAATATATATTGATAAATCAATATAATTCAATCACCAAATTAAATCAAGATCTCTTGGATATCATAGGAGAGAGAGTGCCTCCTTCCATGTTTGAAGGAGGGGACGTCCACACATTCCTAATAGGAGTGGTGGCCGTCCACTCCATATATATGGAAGGTGGCTCTCATCTCTATATTGTAATCTCCAAGATTATGCAACAACTTTTGCTGAAAATTATTCTACAAAAATAATTCACAATTATTTTGTAGACATTGCAATCTTGCCATTGAAAATTTTGTGAATCATATTCATAACCCAAAATAAAATGTAAATTACATTTTCAATTCAATGTCCAATGTGAATCCAATTCACATTAACATTTAATTAACAAATGTAAATTACAAATAGCTCTCTCTTATATATTATAAATCACATTTATAATATGTATGACAAATATGGATATTTCTATCCACATTATTCATATCCATGATAATTAAATCACATTTAATCATCTTGTATCTCTATTCTCTTATTCTCAAATAATATAAATCACATTCATATTATTCACATCTTTGATAATTAAATCACATTTAATTATCTTAGATAACTCTCCTTATAATATGAATCAAATTCATATTATTCATGATAATTAAATCACATTTAACTATCAATTTTCTCAATGCTCGGATACACATATCAACAATGAAATTATCCTGAACTCTTTCAAGGATAATGCGCTTTCTCCGTGGATACTTGGAGATAAGGACTTGGTGATCGTATTGTTCCACGTATAGTGACTTGGATATTGAGATCATATCTCAAATCCAGATCGCGGGCCTCCCATAGATGCTTGATAAAATCAAGACCGCAAATCTAATCTTTTCATTGCATCTGAATCACATTCAGATCAATGTCCAACATTTGGACCAAGATCAGATTACTTCTCGACTGAGAGGAGTCACTAAAATCCAGACCCGTTTCATCACTCCCTAGGAATGGAAGCGTCATGGTTATACAATCGTTTATGATCACATCACCCTCAGGTATTCCCAATACCTGTACATCCTGCATACTGGAAGACTCAGAATAAACCCGAAGTATTGGATCAACTTTATAGTGTCTAATTCATGGTTTTATCAGTAAGTTTCTCATTCGATCATTGGGAGTTGGTATCGATCATATACTCTCCAAAAGCATATGTCATACCTAGGTCTTGATCATATACTTTCCAAAAGTATATATCAAACCTACAAATTCAGTCAAGCTTCCAAAGCGAGATGACCATGCACGGAATTTAATTCTTCTCAATATCTCATGAGTGAGCTCATGCCTTCCAGTTTAGTAAATGAACCTGTATGATCCCTTTGAGAGATTGTATTACTCATAAGCCCTTATACGCACACCAGTGCGCTGGTGTATAGACCTTGACTAGGTCATCAACCAATTGGTCTGCCAAATGTACATACTCAGACATATAGTAACACATATGTCTCCGGTCAGAGGATGCGTGCCTGTATCGTGACAACATACGATATAGGACTTTGGTTATCTCGATCTCGTTATGTCAGCTCTTTGACCTAGCTAATCTGGCACCTTCGAATCTCTATTCCTATGCAGAGGTATTGCATCAAGAGGTCGGTCAGATAGCAGCCTAACTGAGAAAGGATTGCCATCTCCTACTCAGGCTGGAGATCATCTCTTAACAAACATTTGACGGTGCTTGATGAGTTTCAATCTAACTCGTTAGATATTCATCCAAGCACCAACCTCTATGATTCAGTAATTGAATCAACAGTTGTATGATCATTAAGATGACCATGGTACATAACCCTAATTGTACTGAGGGACCTATTATGCAAATTATTCATTCTTCATTTCAGATCAGGGAATGATATTCACAATAACATTTATCGCATAATGGCTCGCCGTGGGCTCGCATGTCCAACAATGAAGTCTACTTTAGACTTTCATTGTTAAAATCCATCTTTCCATGTTATGATCCTCAAGAGTTTCATCACATGAAGTCCGATCATTGTCAGACTTAACTGATACATGGAGTACATCCTCAAACTCATTTGAAGAGGTATTAGTGTTTCATCTTTAATTGTCCTTTTAGTTCCCGATTTCAGGAGCCTCATTATTTTCTTAAGATTAAATGAGTTCCTATACTTCATTTTCATCTTGACTCTCAAGAGAGTCATCCTCTAAGAATCACATTCTTAGAGAGGAGATCTTTTAAGAATCTCAAGGTCATAAAGTAGGGTATCCAATACCATCCTTTATTTTCCTAATGAAGCAGCACTCTCAAGTGCTAGATTCCATCTTGCATGCATGGAACCTTATTAAGGATATACATTGTAGTCTCTACTACATATATACCTGGAATCTAACAAGCAATTATGCTCAAAATTCATCATTGATCAAATCATGTCACACATGATCCAATTGTATCTCCCTACAACTCTATTGAGTTTAGGTTTATCAGGAGGAGTGAGATAGAAATGATATTCATATCTCCATAAGGTATTCTTTGAATTTATCTAACAGGTACAAGCTACCTAGGTTAGATAAAATTCATTTCACCTTTCTTCAAACTTTGGTTCTAAACCAAGATTGTGAAAGCTTCGAAGACTTCAAAGGTTTCTTAGGTGAAGAGAAGAAATCTCATATCATACATAATCATCAATAGATATCACATATCCATAATGTTTATTATGATATAGATGTTCCACATACATCAATATGTATGAGATCATGAATACCTCTGCATCATACACCATTCCCAAAGAAGGGTGTATTGGACATATTTTACTTTTGAATAAAATATTCATAAGTATGTATTAATTTTCTAATTCAGTAGAGTCCTCTGGATGTTATATTTCTTTCTGAAATATATGCATCATAACTCTTTATGATAGGTCGTTCCAGAATTCATGTTTATTTAAAACATTTAAAAACAAACAATGAGTGTAATTCTAATATCTGGATCATAGAGACATTCTCTAAGACTAAGGGATCCCACTGAAATTGAGAATTCTATCAATCCATCAGAGATTGTTGCAACAATTGCATCAATATCCATGTAGAAGACTATAAACCTTAAGATCAAATTTTCCAGTCTTCTAAAACATATGCAACCCATTGCAAGTGTTGTTAGAAGATTCAGATGCAATTGTAAGACTTTATATTATTCAATAAGCAAGTCAATATCAATGATTTATGTAGATAATTCTGATGCTCTATCTGAGTCCTTCTCTAAGGATTCTAGACATGCTTGATAGTCATACTATCAACATATCAAATTATTGTAGTATTGACATTCATCCAACTCTTAGGATGTCATACGGAAGTTATAGAAGTACGGTCAACTCTTTGAGTATCCTTCTCATCTTGGGTCTGACCCATGCTTCCACTATGCTCCCTTTATCTATAAACAGCCATTGCTTAAGATTAAGGATCTCTTATGTTAAATTCAAAAGAATTCAATGTAAGAGCATTTCGACATTTATACACGCTTCATTAAATTCATACAATATGAATAATATGAATCTTCATGAATGACTAGAGTACAGACAGTAGAACGATGATACTCATCGTATCTACATCCATCTAAACTCTTAAAACATTGGTTCAGGTAGGTATTCAAATATTTTGAATACATCATCTCCTATAGAGCTGCCATTCTGCATGATGCAGTGAACAATGTCATTCATGATAAATGTCAAGAGCACATATGTATGCCAGAATATCTTCTTAGATTTTTATTAGGATTAATTGACAATTACGATCATCATCGACATGCCACTTCCAAAGTACATTTGAAGATATCGAGACTATAGAAACATACAAACCCTAGAGGTGTAGTCCTATTATCGACTTAATTGTCATTCCTCATTATTGCGAGGAAACTTGCACATTGCAACCACATACATTATGTGTCCAATTGCAAGTACAATATCTGGATCATGAGTCCAATCCATGATATTTTACTGGTTATTATTGAGTATAACATTGAGTGGGTTTAATGAAGGATTATCTGAAATAAGAAATTTGCGTAAGTGTATATATTTAAAATATGTACATATTTTACTTTGATTTTGGAGTTTTTATATCAAAGTTGTCTTGCCATGTCAACACTAAAAGTTCATTCCCTTAATCACTTTCAATGTAAGAGATATACTTACCGTTATATCTCAAGCAAGATCTGGGATCTCCTTCCTTATCTTTGTTACATCCCAATAATATGAGAACCTGCAACTCGGATAAAAAGAAGCGGGAACACATTCCTCCTTGCAAGTCAAACTTACCTCTCCCAATTCGGTCTTTAACACCCGGGCCCACCACCCTTGAGATGATGTTGACCCGCATTAATTGAACCAACCGTCAACAGGAATAGTACTCGCTATGCACAATCCAATATCGCCCCAATAATATGAGGATCCGACATTGGGGTCACTACGCATACGACCTTACGCTTTCGAGAAGCAAAGAGCCCAATCCAGATGCGCTTGCATACATGAGCTGTCACTTCGGAAGGCATCTCCTACATACAATCCCTGGTGACGGGAACCTTCGCCTTGACGGGAGACCATGGATGTCACTTATGTGATCCTCCATATCACGTTCAAATTCTAATGAATCATTTTGAATCATATTCATTATGATTAATTCTTCCAAGGGAATTGACACATCTATTTATAATAGAGTGTCTTATATTTAATTGGATTCCAATTAATCTAATCATATTAAATTACTAATCCAATTAATATCCAACAAACATTCTTAACTGTTACTTGAATTATGGTATTATCTCAAGTACGTATTATTTCGAATTTTAATAATTAGAAATACATCATGATTTATTAAGCATTATACCAACCCTACCCGCTGTCATGGCCAGTACCGATGGGAGTGGGACAAACCACACACGGTGCAACCTGCTACTCCAACGCTCCTCGACTAGACACCATATCTACCTCGGGAAAGGATAATGCAAAATAGATCACTTTGTACTTGAGATGATCATCGATTCTTCAACCAAAATTATACCATATAATAATAATCAAAACAATTTTGATTAACATTATAATGAAATTTGCTAAACAAAGTCCAAGTCCTATTCGAACATCATGTTTGTTGGAATGTAGATCATGTAGATCATGTAACCAATTAGTGATCTAAATCACATCTAATCAAATATTGGTTAAGGCAATGCCATTTAAGGAAATATTTGTCATCAAATATTTCACAAATATTTATGCACAATTATTCTAGGAAATTAAATAATTTAATTTCACTAATTTATTAAATGACAATCACTAGGTTCTTGATTAGGAAAGTATTTCCAGCGGTGACCCTCACTTACTAAAAATACCATATCTCAATCAATTTAAATTCAAATTAAGCAAAGTAAGTTCCTAAAGTTTGCTAATTTGATTTACAACAGAACCTAAGTGATTTGCATGCATTTCAAGGCATTTCGAATCCTAAATTAACTCTTTAATTACGTTGAAGTTTGCTGTCCTCGAAACTGTGGATACATGTTCACTAAAATGAGCATAACTTGAGCAAACGGAATCGAAATCACGCAAACTCAGATCTACGGTTTCCTTATTCAATGGGGAACAAAATAAAATTATTATTTTTGTGTTTAAACAATTTAGACGGTGTCGAAAATAAACTCAAAATAGAGATGCGAAAATGAAATGCAAGAAAAACTTTCACAAACCCTAATGAACCCATGTCGTCCTCGGTTAATGGATCGTATCCAAAAACAACACCCTGACTCTGATACCACTTGAAGGATATGGTTAGATCCTCAAGCACATCACGGAAGCGTGAGCATCATATCGAATACGACGAAGAACGACTAGTCATACTAGTTGTTCTATGCAACGGAAATTAAAATTTTTTCATGCGACGAAACCGCATGATCCAAGAACACTTCTCGGATCATTTCGTCTAAACCACAAACAAGTAATAGGATTACCTATTGAAGCGTGGTTGCGATCGAGTCTCTAAACGAAGATACCTCCTGACTCAAGTCCGATCCAACAGGGGAGACACTTGCGAGCATGTTGATGAAACACGTGCTTCTCGTAATCCATGTCGATGATCCAAGCGGAGGATCTCCTGATCTCGACACACGAGATCCGATGTCTTCTTCACGATCAAGGTGCACTGAAGGAGATGGAGATCCACGAGCAAATGATTAGGCAACATAACGACAACGCTGCGATGATGAAGACTCCCTCTAGGGCATCCATGGTGGACGGCCATGAGAGAGGAAGAAAGTAGGTAGACGTGTAGAGACAAAGAGAGAGAGAGAGAGAGAGAGAGAGAGAGAGAGAGAGAGACTTATGTTCTCTTGTGTGTGTAAAGAAGAGCAAAGGGGTTCCTCTCCTTTTATAATATTTTGGGATCCATGGATCTCAATCCATGGACAACACAAATCCAATGGTTCTCATTGATTGTGTTTCTTTTAATGGCTAAGATTTGTGTTGGTGAAAACGAACAACAATTAATTTAATTCAGATTAAATATATATTGATAAATCAAATATAAATTAATCACCAAATTAAATCAAGATCTCTTTGAGATCATAGGAGAGAGAGTGCCTCCTTCCATGTTGGAAGGAGGGGACGGCTACACATTCCTAATAGGAGTGGTGGCCGTCTACTCCATATATATGGAAGGTGGCTCTCATCTCTATATTGTAATCTCTAGGATTATGCAACAACTTTTGTTGCAAATTATTCTACAAAAATAATTCATAATTATTTTGTAGACATTGCAATCTTACCCTTGAAAAATTTGTGAATCATATTCACAACCCAAAATAAAATGTAAATTACATTTTCAATTCAATGTCCAATGTGAATCCAATTGACATTAACATTTAATTAACAAATGTGAATTACAAATAGCTCTCTCTTATAGATTATAAATCACATCTATAATATATATGACTAATATGGATATTGCTATCCACATAATTCATATCCATGATAATTAAATCACATTTAATCATCTTGGATCTCTATTCTCTTGTTCTCGAATAATATGAATCACATTCATGTTATTTACATATTTGATAATTAAATCACATTTTAATTATCTTAGATAACTCTCCTTATAATATGAATCAAATTCATATTATTCATGATAATTAAATCACATTTAATTATCAATTTTCTCAACGCTCGGATACATATATCAACAATGAAATTATCTTGAACTCTTTCAAGGATAATGTGCTTTCTCCGTGGATACTTGGAGATAAGGACATGGCGATTGTATTGTTCCACGTATAGTGACTTGGATATTGAGATAATATCTCAAATCCAGATCGCGGGCCTCCCATAGATGCTTGATAAAATTAATACTGCAAATCTAATCTTTTCATTGCATCTAATCACATTCAGATCAATGTTCAACATTTGGACCAATATCAGATTACTTCTCTACTGAGAGGAGTCACTAAAATCCAGACCCATTTCATCACTCCCTAGGAATGGAAGCATTATGGTTATACAATCATTTATTATGACATCATCCTCAGGTATTCCCAATACCTGTACATCCTGCATACTAGAAGACTCAGAATAAACCCGAAGTATTGGATCAACTTTATACTGTTTACGTCATGGTTTTATCAGTAAGTTTCCAAAAGTATATATAAAACCTACAAATTCAGTCAAGCTTCCAAAGCGAGACGATTGTGCACGGAATTTGAGTCTTCCCAATATCTCATGAGTGAGCTCATGCCTTCCGGTTCAGTAAATGAACATGTATGATCCCTTTGAGAGATTGTATTACTCATATGCCCTTATATGCACACCAGTGCGCCAGTGTATAGACCTTGATTATGTCATCAACCTATTGGTCTGCTAAATGTACCTACTCAGACATATAGTAACACATCTGTCTCTGGTCAGAGGATGCGTGCCTGTATCGTGACAGCATACGTATAGGACTTTGGTTATCTCGATCTCGTTAAGTCAACTCTTTGACCCAACTAATCTGACTCCTTCGAATATCTATTCCTATGCAGAGGACCTGCATCAAGAGGTCGGTCAGATTTCAACCTAACTGAGAAAGGATTTCCATCTCCTTCTCAGGATGGAGATCATCTCTTAACAAACATTTGACGGTGCTTGATGAGTCATCAACTTAACTCATTAGATATTCATCCGAGCACCGGCCTCTATGATTCAATAATTGAATCAACAGTTGTATGATCATTAAGATGGCCATGGTACATAACCCTAATTGTAATAAGGGAGAATCCCTCGGTTTGTTGGAGCCTCCTAGAAGGTCGAATCCCTCGGTTTGTCGGAGACCTGTCCATTCGCTAACCCCCCTGGTTTGCAACACATCTGAGCGCTCTAACCTTTGCCGGAGCTACTCCTCCGAGCACGACCATTTCTCCTAAAAGGTTGTGTGCAGACATGCCTCATCTGGAAGTCGAAGTGGTTCTAGGAAGCTCCAGGTTCACTGCGTCTCCCCAAGACCCTCTCTTTGGTCCTCGGTCCCTCTGAGCCTTCTAGTCGCCGTGGAGTGTCTTCCTCTATCGATTCTACTCCTCCGTAGTTTGAGAGGATGTCAGAGCTGCACACAGTTGATGACAGTGTAAACCGCGCGATTCGAGTAAAAGTGTAAATCAGGGTCGTTGTGACTTGAACTGCGAGACTCAGTCAACAAGAAAAATTCAGACCACTAAATAAGATAAATCAATAAATCAAGTCAAATAGTGGTCTAGCTATTTATTTAACCTAGTATAGCTACCATGGTGGAACTCAAGGAGCACGGATTGGCTAAAAGCCTACGAAGTTGTCAGAAATCAAAATAAAATGATAAAATATTTTTGGTGGATTTTTGAGTTTTTTAGATTTTTTTGTGATTTTTAAATATCAATAAAATATAGAAGAAGGGGAAAGAGGTGCAAACAACAAATTATTTAACACACAAAAATAAGTTAGAAAATCAAAATAAAATTATTTTGGGTTTTATGATTTTCAAGTGTTTTTGGTAATTTTCTTAGATTTTTGTAATTTTTAGTGAATTTTCTAAAAATGAGATAAGGCAAAAAATGAAAGCTACTGTGCAGCCAGACTTGAAAGAATATTTAAAAATAGAAAAATAGCCTATAGAGTCTAGCAATAGTTTTAGGAAAAGGTACAAGTAAAAATCTATCTACAGGAAAAGAATTTGCATTTTTTTGATTTTTTTAGAATTTTTAATGATTTTTATTAGTTTATTCAGGTTTTTCAAATTTTAGGGTTTTTATATATCATAAAGCCAAAAAATTTTCATATAATAAAAACACAACAAAACATGCACACATTTTTTTTAGAATTTTTGGGGTCTTTTTAATATTTTTATTTGGGTTTTAAAGTTAGACAGTAGCAAAAATACGAGTTTTTGAATTTTTAAAAATATAAAATGAAAACAAAAATATCCCAACATTCAATGAAATTTTTGCACAGTAGCAGGGGCCACGTATCCAAATTTCATGAGATTTGGAGTCAATTTGCTATTTTATTCAACCAATAAAACATGCACAGCACTCAGGGACCTAACTGCAAAGAAAGTAAATGCCAGTGCCCAAATGATAACACATGTAAAAGGTATGGGACCAGCACACAGGGACCTAAGTGCAAAGAAAGTAAATGCTGAAGATTGAAAAATCTAAAATTAACGCTAACTAATGGCTAACTACACTACCTGATGGAACATATCGTATGGGCTGGAGGTGCTGGACCTCCGGGGATCTTTGCCTCAATGGGGCGACACGTCCAGAGGCTTGGGCTTGCCAGTGGCGGAGCACGACGAGGGGCTCGCCGGATCTGGGGCTAGCGATCTCGGTCCCTTGCTGTTACACGTTCCCTCGCTAGCTGTCACTCAAGGAAGGAGTATGGAGGTCACTGGGGTCGAAGATAATGGACGAAGATGCCTGAAAATGGAGGCTCCATTGAACTTTATACTTGATGAGGTCCGAGAAAGATGGAGATCGGGTGCGCATTCCGAGGAGCTGACCCCTAAGGATAGTATCGGGTGAGAATCGTGGGTCAGTCCTCGGTATACGGAGCCTCAGATCAATGAAAATGGTGGGCGGATCGATGTAGGATAAATCAGGGAAGACGAGTCGAAACGCGGATCTGGGCGCAGGTGTTCCAGGGGGGAGAGTTGTCCGGGGCTCAACAATCCACCGTGGACCAATCAGAATGAAGATAGTAAAAAATATTTACAAATTAAATTAAAAATAGAAAACGCTTTTATTTAAAAATATTTACAAAATAAAAAATGTTTATTTTTTTTCAATTTGTTTTTTTAATGATTTTTATTTATTTTTTTGAAAAATAAATTATTGTATGTACATAATATAATATTATATTAATGTATGAAATACCTATGTATTTTATATTTTTATTTTTAATTTCTTATATTTGTATAAATACCCCAATTTTATATTTTATTTATTTACAACATAAAATGTAGAGTATAAAATATTTTTTATTTTATTCTTGTTATTTATTTACAAGGGTAAAATAAATAGATCTTTTATTCCTATATACATGGTGTTTGTACAAGAAGAGAGAGAAAGTATTTTATTTTTAGTTTATTTTACTTTTCTCCTTTTTATTTTATTGTTAGAAATATATAAAAAATAAGAGAAACATGTTTTTATTAAAATAAAATATATGCACCAAGAAGGAGATATACACAATGATGAATGGCCCTATCTCTCTCTACTTGTTTTATTTGGCGATCAGGCCCATATTAGGCCCTCTGTTGGGTTCAGGTCACTCAATATTTATTCTAAATATTTTCCTCTTTTTCTTTATTTCTTTATTCTTTTATTTTTGCACAAAAACATGCTAATTCTTCATATTTACACAAAGCATGCATTTTGGTAACTTATAGTTTTTACAATCATATACATGGTATCTTGCCAAGATATCTAGCTAAAATAAAAGAGTAAAGAGTGATGAATGGGGATTCATTACCCCCCTATACTTTACTTTTGCTAGTCACTTAGCAAACTCTTATTTGAAAAAGAAGTGAAAAAGAAAGAAAAAGAAAAAGAAGGGGAATCAAGGTTGATTATGAAACTTTCCTTCATTAAATTGAAATATAGAGCTCAATCAGACCTTTGGATTATTAATTTATCGGAAACTTATTTGGACTTAAGCTTAAAACTCAACAACCTCTAAGTTCCACCAATCTATGGTCAATACTCCTCAATAAACCAGATCAGAACAAGTCTACATACACAAACTCTAATGACCATGAGCCTTTCCTTGTACTGTGTAAGTGATATGTATCTCCCCACCTCAGTATTGACAAAGCGACAATCTCCCTTAACAAGGTAACTCTAATGCCTCAGTCTAGCAAATCTTTCCTCGAGGAGCGGGGTATTGACTTCTATGTTCAAGTACAACCGACTCAAGAAGAGGGGGAATAAGAGAATGGACCATGACCAATGTAGCCATGTATCCCTGGGAGCCCAACCAGTGTAGCTGAGTCTCCCGCTGCAAGCTTCATGAGATGGTCATGTGTAACATAAGCTTTGCTTTATTTGACTATATACACTCCGGTGGGTATTTTATTTTCAATCAGACCCATCACTTTTTTGGAGCTTTTCTTTCTGTTCACTTTTTCTTTTTTTTCATTTCTTTTTTTGATGTGCATATGTACAACATATCTACATGGTACAACATATATACATAAGGAGTTTTTTCTCTTGAGCCAGTAGACTATCCCTCTTTTGAAGCTTTATTGCAACCCACAACTCTTGTCTTTAGACTTCATCACCACTAGACCAAGTTGAGACGCACTTTCTTCACTATAAGAAGAGAGGTTCCGCCTAGAAGTACTACCCTCATATGCTACCCAAGCCAAAGGAAACTGCCTCCTCACCACCTCATCCGTGGTGAGCTATGTGCAAAGTACTGGTGCAATTAAAGCCATTGTCTCTGAGAGTCATGTGTGCATTGTTAAGTGTTCTACTTAGTCTCATCAAGATGCCATATGCTCATAGCCTAGTGGACTAAAAGAATTAAATCCCAAATGGACATGAAAAGTCTTAATCCTAAGTCCTATAAGGTTACTCTTAGAATTAGGTGGATTAAGGTCTTAACCAAGCTCCATTTTCCAATTTAATTCCAGGCCAGTTTAAATGTCAACTATGATTCGAAAAAGATGTACACATATTTACAAATATGCAATTTTTATAGGATTTTTAAAAATGTGCAAAATGTTTGAAAAAATATTTGAAAACATGGATGTATGCATGAATGCGAAGTTTTGCAAAGTATTTACACACATTTACACAAGGTTTTTTTGCAAACTTTTTGTTTTTCAAACATTTTACAAAATTTTTTTACTGTATATGTAATTTCGATGTCAAAATATTTACAAACTATTTACACAAATAATTTTTACAAACATCTGTACAAAAATAGTTTTTATAAATAACTATGTATGTGCAAGAAGAATTTTATGTACAAGGAAAAAATTTAAATTTTAATGGATTTTTTGGATGGATTTTTAGCCATTTTATTTATTAACACACTCACACAAAGTACGAGTTATGGCTAAAGTATATATGAAATATATACGAAACCCCCCCTATACTTAGCTCGAACAATGTCCTCAGGGTGAATCAAGAGCGATGAAGAAGACATAACTCGTGCTTAGTATAGGGAAGTAAAAAGGAATGGTATACTACAACGACGAATCAAAGAATAGAATGAAGAGGATTTGGTGTTTCCCCCTATACTTAGGATCAAGTAATCCTAAGTATAGCAAGCTGTACATGAAGGGAAATCCGTGTGGGAGACTTTACAGGGTCTACCTCCCCTATATTTAGGGTAAAATATCCCTAAGTATAGTCAACAAAATAGACGTAAAATATCCCTAAGTATATTTGGATAAAAATCTAACAGATCATCGAATATCTTAAAGATCGGCTCATCCTCGCGACGGTCATTGAGGAGGGAAAATTCAGACTCAGAAAGATCAACAATATCAGAAGACTCAATTTCGTGATCCGCCAGATCGGATACACTCTCTGAAAGTGAAACCGAGTACGCAGAGTATGTGGCATTCTCCCACAGATAACCCTCGGGGATAAATGCAAAATAATCAGTGAGAAGGGGAAGATCAGAATCTAAATAGGAATCTGTGCAACTATCTAGCACTAACTCCTCGTACCAAGATGTCTCATCAGCTGAAGTCGGCCTCTGAAATATCTGGAAACATGAAACAGTGCTGGTCAACAATGTGGAAGCTATCAAAGTGTTTGAAACTGATCCTCAAGCTGCGGTAGTGCTGTCTATCGTCTGATCCTCCTGCAATATCTCTCTCTCATCAAACTGGAGGACAAACGACTCAAATATGAGACTATCTCTATCTGTTATCTCAAAGTGGTGTCCTTCATCTAGCTCTGGCTTCTGAGATGAATCGGGATGTCTATCTGAATCCGAGAAGTACCTCTACGGAATAGAAGCTGAGTCGTTTGGGAATGGACCCTCAAATGTCTTGACTGATGGCTGTAGTAGTGTGGGCTCCTCCATCTCCAGGAGTGTCAGAAGATCTGATATCCAAGACTCGACAACTAAAAAGTACGGAACTGTCTCGACCTCTAGCTAGAAGACCAACGAGAACTCGAGCAGTCTCTGGGTCAGAACCTCCACTGTGGCAGTCATGTCATCCATCATCTTTGCTGCATCAGAATCCATGTTCTCGATCTAGTGTGTAAAAATTGTATCCTCATGAAGTGCGTCACACCCCACTGGTACTGCATCAGCCTCGTGTGCTGTCTCGACTAGTGTATCTTGGGAAGATGAACTCTATGAAAGTGCTCTGGAGATGGCATCAAGTAAATCGATGCCTGAACTGTGGTGTGAACCACCACACGAGGTCACTACCAGTGCAATCTGATCGGCGGTCAGCCCCCTCGGTGAAAGTCCGTGATATGGAAATCTCCTCAGGAGGTCAAGAAACCTCAGCCACGAATCATGCAATGGCTCATGGGGATCTACTGAAAAATCTGTGATGAAATACCACATCATATCTGCTCTATCCTGGGATAAAATCTCTGTAGAAACTCTGAGCGTAATCCTCCCCTCATAACAAACTTCCTTCCCAAATGTCTGTGCCATCTTATGGCTCTGTCTTGAAGTGAAAACAAGAAGGTCTTCAACATCAGCCCCTCAACAGTGATATCTGAATATGTTTGGGTCCTACAGAACTCCTCGAACTTGGATGGATGAAGTTATGGCTCCTCGTGCACCTCCCCTGAGAATGTCGACAGACTCTGAATGAACTCTACATCTAGAATGAAGGGACTATATGTAGAAGCTGACTGTGCTTCTTGATCAGTATGCTCATCCATCATCGTAGCGTAGGATGTATCTGCAACTCGCATCTGATATCTGTAATCACCTCTAGGGTGCACTCGTATCCCAGTAATGAAATCGCCTGGGTCTCGTACCTGATCAGTCTGATCTCCACGGGCATCTAGCATAGCATTCACAGAAGAAAGAGAGGATGGAAGGTCGGTCGGAGTTCCGTCCTCCGACAAGAGTGGTCGGGGGTGATGGGGATGAGATGAAGAAGCCGCAAGATCCGGAAAGAAAGGATGGAAACCCATCATCCAGGGATGGAGAAGGAGAATGAAGGGTGGGAAGGTGGGAGAAAGATAGATAGATGAAAGACAAGAAGGCGGATGGGATCTGAAAACACGCAAGATGAGAAAGCAAACCCCCGATTCACTTACTTGACGTTGAGCTGAAGACCGTAAAGGTTCGGTCAATTATCTTGTCAATTTTATTTAGGTGATCAAATCAGTCTTTCAGAGAGATTAAGAGAGCTGATAGGAATCCAATACTCCCAACAGATTGTCCTGTATAAAAGGCCGGTAGTGTGCTCGGAAATCAGATGTGGCTCTAGCCTAATGTGTGTGTCACTCTCTCGCTCATCCAAACCAAACAATGATGGGATTACTCTCCCCAAGACAAATTTTTAGGTGAGGTGCCTTTTAGGGTGAAGTGTTTTTAGCAGTCCCAATTTTTATAGTTTTCGTTTTTAGGTAATTTTCAAGCAAACAACACCTAATAAAATTTTCGATTCTCCTGGTTATTTAAGTCAAAAAATTGGGGGAGAAGGCAAAAAAGCCAATGCGCAATCAAACACGAGGATGCATGCAGAGTAAGAAATGCATACCTGACTCCAGCTCTCTACATGCAGGGTGATCTGTGCATAAAAGTAAAACAGTAATAAAACTACCTATATGATGCAGGAGGAAAACAACCTTAAACGAAGCAATTCTACACGCGAAGCACAGTAGCCGGTAACCAAGCTAAGTCCGGAGTCCGATCTTAGGAGCCACTTAATGTCGACCACAACGGATCCTGCACGCGTTATATGTGACTCCTCATGGCACGTGGACCCAAGCCTAATTAATCCGACTTTTTCTTTGTGATTTAATTAATTAGTTCCAATTATCAATCTATAGGTACATGTAGATAATTAGCGTTGGGCCTTAATTAATTACGTCACCATCAGATAAAATCCTATGGCTAAGGCTAAATCCTCGAAAATCATATAAGCAGTAAAAAGGCGATAAAAATTCAAAACCGGTGAAAACCACGGTGAGGTCTCCCGAGCACACCAGTGCTCGGCAAAACAGACCCCGACAATCACCACAAAAGTCTGAGTGTCCCTGTTGGTCCTGTATCATTACAATAATAAGTCTATAGAAAAATAAACTACTCTATGGCTAATCTACACTCCAAGTCTCTGGTTCGCCTTCCTCGCGCTCTCCTGCGGCTCTATACAGAAAAGAGCTGCCTTTAACTCCCGCTGTTGCGTCGGCTTCTTGAAGAAAATCACCTCGGTCCTCAAGCCCTCACAAGAAAAGTAAACAAGGGATGTGCCAAACAAGAGATGTGTCAAGCACAAATTATTATGAATATATGAAGATGAAATGAGACGAAAAATATATACAAATATAAACAGAAAAGCCGAAAAATCCGCAAAAGAAAACCAACTACTAAGCCGTGCTCCCCGGCAACGGTGCCATTCTGATGACCATGCAAACCGCGCGATTCGAGTAAAGGTGTAAATTAGTGTCGTTGTGACCCGAACCGCGAGACTCAGTCAACAAGAAAAAATCAAACCACCAAATAAGATAAATCAATCAATCAAGTCAAATAGTAGTCTAGCTATTTATTTAACATGGTATAGCTACTAGGGTCGAACTCAAGAAGCATGGATTGGCTAAGAGCCTACGAAGTAGTCAGAAATCAAAATTAAATGATAAAATATTTTTTTCGTGGATTTTTGAGTTTTTAGATTTTTTGTGATTTTTAATTATCAAGAAAATATAGAAGAAGGGGAAAAAGTCACAAACAACAAATTATTCAACACAGAAAATAAGTCAGAAAATTAAAATAAAATTATTTTGGGTTTTATGATTTATCAAGTGTTTTTGGTAATTTTCTTAGATTTTTATAATTTTTAGTGAATTTTCTAAAAATGAGATAAGGCAAAACATGAAAGTTATTGTGCATCCAGATTTGAAAGTCTATTTTAAAAAAGGAAAATGGCTTATAAAAGTCTAGAAACAATTTTATGAAAAAGTACAAGTAAAAACCTAACTACATGAAAAGAATTTGCATTTTTTTATTTTTTTGAATTTTTAATGATTTTTATGAGTTTTTTAGGCTTTTTCAATTTTTATGGTTTTTATATATCCAAAAGCCACAAAGTTGGTTTTTAAAGTTAGACAATAGCAAAAATAGGAGTTTTTAAATTTTTAAAAATATAAAAATAAAACAAAAATGTCCCAAAAATTCAATGAAATTTTTACACAGTGGCAGGGGCCACGTGTCCAAATTTCACGAGATTTGGAGTCAATTTGCTATTTTATTCAACCAATAAAACATGCACAACACACGGACCTAAGTGCAAAGAAAGTAAATGCCAGGGCCCAAATAATAACACATGTAAAAGGTATGGGACCAAATCCGCAAAAAGCCCAAGGCCGCACGGGGGATGCACGTGATTCAGACAGAGAGGGGCATAAATGTAATTCCTATTTATAAAAGATCAATCCATAACAACATTAAAGTCCATGAGGAAATATGCAATTAACCCACAAGGTCACGTATCTATGCACATGCTCCACAAACAGAAGGACTAGATTGCAAATAAAAGAAACTTAGGGTCCTACGTACAAATTATCCAAAATAAAAACAAATTCAAATAATATATATAGGACTATTAAATAAATGAAAAATCGAAGGAGGGCCTAAGTGCAAATTACCTCTTATTAAAAATCTAACAGTCGGAGGAGTATCACAAATGATCGGACGGCTCCGATTCGCTGATACACCTTCGACGATCAACGCTCAGGATTAGATCCTCAGACGTATCGAATGGATGCGAGCTCCCCATAGATGCATGGCAGAGAGGAGACCTGGCGAAGGAACTCAATCGGATGGCTCTGATTTGCTGATACACCTTCGACGATCGACGCTCAGGATTAGATCCTCTGACGGATCGAACGGATGCGAGCTCCCCGTAGCTGGATGGTAGAGATGAGACCTAGCGAAGGAGCTCGATGGGACAGCTAGGAGGGTCCTTGGAAGAACAACTCACCGGCGAACTTCGATCGGCCAATACGCATGCCAGGGGGCTCCTCCGACGCTGCTCTGATGGGCGAAATGACGCTCGAGGCTGTCCTCGGCTGTCAGTAAGCTCCGATGGTGTCGGGAAGTCCTGGAGGACCCCGATGAAGCTAAGACACCTGCAGAACTGTGCTTCAATGGTCAAACCTCCAGATGAGGTCCATTCTCCTTCGAACCTGCATAGGAAGAAAGCTGGGTCGAGGGCAAAGTGTCTCGACCTGGTTACGAGCGGAATGGGCGGCTGGTTGAGGCAGAGGGGAGCTCTCCAGCGGGGCGACGACGGAGGAGAGCAAAAGCCCTATTCCAGGTCGAATCCGGGTGAATGAAGGGGTGAAGAACGTGGATAGGAGTCTCGCAAAGATGATGGGATGGTCAGGAGGGCAGATGGATGGTCGGAGGAGGCATGGTGGTCCAATGAAGGAGGAATGATCGGAATCGAAAAATCTAAAATTAACGCTCACTAATGGCTAACTACACTATCTGATGGAGGAGATCGTCTGGGCTGGAGGAGCTAGACCTCTGGGGGTCTTTGCCTCAATGGGGCGACACGTCCAGAGGCTTGGGATCGCCAGTGGCAGAGCACGACAATGAGCTCGCCGGATCTGGGTCTAGCGACCTCGGTCCCTCGCTGCTACACGCTCCCTCGCTAGCTATCACTCAAGGAAGGAGGATGGAGGTCACTGGGGTCGAAGACAAAGGCCGAAGATGCCTGAAAATGGTGGCTCCATTGAAATTTATACTTGATGAGGTTAGAGACCGATAGAAATCGAGTGCGCACTCCAAGGAGCAAACTCCTAAGGATTAAAGGAAATGGAATTATCCTCAAGCGCATCATGGAAGCGTGATTGTCGTATCGAATACGACGCAGAACGACTAGTCGTACTAGTCATTCTGTGCAGCGGAATTCAAAAAAATTTTCATGCGATGAAACCACATGATCCAAGAACGGTTCTCGGATTGTTTCATATATAACCACAATAAGTATAAGGAATACCTCTTGAAGCGTGGTTGATCGAGTCTCTAAGAGAAGAGACCTCCCGTCTCAAGTCCGATCGTCGGAGAGATTACTTGCGAGCGCGAGGATGAACCACGTAATCCTCGCAATCCAACAAGATGATCCAAGCACGATTGCTCCTGATCTTGTCGTACAAGATCGAACGTCTCCTTCGTGAGCGTAGCACTCCAAAAGACGGAGAACCGAAGAACATCGAAGCGGCGGCTCGGTGACGAAGGCGACGACGAGTCTCTCTTCTCTAGGGTTGGTGACAACCACTAAGAAATAGAGAGAGAGGGAGAGAGAGGTTGATGTGAGAGAGGAATGAAAGAGAGAGAGTCGGCTCCAATATTGCATAGCCCTAGAGAGCATGGTATGCCTCTCTATTTATATGGTTTTGGGATCCATGTATCTCAATCCATGGTACATATAAAATCAATTGATGAGATTGATTCATGTCCAATCCAATGGTCAAGATTGTTATTGGTGAAACCAACAAATTATGATCTAATTTAGATTAAAATATATCTGAAAAATAAAATAAAAATCAATCCTAAATTACATCAACAAATAAGGAGAGAATATACATGGAGATTACATCTCTCATGTATATTCAAAGTGGATGGCCACCCATTCCAAATAGGACATGGGTACCGCCCACTTGTTTCCTAATGGAGGCAATCTCATGAGATTTCATGAGATTGCATACCTCCACGAATATCTCTCATTATTTATTTCCAACAATTTTGTTGTGATATATTCTTCAAAAACAATTCACAATTAATTTTGAGAATATTGCAATCTTGCCATTGAAAAATTGTGAATCATATTCACAACTCAAAACAATATGTAATTTACATTATCAATTAATTACACAATGTGTATCCAATACACATAATAATTAATTAAAAAATATAAATTATAATTGGCTCTCTCTAATACATTATAAATCACATTTATAATATATTATGAATAATTGGATATCTCTATCCACATTATTCTTATCCATAATAATTAAATCACATTTAATTATATTGGATAATTTCTACACACATCAAGATGATTAAATCACATTTAATCATTATTTCTTCATTGCTTAGATCTATGAAATTAGTTCAAGAATAATGCGATTTCTCCGCAGATACTTGGAGATAAGGACATGGCGATTGTATTGTTCCACGTATAGTGACTTGGATGTTGAGATCAAATCTCAAATCCAGATCCCATGGACCTCCCACAGATGCTTGATCAAATCAAGACCGTAGACCTAATCTTCTCATTGCATCTGAATCTCATTCAGATCAATGTCCAGTATATGGACTAAGATTAGGTCACTTCTTTAATGAGAGGAGTCACCAAAATCCAAACCTGTTTCATCACTCCCTCGGAATGGAAGCATCATGGTTATACAATCGTTTATGATCACATCGCCCTCAGGTATTCCCAATACCTGTACATCCTGCATACTGGATGACCTATGATCATTCTGAAGATAAAGATCACTTTTATACTGTCATCTTTAGGGTTTGATCATTAAGTTTCTCAATCTTGGTCACTGGGAATTGGTATAGATCATATGCTTTCCCAAAGCATATATCTTACCTTCAAATTCATGTCATGCTTCCAAAGCATGACGACCATGCATGGAATTTGATCAGTCCTAATACCTCATGAGTGAGCTCATGTCTCCCGGTTCATAAGTGAACCTGTATGATCCCTTTGAGAGATCATATTACTCATATGCCCTTACATGCACACCAGCTCGCCGGTGTATAGACATTGGTTAGGTCATCAACCTATTGGTCTGTCAAATGTACATACTCAGACATATAGCAACACATCTGTCTCTGGTCAGAGGATGCATGCCTATGCTGTGACAACATTCAACATAGGTCTTTGGTTATCTCGATCTCGTTAAGTCAACCCATTGACTCAACTAATCTGACACCTCTGAATCACTATTCCCATGCAGAGGACCTGCATCAAGAGGTCAGTCTGATATCAGCCATTTGAGAAAGGATTGTCATCTCCTATTCTGGCTGGAGATCATCACTTAACAATCATTTGACGATGCTTGATGAGTCCTCTATCAAACTCCTTAGATATTCATCCAAGCATCAGCCTCTATGATTCATTCAGTGAATCAACAGCTGTATGATCATCAAGTTGGCCATGGTACATAACCTTATTGTACTGAGGGACCACATAATGCATTCATTCATTCAATCTCAGAAAGGGAGTGAAAAAATAATCAATAACTTTCATTGATAATTTATTTATTACAATAACATTTATTGTAGGAATGGTTCGCCTGGGGCTCACATTGCTAACAATCTCCCACTAGCCCTCAGAACCATTTAGGTACAATCCTCAAACCCCTACTCATTACATGTTGGTCGAAAACCTTCTGTGTCAGAGGTTTGGTAAGAGGATCAACAACGTTGTTGGTAGAGGCTACCTTGGTGATGATGATGTCACCACGCTTTTGTATCTCCCGAATGATGTGGTATTTCTTTTCCACGTGCTTGCTCTTCTGATGCCATATGGGTTCCTTTGCCTGGGCAATGGCTCTCGTGTTATCGCAGAGTAAAAGGATGGGAGTATCAGAGGAAACTATGCCAAGCTCCAGGACGAACTTGCGCAACCACACCGCCTCCTTTGCAGCATCCGACGCGGCAATGTATTCGGCTTCTATTGTTGAATCTGCAGTAGTGTCCTACTTCTTGCTTCTCCAGCTCACATCACAACCATTCAAAAGGAACACAAACCCCGATGTCGACTTTCGATCATCTACATCCGATAGGAAGTCAGAATCTGTATATCCTAAGACATGGAGATCACCATCTCCATAGACCAAGATGTAATATTGCGTCCGTCTTAGATATTTGAATATGTTCTTTACTGCATTCCAGTGTTTCTCTCCATAGCAGGATTGGTAACGACTTACCACTCCCACTACATGGCAGATATCTGGCCTAGTACACATCATGGCATACATTAAGCTTCCTACATCTGATACATAAGGGCATCCAGCCATGGCCTTCTTTTCCTCAACAGTTTGAGGAACCATTCCTTTAGACAGGTGGATACCATGTCTTAAGGGTATGAATCCTTTCTTGGAACTATCCATACGGAATCATTCAAGAATCTTCTTAATTTATCCATGTTGTGACAATCCCAAAATCCTCTTTTCTCGATTTCTGAACAACTTCAGGCCTAAGATGTAAGAGGCTTCTCCAAGATCTTTCATCTCAAAGGTATAGGATAGACAAATCTTCACACTGGTCATCATCCCTGTATCATTCCCAATGATAAAGATATCATCTACGTCAAGCATGATGAACACAATGGCTCTCCCACTAAGCTTATTGTATACACAAGGTTCATCGGGATTCTGCACAAAATCATAACTCTTTATGGTTTCGTCAAATCTGATGTTCCAGCTACGAAAAGCTTGCTTGAGCCAATAGATGGATTTCTTCAGCTTGCATACTTTGCCATCCTCAGTTATGAAGCCTTGGGGCTGCTCCATGTAGATATCCTCCTTGAGGTATCCATTGAGGAAAGCCGTCTTGACATCCATATGCCAGATGTCGTAGTCAAGATATGTAGCTATAGCTAGCAGTGTCCTGATGGATTTAAGCATAGCCATAGGAGAGAATGTCTCATCGTAATCGATGCCGTCTCTCTGTGTGTAGCCCTTGGCTACGAGCCGTGCCTTGAAAGTCTCTACTTTCCCATCAGGTCCTCTCTTTCTCTTGAAGATCCATTTCCACCCAATGGGTTTTACCCCTTTAGGTGGATCCTCTGGGGTCCATACACCATTCTTATGCATGGAGTCAATTTCTGACTTCATTGCCAGCATCCATCTATCCATGTCTTGATCCGCGAGTGCTTCATCAAATGAAGTAGGATCAATGTCAGTCTCACTTAACACATGGAATCCATACCTTTCAGGTGGTGCAACCACCCTCGAACTCCTTCGAAGAGGTATGGGTGTTTCATCTTTATTTATCTCTTCGGTTTATGGTCTAGGAAGCTCAGAAACCTCAAGGGACTCAATGAGTTTCTCTACTTCATTTTTGTCTTGACCTTTAAGGAAATCATCCTCCAGAAACTTCACATCTCTAGAGACAAAAACCTTTTGGGTCTCAGGGTCAAAGAGCTGGTATCCAATACCATCTTTAACATACCCAATGAAGTAACACTCACGAGTGTGAGATTCTAGCTTACTTGCATCCACGTTCTTTGCATGGACCAAGCAACCCCAAACCCTCAAGTGATTAACACTAGGTTTGGTTCCATACCAGAGCTCATGAGGAGTCTTAGGTATTGATTTGCTAGGAATCTTATTTAGGATATATATTGCAGTCTCTACTGCATATCCCTAGAAACTAAGAGGTAAATGTGCTTTACTCATCATTGAACGGACCATGTCTATGATGGTCCTGTTGCGTCTTTCAGCAACACCATTAAGTTGGGGAGTTCCAGGAGGAGTGAGATTGGAAACAATTCCATTCTCCTAAAGATATTCCTTGAATCCATATGATAGGTACTCGCCACCTCGATCAGATCGAATCCGTTTAATCTTCCTATCAGTTTGGTTCTCAACCAAAGCCTTGAACTCTTTGAACTTTTCAAAGCTTTCAGCTTTATCACGTAATAGAAGACAAACCCGTATCGCGAATGGTCATCGATAAACGTCAAATAATATCGATATCCATTTCGAGTCGTGGTACTGAAGGGACCACATACATCGGTATGTATTAGGTCAATAATACCTTCGCATCTTGTAACCTTGTTATGAAAATGCATCCTAGTTATTTTACCTCAAATACAATGTTCATAGGTAGGCAAAGATTGAACCTCTAGAAAATCTAAAGGTTCATCCTTTATCAATCTGTTGATCCTATCAACAGACAAATGACCAAGCCTTTGATGCCAAATCATATTCGAATGATTTTTATTCTCTCTGGATCTCTTAGGATTTTTATTAGTGGTTGTAACATTCATGGCATGCTCATTAATGCACAATTCATAGAGTCCTCCAAAAGTTAAAATACCCTCTGCAATATATTTATCATAATGATTTATGACTAATTTATTACAGAACATGAATGAATATCCACTTCTAACTAGCTTAGATACAGATATTAAATTCTTTCTAACTTTAGGTACATAAAGACACTCTTTAAGTAACAGGACTCTAACACTAGATAATGATAGTCTACAAGTCTTGATGGTGACTGCTACAACACTTGCATCAGATCCCATCTGGATGACTATCTCCCCTTCCTCTAGATCTCTAGTTTTCTGAAACAAATGCAACAAATTGCATACATGAATAGAATCACCAGAATCTACAACCCAACTTCCTTCTCGTCCAACGAGAAAGCTAGTTTCAATGATGAAAGTAGATTTCATACCTGCTGGGGCTTTACCTTTGTTTAACGACTTCAGGTATTCCGGGCAGTTACGCCTCCAGTGCCCCAGCTTTTTGCAGTGGTGATAGAAGTCGGATTTCTTCGACGCTATCAGTGTGGTTGCATTAGAAGATGAGCCAACGCCTTGACTCTTCTTCTTTCTCTTCTGGGCTGGGCCCTTCCGAGAACCTTGCTTCCGATCGTGTTTCCTTCTGACTTGTGCAACCATTGCACTGCCAGTGGGACCATCTTTCTTCATTACATCTTCAGCAGACTTTAATGCAGCAAGAAGACCAGCGTTCGACAAGTCCAACTTGTTCATGTGGAATGAAACCACAAAATTATTGAAAGACTTGGGCAAGGATAGAAGAATGAAGTCAGCTTGCATGTCTGCATCCATGTTGGCTCCAGGAGTCTCCAGTTCAGATAAGTACCCAAACATTTTGAGTACGTGCTCCCGAACCAAAGTTCCTTCCTGCATCTTGCAGTGAACGAGCTCTTTCATAATATTGTAACGTTGGGTGCAGTTGATGTCACCAAACATATCTTTAAGATTCTGCATTATCTCCTGGCATGTGCTCATCTCCACATGTTGCTTTTGTAGAACATTGGATAGAGAAAACCTAGGATATAACATCTAGCCAAGACATGATCTTCATCATACTTGTCATTGTATGCTTCTTCTTCCTTGGATTTATGGCTCTCATGCTTGTCCTCGGAGAGCACATAACTTAAGCGCTCCGCAGAGAGAACAAGCTCCAAATAACGGATCCAATCCGAGTAATTTGGACCGGTCAACTGATTGACCTCAAGAAGCCTGCTTAGTGGGTTCAAGGACTTCATTTTCTGAAATTAAGAATGCACTATATTAGAACATATAATCATATATTCATATTTATGATATTTGATTAAGGCATTTGAAATCAAATTGTTCTTACTCTGTCAACCTTGAAAGTTTATTCCCTTAATCATTTTCAAAGAGAGATATACTTACCATTATATCTCAAGCAAGAACTGGGATCTCCTCCTTATCTTTGTCATATCCCAATAATATGAGAACATGTGACTCCAATAAAGAGAAGCGGGAACACATTCCTCCTTGCAAGTCCTACTTGCATCTCCCAATTCGGTATTTAATACCCTGGCCCACCACCCCTAAGATGATGCCGACCCGTCATTAATTGAACCAACCGTCAACAGGAATACAACTCACTATGCGCAATCCAATATCCTCCCAATAATATGAGGACCCGATATTGGAATCACTACGCATACGTCCTTACTCTTTCGAGAAGCGACGAGCCCGATCCAGATGTGCTTGCATACAGGAGCTGTCACTTCGGACAGACGTCTCCCACATGCAATCCCTGGTGGCGAACCCTTCGCCTTGACGGGAGACCATGGATGTCACTTATGTGATCCTCCACCTCATATTGAAAATTTTAATTAATTATTATGAATCACATTCACATAATTAATTCTTCCAAGGGAAATAATAACTCTATTTATAATAGAGTGTCTCAATTGGACATAATCAATTTAATCATATTAAATTAATTATCAATCCAATTCAATCAACAAACTTGATTATTTTACTTGAATATATATGGTAATATCTCAAAGTACATATTAATTCGAATTTAATAATTAGAAAATATACCTTGATTTTCTCCGGCATTATCGAGTCCATACGCGCTATCATGGTCAGTACCGATGAGAGTGGGACGAACCACATACGTTGCAACCCGCAACCCCAATGCTCTCCGACTAGACACCATATCCACCTCAGGAAAGGATAATGCCAAATATATCAATTTGTACTTGAGATGATCATTGGTTCTTCAACCGAAATTATACCATATAGTAATAATCAAAACTTTTTTTATTATAAGGAAATTTGCTACACAAATTCCCAATCCTATTCAAGCATCAAGTTTGATGATTGTGTTTCCAATTATGATTTAGATCAAATATAATCAATTAATTGGTTGAGGCCAAGTCAATTAAGAAAATAATCATCTTCCAATATTTCACAAATATTTTCCATAATTATTTCATGAAATTAACAATTAATTTCATTAACTGAGAATCACATGGTTCTTGATTAGAACTGCAATTTCAGTAGTAACCCAACTCACTAAAATTAACATATCTCAACCAATTTAAATCCAAATTAGACAAACTCAATTTTAAAAGATTTTTAACTTGATTTAGGACAGAACCCAAGTGATGTTTCACGCATTTTGAGGCGTATCAAAACAAAAATTAACTCTTTAATCATGTTAAGGTCTACAGTTCCCGCAACAGTGCATACATGTTCATTTAAACAACCATATCTCGAGCATACGGAATCCGAATTACGCAAACTCAAATTCTATGGTTTCGTTATTTAATGGGAAATAAAATACAAGTAAATAGTTCGTGCTTAAACATTTTAAAAATGGCCGAAATTATTTACTAAATAGATCTGCGAAATTAAATGCGACAAAAACTTTCGCGACCTTAACGAACCCAAGTCGTCCTCGGTTTGCGAATCATAATCGAAACCGTCGACCTAACGCTCTGATAACACTTGAAGGATATGGAATTATCCTCAAGCTCATCACGGAAGCGTGATCGTCATATCGAATATGATGCAGAACGACTAGTTGTACTAGTTGTTCTGTGCAGCGGAATTTAAAAAATTTTCATGCGATGAAACCACATGATCCAAGAACGGTTCTCGGATCGTTTCATATATAACCACAATAAGTATAAGGAATACCTCTTGAAGCGTGGTTGATCGAGTCTCTATGAGAAGATACCTCCCGTCTAAAGTCCGATCGTCGGAGAGATTGCTTGCGAGCGCGGGGATGAACCGCGTAGTCCTCGCAATCCAACAAGATGATCCGAGCACATTTGCTCCTGATCTTGGCGTACGAGATCGAACATCTCCTTCGTGAGCGTAGCACTCTAAGAAGACGGAGAACTGAAGAACGTCGAAGCGGCGGCTCGGTGGCGAAGGCGACGATGAGTCTCTCTTCTCTAGGGTTGGTGACAACCACCAAGAAATAGAGAGAGAGAGAGGTTGATGTGTGAGAGGAATGAAAGAGAGAGAGAGTTGGCTCCAATATTGCATATCCCTAGAGAGCATGGTATGCCTCTCTATTTATAAGGTTTTGGGATCCATGGTACATATAAAATCAATGGATGAGATTGATTCATGTCCAATCCAATGGTCAAGATTGTTGTTGGTGAGACCGACAAATTATGATTGACAAAATCAAATATAAATCAATCCTAAATTACATCAACAAATAAGGAGAGAATATACATGGAGATTACATCTCCCATGTTTATTCAAAGTGGATGGCCACCCATTCCAAATAGGACATGGGTGCCGCCCACTGGTTTCCTAATGGTGGCAATCTTATGAGATTTCATGAGATTGCATATCTCCACGAAAATCTCTCATTATTTATTTCCAACAATTTTGTTGTGATATATTCTTCAAAAACTATTCACAATTAATTTTGAGAATATTGCAATCTTGCCATTGAAAAATTGTGAGTCATATTCACAACCCAAAACAATATGTAATTTACATTATCAATTAATTACACAATGTGTATCCAATACACATAATAATTAATTAACAAAATATAAATTATAATTGGCTCTCTCTAATACATTATAAATCACATTTATAATATATTATGAATAATTAGATTTCTCGATCCACATTATTCTTGTCCATAATAATTAAATCACATTTAATTATATTGGATAATTTCTACACACATCAAGATGATTAAATCACATTTAATCATTATTTCTTCATTGCTTAGATCTATGAAATTATTTTTGAACCATTCAAGAATAATGCGACTTCTCCCCAGATACTTGGAGATAAGGACATGACGATTGTATTGTTCCACGTATAGTGACTTGGATGCTGAGATCAAATCTCAAATCCAGATCCCATGGACCTCCAACAGATGCTTGATCAAATCAAGACCGTAGACCTAATCCTCTCATTGCATCTGAATCTCATTCAGATCAATGTACAGTACATGGACTAAGATTAGGTCACTTCTCTAATGAGAGGAGTCACTAAAATCCAAACCTGTTTCATCACTCCCTCGGAATGGAAGCGTCGTGGTTATACAATTGTTTATGATTACATCGCCCTCAGGTATTCCCAATACCTGTACATCCTGCATACTGGATGACCTATGATCATTCTGAAGATAAAGATCACTTTTATACTATCATCTTCAGGGTTTGATCATTTAGTTTCTCAATCTTGGTCACTGGAAATTGGTATAGATCATATGCTTTCCCAAAGCATATATCTTACCTTCAAATTCATGTCATGTTTCCAAAGCATGACGACCATGCATGGAATTTCATCAGTCCCAATACCTCATGAGTGAGCTCATGTCTCCCAGTTCATAAGTGAACCTGTATGATCCCTTTGAGAGCGTATTATTCATATGCCCTTACATGCACACCAGCTCGCCGGTGTATAGACCTTGGTTAGGTCATCAACCTATTGGTCCGCCAAATGTACATACTCGGACATATAGCAACAGATCTGTCTCTGGTCACAGGATGCATGCCTATGCTGTGACAGCATTCAACATAGGTCTTTGGTTATCTCGATCTCGTTAAGTCGACCCATTGACTCAACTAATCTGACACCTCCGAATCACTATTCCCATGCAGAGGACCTGCATCAAGAGGTCAGTCAGATATCATCCATCTGAGAAAGGATTGCCATCTCCTATTCAGGCTGGAGATCATCACTTAACAATCATTTGACGATGCTTGATGAGTCCTCTATCTAACTCTTTAGATATTCATCCAAGCATCAACCTCTATGAATCATTCAGTGAATCAGCAACTGTATGATCATAAAGTTGGCCATGGTACATAACCCTTATTGTACAGAGGGACCTTATAGTGCATTCATTCATTCAATCTCAAAAAGGGATTGAAAAAATAATCAATAACTTTCATTGATAATTTATTTATTACAAAAACATTTATTGTAGGAATGGTTCACCCGGGGCTCACGGTATTGGGCAAGAATCATGGGTCAGTCCTCGGTATACGGAGCCTTAGATCAATGAAAATGGTGGGCGGATCGATGCAGGATAAATCGGGGAAGATGGGTCTAAACGTGGATCCGGGCACAGGTGGTCCAAGGGGGAGAGTTGACCGGGGGTCAACAATCCCCCATGGACCAATCAGAATAAAGATAGTAAAAAATATTTATAAATTAAATTAAAAATAGAAAATGATTTTATTGAAAAAAATTTACAAAATAGAAAATGTTTATTATTTTTCAAAATTTTTTAATTATTTTTATTTATTTTTTTGAAAAATAAATTAGTGTATATACATAATATAGTATTATACACAGGTATAAAATACCTATGTATTTTATATTTTAATTTTTAATTTCTTATATTTGTATAAATACCCTAATTTTATATTTTATTTATTTACAACATAAAATGTAGAGTATAAAATAATTTTTTTTATTCTTGTTATTTATTTATAAGGGTAAAATAAATAGATCTTTTATTCCGATATACATGGGGGTATGTACAAGAAGAGAGAGAAAGTATTTTTTTAGTTTTATTTTACTTTTCTCCTTTTTATTTTTTAGAAATATAAGCAAAATAAGAGAAACACATTTTTTTTAAAATAGAATATATGCACCAAGAAGGAAAGATACACAATGATGAATGACCCTATCGCTCTCTACTTGTTTTATTTGGTGATCAGGCCCATGTTGGGCCCTCTGTTGGGTTCAGGTCACTCAATATTTATTCTAAATATTTCCCTCTTTTTCTTTATTTCTTTATTCTTTTATTTTTGCACAAAAACATGCTAATTCTTCATATTTACACAAAGCATGCATTTTGGTAACTTGTTGTATTTACGATCATATACATGGTATTTTGACAAGATATCTAGCTAAAATAAAAGAATAAAGAGTGATGAATGGGGATTCATCAACAGTTGACAGAAGAAGCTTGCCAAAGGAGAGTTCTTCCTTGTTCTTCCAGATGACTCCTCCTCCGTCCTATCGGAGCTCGCCACAAGTCTAATCTCAACCATTCAACAACGAGGGAATCCTGATCGTCAGATCCAGCTGAGGATCTCATATGCGTCTTCCATCGACGAAGCGATATCCTTCCATCTCAGCCATCCGATTATAAGTGGGACGCCATTGCCCATTGGATCACATATAATAAAGGGTAATTTATACTTAGGCCCTTATCTTCTCCGCCTTTATTAGTCGGTCCTATAAATATTCGTAGTAGTTTAAAATAGTTTGGTAATTTTGCATTCAAACCCTTGCACTTTTAATAATGCATTTTATTTCCGCTCCACTGAACTCACGTGCTGTCTCATGTGCTTGACTAGTGTATTTGCATGTATGCCCTTGTGTTTTTTATTGTTCTTCTTTAAATAGAAACTTTTGTATATTTGCAGTTATAACCCTGTGCATTGTTTGTTCTGCTTGTGCATGAATTAGTGTGTAAATTAGAAATATAGCCCTTAACTATTTACATCTATTATATTTTGGCCTAGAAACATTCCAGTAATTGCAAGGAGGACCCTGTGTGCTGTGTGTGTTGTTTTTAATCAAATAATTACTAAATTAACTCCAAAAATCCTATAAAAATTAAATTAGCTTTTGCTAACATGTAATATTTATGGTAATTTTTGTGACTTAAATTAGTTTTATTTGATATTTTCTAAAAATAAAAAAACTAGAAAAAATACGCTGCCTATTTTCTAAAATATCCAAAACAATATCAAACTTGTCTAAAAATTTCCATAAAAATTCTTATGTGCTTGTCTTTGTGTGTTTCCATTTCAGTACAGTTTTTATTGCACTATCTTTCATAAAAACCCTAAAAAGATAAAAACTTTAACAATATTATAAAAATCATTAAAAACTCTATAAAAATCAAAAAGTTAGGATTTTAGTTTCTTTTGTAGCCCTTGTTATTTACTTTAACGTAAAAATCATAACCAGGACGTTTTAGGCACTTCATAATTTGCCTTTTTTTCCTTCATAACCAGGATGGTTCTAAGCGCTTCATAATATTTTAAATTTGCCTATTTTTCCAGGCTATACATTGTTTTCCTATTTTATCTTTCTTCCATGTTTACAAAATCAGATAAAAACCAAAAAAATACCATAAAATTAACAAAAATATTTGTATATTTGAAAAACCCGAAAATAATTTTATTTCCTATTTTTGAGCATTTCTAGCCTTAATAAAATTGCTCAAGCTTGCTTCTATTGATTTCATTGTCTTTTTTTCTTATTTTTGAAAACATATGAAAAATTGAAAATTAAAAATCACAAAAAATATGCCTTTATTTTTTAATTAGGACTACTTCGTAGGTTTTACTTGTGCTCCATGATTTCGACCGTGGTCGCTATACCCTGTTAAATAATTAGCGAACCGCTTACATGCTTTGAGTTCCTTATTGATTTATTAAGTGGTTTATTTTTCTTGTGACCGAGTCGATTGATTAGGGACAATGACACTTCAAAATTTCCATCTTAATCGATCAAGTTCTCTCATGTCATTAGAATGGCGTCGTTGTCAGGGTGCATGACTTAGTAGTCTTTTCAGAGTTGTGTATATATTTTTATCTATATTTTGTAATTGTTTTCTGACATTTTTCTGCTTCGATTTTAGTGTGAGGGACCGCCTCAGGATGTTTCGGCTTTCAATATGCATAACCACATTGGAGGAGGAGCAGGAGGCAAAAGGGAATTAGTTGCATATGATAGAGTAGCTTTTACTTTTTCAGCATATTATTATTATTGGAATAACACAGGACACTCAGACTTTATGGACTTGGCATATCAGGGTCTGTTTTGCCGAGCACCGGTATGCTCGGGGAACCTCGCCGTGGTTTTTTTTACTGGTTTTTATTTATCGCCTTTTCTTTTCTTTGATTCTCTAATAATTTAGCCCTTAGATTTAGGAATTTCTTGCTTACGACGTAAATAATTAAGGCCCAATCCATAATAGATTGCTTGCACCCATAGAGTTGTAATTGGACCTTATTAATAACTCACAATAAAAAGTTAGTTCAATTAGACTTGAGTCCACACATCGTGAGGAACAACATACAACGTTAGCAGGACTCGTTGTGGCGAGCACCGAGTGGTTCCCAAGATCAGACTCCGGGCTTAGTCTAGTTAGCTAGCTACTTGTTCTTCGCTTGTAGAAATTGCTCATTTAAGTTCGTTTTCTTCTTGCATCATTTAGATTAGTTTAATTTCAATATTTATTTTATGCGTGGATCTCCCTTCATGTAGAGTGATGGCGATTAATACGCACCTCTTACTTTGCACGCGTCATTGTGTTTGATTGCACGTCGACTTTTCCGTCTTCTCCCCCTTAATTTTGGATTATTGAATAACCATGAGATCGAAAATTTCATCAGGTGTTTGCTTAATTATTGAAAAATGCCTAAAAAGAGATAACCATAAAATTGGGACAGCTAATCAAAATTGATCCTAAAAGACACCTTACCTTAAAATCTATCTTAGGAGAGTCATCCTCTCATTGTTTGGTTTACTTGTGCGAGAGAGTGACCCGTACACTAGGCTAGAGCCACACCTGAACTCTCCTTAGACTACTGATCTTGGGGCTAGTCGTTATCCAGAGAGGATCAATCTGGTTTCCAGTAAAGCGGGCCGCAATATCCTTAGTAGAGCGAGTTGATTGGGTAGCCAGTAAACGGTCCGCAACTTGTACTGGCTGGGAAAGATCTAGCTTTGGGATTGGGCCAGTCTCTTGGGAGCATCAATGATGAATCTACATTTCATCATCTTTATTCTATCATTTTGGACTTAAAAACCCTAATAAATGCGTGTAAATAGGCTTAATTCATGTATTTTATCATCCATGCATTATTATGTAAATATTGTATAAAATACGATTTTTAAAGCCAAAATTATAGAATAAAGAAAATAAAAGAAAAATAATAAAATATTGCAAATATTTTATGACCCAAAACCCCGAGTCGTAGGCATCTCGATGGCTAGGTCGATAAGGAATAAAGTAGGGGGAGATAAGGGGCAAAATATAATAAAAATACTTTTTATTTAATTAATTCTTTATTCATTTTGGGACCAATTATTGGTTCCACTTTTTATACTTCAAATAAAGAAATTTCGAACACGAAAGTTGTATATAATTTAATATAGAAAAATACAAAATTGATTTCACACAAAAATAATGTATAGATTAAAAATTTATGATCTGAATAAGTTTCCAAAATCCCAACTTCCCAGACCTATATCTCTCAAATAAAAACTCGAAACGTATTAAAATCACCTTTAATTGTATATAACTTTTAATAAACAATTTAATGAAGTGGTTTCATATTTTTCGGAGTTATGGTTTGAAAGTTGAGTTTTGGACCCCTATTATGTACTTGTACCAATTAAATATTCATTATTTTTATAATTATATAATTATATAATTTTGTAAATATTATATACAATATTTGTGTGTATTAAAATTGGAATAAAAACATCATTAAAATACAAAAATAAAATACTTCTATAAAGCACATAGATGAAATACCTATAACTACACCAATACCTATAACTACACCAATACTTCTGGTATGTTTTGGTGTAGTTATATATATAAACAATACACCTATTATGTACACCAACTTCGCGAATTTATCAAGGTGCATCCTTTCCTCCTTTCATGATGCTTCCTTCTGCAATTTTTCTCCCCATTAATCCATGATACACGCCTATGGTTTTTCTTGGGGATTGAATCACTGAATTGACACCTGCATCTCGATCTTTGGAGCACCTCGACCACTCTTTCAAAAACCTCCCCAAGTTTACTTTGTACCTTGAACCCCTTTTTACCTTTCCTAACTTCTCCCTCCTAGCGCTCTGGATAGAGGAAGGTGACAACTACTCACCGGCCTTGCCGCAACGGAGTTTGGCCAGGTGAAGGGTGGATTCCAACCCCATCTTCGGCGCGCCGTTGTGAGGTCTTACCTCTTGAGACCTAGCCGAGTTGAGGTCATTTTTCCATTCTTTTCCTTGTGGTTTAGTTAGCCATTAGTTTTAGCATTTATTTCGTGCAATTGTTTTGTTATTTACTTGATCACATAGTGTAGATCCCGCTCTCGAACACATCGCTGGAGCTTTTGAGCTCCGACGACTTTCATCAACTCCACGCCTGCCATCCATCTACCAATAAATGCCAGGTTTTGCTCCTTTGTGCTGCTACATTCCATTTGTCATATGTAGGACCCGAAGGAGGCTTATTGGCCTCGAGGATCGCCAAGGGAAGCTTCCAACTACCCCAGAGCTCATGATACCTTCCGAGACCTTCCAAAGGTCGACGGAGCCATTTGGAGCCACCTGGAAGCATCACCATCCCTGCAGGAACTGATCTACGCCATCAGAGGAGCGCCAGGTGCACATGAGCTCAAGCATTGGTCGATCCAAACTCACCAAGCTTGAGTTCATCGCACGTTCATACATATAGTCCCAGCACCGTCGAATCTACCCCGTTCTTCCAACCAAGCATCAATCGTTGGATCCCTCTCGCCCTCAGCCATCCGATCATCATCTACCTTCTATTCTCAATCGTAGGATCGCGAAGGGGTATCGCGCGTTAGGATCGCGACACATGGATAAGTTAAGGAGCATCAGTCGTCCGATCCGCACCTTGGGGTGAGAATTTTGCAACATTAACCCATCACATTTTATTAATTTATTATTAGTTTACAATCTTTCATTTGCAACATTAATATTTTTGTAACATTTATAAAAAGACCCTCGAGCTTCGTAGATTTGCATCTGGGTCCTTGCCACATCACTTCACGTGCCTGATGCACGTGAAGTGTAGGTATTTTGCGAGGAGACCCACGAGATTTAGCATATTTAGGTTTAGTCCAGAAAACATTTATTGCAGTTAATACTTCTTAGACATTTTGTAAACAAGCCCCTAACTTTTTGTTATTTGTTATTTAGTCCATGCGAGGCTCACATGCCTGTCACGTGAGCTCTTGTGTTTTTTGAAGAGAAGGACTTGGATTTTTGGTTATTTCTGATTGGTACACTAACTTTTTGTTTGCATTATAACTTTTTGGGAAATTTGCTCTTTGTCCCTCAGATTTTTGGATAATTACAAAATAGCCCTTGCTAGTAGTGTAGTTTCTCTTTGTTGTTGGCATTTATATCATGCATCTATAAATATCTAAGAAACCCAAAAAATTACCCTCGCTTCCTGTTGCATTTCTCTATCACTCCATATTATATTCTGAATTTTTATCCATTTTATTATTTATAAAAATTCAAAAAACATGCATTTTCTTTACTGGTTGCATTAGAAAATATATAAAAATTATAAACCATTTTTGAAAAATTCAATTAAAAATTATATTTTGTGTGTTTTTGCATCTTTTACCTTCAGACCAAAAATCATTAAAAAATATAAAAGAAAACTCATAAAAATAGAAAAACTCTAAAAACCTTCATAAAAACTTATAAAATTCCATAAAAAATCTAAAAATTGTATTTTATGTTCCTGAAGTTTCTTTATTGTATAATCTCTATTTTCAAATTAATTTGCAGAATTTTTGTTACTGTTTAATATTTTTCCTCCATTTTAATTTGGGCTATTTTTTATTCAATGTTTTTAGTATTTTTAGCTTTAAAAATACCAAAAAAATAGTAAAAATATATAAAATAATAAAGATAGTAGAAAAATAAAAAAAGTACAAAAACAATTTATTCTCATGTTTTGAAAACTTTACCTATTTTTATCTCTCACTCATCTCTATTGTATATATATATGCTATATAGTCTTATATCGTTATTAAAAGAAAAAGAAAATATAAAAATATAAAATATTTAAAAAATAAAATCAGTAAAAAATCAACATATAAAAATAAAAAATCAAAAATTAAATAAAAAATATAAAATTTAAAATCCACAAAAATATATCACACTTATAGACACTTGATCACAGTCATTTTCGAGCTTGATTGCCCCGATCTACCTGTTTGCTTCCTGTGTTCGACACTCTACAGATACTTGCATCTATACACATCTTTGTTATAGAGTTATAATAAATTTTAACTCCGCATCTCTTTTCATTACTTGATCATTGTTGTGGGTTAATTGTTGACTGAATTCCAAATTTCGTGTGGTCTCCACAATGATTTTGTCTCTGCCTTGTGTGAAACATATTCAGACTGCCCGACTTTTCTGTTCGTCAAATGACGCCGTTGCCAGGGAGCAACAATGCTTAGATTGAGGTTATTTGTTGATTGTGATTATTTGTCTATTTTTGTGCACTTCTTTTATTTTCTCTATTTTTGATATATCTTGTTGAGCTGTCTAACTCATCTCTTTGTTGACTTTGTGCGAGGTACTGCGGATCGAGGGAGGCGCTCTACCCTAGACGCCTACGCACCCACGTGAAGCCAACTTTAGCTTTCCTAGCACCGAAGGAGACTTAGAGGGTTTTAGAAGACCGAGCTCCATTTTCATTTATAGCATTTATTGTGTAATTTGAAGTGAGAGAGAGAGAGACACTTATTGTAATAACTTAAACAGGACTCTCAGGACTCTACCACACTTCACGAGGATCATTGTCCGAGGGATTGTTTCCTTGGGGGCCTCGTCGATTTTTTGCGGTTTTCATCGCCTTTCTGATTTTGTTTCTCGATTTTGTTTTATTTACTTTTTGTGAATGAGCCCTTAGTTTTAGGATCTTCTCGTCGATAGATTAAGGCCAAACACATTAATCACCATTGCATGTACCTATAGTGACATTTGGACTTTGTCAAATTTTGAATTGCTTCCCACTTAGTCTCAGAACCACCGCGCCATGAGAGTTCTCCATACAATGCTTGCAGGACCCATTATGGTGGGAACTAAGGAGACTCCAAGACCAGACACTTCAATTCCATTCTAAGTCATTAGCATCAGTTCTTCACGTTAATAGCAAGTTCTGAAACTAAGGGCGATTTCAACGGCTCGCATTTGCATATAGATAGGTTTCAATTCTACTGAGCATCTTTTCATGTAGAGTACTGGAGGCAAGGTGAGCATTTCTCTTTAGTATACATCATTGATTTACCTCTTGCATTACTTTTCTGCCTCTCTACCTCTGATTTTGATCACTAGGTGCTTAAAGGAATCGACTCCTCGATAGGCTCGTGCATTCTTACTAAAAATCCAAAAAAAGTGATAACCAATAAAATTGGGACTTATAACATTACTTGATCCTAAAAAAAGAGACCAAAAAGAAAAATCTTGTATTGGGGCGAATAATCCTCTCATTGTCTTCATTTTACTTACTCGCGCACACACTAAGGATTAATGCCAAAATCCCATTTCTGCTCCCTAATTGTTTGTGCAACTTATGGACTTCTCACCTAACTCTAAAACAGCTAAGATAAAAGACTTCTCTTTTACAGTCTCTACTGAGTCGAGTAGGTGAATTGAGGGTTTGTTTTGTGTGAGTTTCTCTTGTGATTTTTTGTGTGCATTTTTAGATCGCCTCTGCACATTTGCGCCTTTTTCTTCACTTCTCTTGACTTGACCATCATGCTCTCCCGATCATTTCCTTTTGTTTTGAGATGACTGATTGGAGTATTTTTTTCTGAACATTGGGGATCCCTCGACCACTCCAGTCAGTCCACCTCTCTTTTTCCAGGAGGACTTCGCTCCTGATTTTTGTACATACCCGACCAACCCTTTATTTCAGGATTCAGATTTTGACCTTCACCAATCATTTCCACCACCATCTCCTATACATTTCGACAACCCATTCTTTCTTGAGTATCCTGATCCGGAATGTGATTTTTGTCCACCCCCACCATCTACATTCGACTCACCCAATCCTGAGATTTTGGAGTCACATTTCATGATTTCCACTCTTGAGACCTTGAATCAAATGATGGAGCATATGAACTCGAGGATGACCGGCATAGCTAGCACAAATAATATCAAGAATGTAGCTCCATTCTTTAAGGATTCAGATTCATTTGAGGATTATCATGAGAGCTTGTAATTGCCCAAAATACAAAAAAATGAGAAAAATTTAAAAATCCAAAAAGAGCTCGGGAGACCTTTGGTTGATTTAGACTGTGAGGAGAGTGCCCACTTGCCAGACCCTTTGAACGCACAACCTTTCACATCCTGTCCCACCATTGAACCCGAGGATGTGGCTGTACAGACTTCTCTTGGCCTCGTGTATATGCTGATTCCGACTTCCTCCCTTATATGGAGGAGGTCCAAAAATTCAAAAAAATGTTGACTGAACCCGAAGTGGTGGCCACTATTCATGAGATCATCCATGCCCCTCTTCAGCAGGCCATGACTGATTTATCTGCTTCTCTTCCCAAGAAGAGAAAGCAGAGGAGAAGATCTGAGCATCATATATTGACCATGGACACTGCCCACACCATCACACACCGTCCTATTCATAGGAAAAAGAACACTGCCACACCTTTCATTAGTTGCACCATCTTTAACTTCACATGTGATCATACTCTCCTCGACGGCAGTGCTTCAATTAGCATATTACCCTTCTCATTGGTACATTCTCTTCACTCAGGGCATCTCAATAAAACTAGGATGATCGTTTAGTTTGCTGATGGATCTATTAAGAGGCCGAAGAGTATCCTTGAAGACACTATCATTTGTATTCAAGGAACCAGCTACAATGTTGGTTTTGTTGTATTGCCCATGGAGACCTCCACAGGGGAGCACTCTCCAATCATCTTGGGACGACCATTCCTCGCCTCTACGAGGGTCGTTATTGATTATGGATCAGGAGAGATTCTTTTTTGTCCTATTGACAAGAGCAAAGTGTTGATCACTGCATCCACAGTTGACCAGAGACCTGCACCTGATGCACCTTCTCCTATCTTGGCTAACCCTGAGGACCATGACCTTGATAAGACTATCAGAGAATTTCGTTGCTTATTGGAGTCTACTGAGACCCAAGAATTCCTTTCCAAGGAGGATGATTTGGAATTGCATTGATTTCAGAGTTCCTTCTTCTGGGGTTTGGCGTTGTATTGATGATATCCGCAGGATTTACACGGTCGACACCATTGAGCGGAGGGAAGATTCATAGGTTAGACAGGACGAACATGGTTTGACTACTTCTACTGATGAGTTTGTTCCTGTTCACTTAGATTCGGATGAGACAAAGATCGAATTTGATTTGGTTGCTTTTATCCAGGAATTCAGGCCTTTTGATGAGAAAGATGATCCAGTTGAGATTATTGAGGGTGAACAGAGTTCGACTACCTCCACTGTTGAGTTCGTTCCTTTTGGTTTTGACCTGGACGGGACCTTGCAGGATGACACTGATTACACTTCTTCCGATGATGATGAGTTCGTCCCATTTCACTTTGATATCAGTGAGACTCTTAAGGTCGGACCTAGTCGTACTTCCTTTACTGATCCGTCTGTGCCTCTTCACCCTAGGACCACTGAGGACCCTCACCATGTTGACCGTGATCGGTTAGTGTCATATGAGGACCCCGATGTCGACCTGCACCACACCAGATCCATTCCCCAACGGTCCCGCAAGAAGGTTTGCTTTCGATCTTCTTGACCCTTTGTACATCTATCTTTGTTGTAGATTGCTTTTGTGTACCTCCGTCTCTCTCCCATTTTGCTCAATCATACATTCTCGTGTGTGCCATTCTTAGGACGTATTTTGTCCTAAGTATAGTGGGGGTGGTGAATGAGCCGAGTGTTCATTCTTCCTTCTGTTTCATTACTCCTGTTGTTGCCTTTACTTAGGGCTTCTTTTACCCTAAGTATAAGGGGAGTAATGCGTACATCCTTCTTTATCTTCTTCCATCTTATGATCTCTTTTCTTCTTTTCTTCTTTTCTTATTTTCCTTTTCTATCTTATTTATCTATCAGAAAGGTGTCACCACTTTTTGTCAGTCTTCTATACTTAGGACGTACTTTGTCCTAAGTATAGGGGGGTGCACCTCGAGTTCCTCTATTCTTTGATTCTCTCCACTGTCTCCTCTTCTTTTCTATATTGAGGGATATCTTACCCTAAGTATAGGGGGAGACCGTCTGAGTATGATCTGTTCATTCCCACCCTTGACCCTCCCTGCCTTGTGTAAAATCTGTTATACTTAGGATTATTTGATCCTAAGTATAGGGGGGACGGTTGATTTCTCATTAGTGTAGTCATTCATTTCTTATTCATTTATTCTTTAGACTTTTCTATACTCAGTACGAGTTATGTCTTCTCTTTTTCACTCTGATCTATGAGGACATAGCTCAAGCTAAGTATAGGGGGTTCGTATATACTATGTATATACTTTAGCCATAGCTCGTACTTTCATATTTTTCTTAATAAATATGGCTATTATACTTATAAGATTCATTAAAACCTTAATAAAAAGATATCATTCCTCAAATTCTTTTTGTATATACTGATTAATAAATCAGGTGAAAATGTTTTTTGCAAAATGTTTGAAAAATAGTTTGAAAAACTTTTTGAAAAACCTTTTGAAAACTATTTGAAAAGCATTTTGTTACATGTTTTCAACCTTTTGTAAAGTTATTTTGATTGTAAAATTTATTTTCTTTGTGTGAAATAAAAGTTTGAAAAATGATTTGCAAATGGTTTGAAAATGGTTGCAAAAATATTTTGAAAAAATCTATATATATTGTTTGAAAGTCCTTTGCAAAATAATTTTCAAATGTGTGTACATGTTTGTAAAAATGATTGTGAAAATTATTTTAGACTATAGTTTTCAAAAAAATGTGTGAAAAACCTTTTCAAATAAGCTTTAGGAATATATACATCACACCAAAATTCATTCTATATATTTATAAAATATGAGCAATTACCCTTTTTAATTTCTTAAAAATCTAATTCTAGTAAATATAAGATGCATCCCCGTGTAAATATTTGTACCTAGTTTTTAGCCAAAACCTTTAGGTTTTAAAAATCCCAACAACATTTTCAAAATTAAAATATCAAAAACATTTGAAAAATATTTTTGAAAAATCTAAAAAAATACATATGCATCATCTTTTCAAAAACCCATAAAAAGTTCAAAATCTTTGAAAATTGCATCACAAAAATATTTTATGCATTCTGCATAGCATTTGCATGGCAATCACATTTTTCGGATTGAGTTTGATGGTTAAACAAGTCTAAGTAAAATCCGAAGATTGGAGCTTGGTTGGACCTACAAATCTACCTAATTAACTTGAACCTTATAGGAGCTGGAATTTAGGTACTTCAGGTCTAGTTGACTTAATTCTTTGAGGATCATGAGACTTGGTTCAATGGATTCTTTACTGACAAAGTAGAGTATTTCAGAGCACACGTACGGCTCTTGTTGATAATGACCTAACTTGGACACCTACACCTTTCACACTGATCAACTCAGTTGGAGTGGTGAGGGGGTTGGATTTGCCGGTATGAGACACACCCAGGTGGAAACACTTGTCCTCCTCTAGGGAGGGAAGTGCACCTCAACCTGTCCGGTGATGATGAGTTTTGAGGACAAGAGAGTGTGGGATGCGATAAAGCATTAAAAGAGGGATAGTCTACTGGCTCAAGAGGAAAAACTCCTTATGTAAATGCTGTTGTATATAGTATTTCAAAAAAGAGAGCAAAAAGCAAAAGCTCCAAAAAAGTGGACATGCTTGTACAAAAACAAAAATGCCTACCGAAATGTACATATGTTGTATAGAAAATAAGAAATCTTGAGCTTCAAAGTCAAATCATGTCAGCCTACAGCTAGATGACTTGACTACACTGGTCTTGCATCCTAGGATAGGTAGCTACACTAGCTAATGTCCATTCTTCTCTTCACCCCTTCTTTTGAGTTGGTTGCCACTTGAACTTAGAAGGGAATACCCTACTCCTTGAGGAACGAGTTATTGGATTCGGGAATCATTGGGTTGTCATACTGGAGAAGTCAATCTCTTTGTTATTTTAGTTGGGGAGAGCCACCATCACTTACACTGTACAAGTCAGATTCATAGTCATAAGGGTTTGCGTATGAGTTGAAGTATTCTGACATGGCTATCGAGGAGACTTGAGCAGAGTTTCGAGATTCTCAAGGGCTGTTGGATTTCAAATCTGGTTCTTATTAAGGTTCCGTCTGCACAAAAATTCCAAGGGTCCGACTTAAGCTCCAAACTTTGATTTTGTGAAGACAAGTTTGATAATTAAATTTAATCCAATTTTCTTCTTTTTCTTTTCTTTGATTTTCTTTTTCTATACTTATTGCATAGGGACTAGCAAAGGCAAGTATAGGGGGATGATCTATCATTTTATCCTTTAAAACCCTAGTAAATACGTGTAAATAGGCTTAATTCATGCATTTTATCATCCATGCTTTATTGTGTAAATATTGTATAAAATACGACTTTTAAAGCCAAAATTATATATAAAAGAAAAGAAAAGAAAAAGAATAAAATATTGCAAATATTTTATGATCCCAAACCAAGAGACATAGGCGTCTCGATGACTAGGTCGACAAGGAATAAAGTAGGGGGAGATAAGGGACAAAATGCAATAAAAATACCTTTTATTTAATTCATTCTTTATTCATTTTTGGACCTATTTTTGGTTTCACTTTTTATACTATAAATAAAGAAAATACAGAATTGATTTCACACAAAAATAATGTACAGATAAAACGTTATGATCTGAATAAGTTTCTAAAATCCCAACTTACCAGATTGGTATCTCTCAAATAAAAACTAGAAACATATCTAAATCACCTTTAATTGTATATAACTTTTAATAATATATTTAATGAATGTGGTTTCATTTTTTTCGGAGTTACGGTTTGATAGTTGAGTTTTGGACCCCTATTGTATACTTGTACCGATTAGAATAATCATTTATTTATTATTCATTATTTTTATAATTTTATATTTTTATAATTTTGTAATTAATGTTTACAATATATAATATGTGTATTAAAACTGTAATAAAAACTTCATTAAAACACAAAAATCAAATACTTGTATAAAGCACATAGATGAAATACCTATAACTATACCTATATAAACAATCCATCTATTTATTTAAGTGTACAAAATACTTCAGAAAAATAAAATAAAAATATATTTAAGTGTATAAAATTAATTTATAAATATATAAATAATAAACAAAATAAATAAAATTAAATTTACAAATGAAAAATACAATATTGAAATATATAGATAAAGATACCTATATAGCTCATAAAAGGTAACTTGTAATTTTACACCTCGAAAAAATAAATAAAAATTGTAATAAAAAACTTTATCAAATAATAAATACTATCTGCTTTATAAACAAAAATTAATAATATTGTTTATTATTTTTAATCGAATTAATAAGACTTTTTTTCAAGGAATTTTCTGGTTGGTCCACCTTGACCAACCATAAACCTCCGTTGGTTGACCTCGGTTAACTCTCTGTCCGAGGTCTGATTTGTGTCATACTACGATTTTTTGCCAACTTCGCGGATTTATATAGCCACATCCTTTCCTCCTTTTATGATGCTTCCTTCAGCAAATTTTCTCCCCATTACCATGATATACACCTATGGTTTTTCTTGGGGATTGAATCACTGAATCGACAACTGCATCTCGATCTTTGGAACACCTCGACCACTCTTTCAAAAATCACCCCAAGTTTCCTTTGAAGTTTAAACCCCTTTTGACCTTGCCTAACTTCTCCCTCCTAGCACCCTTGATAGAGGAAGGTGACATCTACTCTCTGTCCTTGCAGCGACAGAGTTAGGCTAGGTGAAGGGTGGATTCCAACCCCATCTCCAGTGCATCCTCGTGAGGTCTTATTTCCTAAGCCCCAACTGAGTCGAGGTCATTTTTCCATTCTTTTCCTTACAGTTTAGTTGTACATTAGTTTTAGCTTATATTTCGTGTAGTTGTTTTGTTATTTACTCGATCATATAGCATAAATCCCGCTCTCGAACACGTAGATGGTGATTTTGAGCTCCGGTGACCTTCATCAACTCCAAGCCCACCATCCATCCACCAATAAACGTCAGGCTTTTCTATTTTGTGCTAGTGCATTCTATTTGTCATCTACAGGACCAGAAGGAGGCTTCTAGGCCTCGAGGATCGCCAAGGGAAGCTTCCAGATTCGCCTGAGCTCACGTGACCTCCCGCGACCTTCTAAAGGTCGCTGGAGCCATTTGGAGCCACCTGTAAGCATAACCATCCCTGCAAGAACTGATCTACGCCATCGGAGGAGCTCTAGGTACACAGGAGCTCGAGCTTTGGCCGATCCAAACTCGCCAAGCTCGAGTTCTTCACACGTTCATGCAGATAGTCCCAGCACCGTCGGATCTACCATATTCTTCCAGCTAAGCAGCAACCATTGGATCCCTCTCTCCCTCAGTCGTTTCATCATCATCTGCCTTCTAATCTAGGCTGTAGGATCGCGAAGGGGTATCGCGTGTCAGGATCGCAACACTTTGATAAGTCAAGGTGCATTAGTTGTCCGATCCTCGCCTTGGGGTTGGAATTTTGCAACATTAACCCATCCTGTTTTGTTAATTTATTATTAGTTTATAATCTTTCATTTCCAGCTTTAATATTTTTTAACATTTATAAAAAGATCCTCGAGCTTCACAGATTTGCATTTGGGTCCTCTGCCACGTCACCTCGAGTGCCTGGCGCACGTGAAACGTAGGCATTTTGCGAGGAGACCCTCGAGATTTATCATAATTAGGTTTAGTCTAAAAAATATTTATTGCAGTTTATACTTCTTGGAAATTTTATAAACAAGCTCCCAGCTTTTTGTTATTTGCTATTTAGTCCCTACCAGGCTCGCGTGCCTGTCACGTGAGCTCTAGTGTTTTTTACAGAGAAGGACTTGGATTTTTGGTTGTTTATGATTGGTACACTAACTTTTTGTTTGCATTATAAATTTCTGGAAAATTTGCACTTTGGCCTTTGGATTTCTGGATAATTACATAATAGCCCTTGCTAGTATTGTAGTTTCTCTTTATTGTTGGCATTTATTTCATGCTTCTATAAATCTCTAAAAAGACCCAAAAATCACCCTAGCTTCTTGTTGCATTGCTCTATCATGCCATATTTTTATTTCACATTTTTTTCGCATTTAATTATTTATAAAAATTCAAAATATGTATTTTCTTCATTGTTTGCATTTGAAAATACATAAAAATTATAAAACATATTTGAAAAATTCCCAAAAAAATTATATTTTGTGTGTTTTTGCATCTTTTACCTTCAGAGCAAAAATCATTAAAAAATATAAAAGAAAACTCATAAAAATAGAAAAACTATAAAACCTCCATAAAAACTTATAAAATCCATAATCTAAAAATTGTATTTTTTGTTCTTGAATTTTCTTTATTGTATGATCTCTATTTTAAAATTAATTTGGAGAATTTTTGTTACTGTTTGATATTTTCCTCTCCATTTTAATTTCGACTATTATTTTTATTCACTATTTTCAGTATTTTTGGCTTTAAAAATACCAAAAATATTAAAACTATATAAAAAATAATAAAAATAGTAGAAAATATAAAAACACAAAAACAATTTATTTCTTGTGTTTTGAATACTTTACCTATTTTTTATCTCTCTCTCATCTCTCTTGTATTTATATATCTTATATAGTCTTATATCCTTATTAAAAGAAAAAGAAAATATAAAAATATAAAAAATAAAAAGAAAATACAAAATCAGTAAATTAAAAATAAAAATATAAAAATATAAAATCAAAAATTAAATAAAAAAAATATAAAATTAAAAACCCACAAAAAAAATAGCACACTTATAGACACTTGATCAAAGTCATTTTTGAGCTTGATCGCCCCGATCTGCCTGTTTTCTTCCTATGTTCGACACTCTACACATACTTGCACTTATACACATCTTTGTTGTAGAATTATAATAAATTTTAACTCCGCATTGCTTTTCATTACTTGATCATTGTTGTGGGTTAATTATTGATTGAATTCCAAATTTCGTGTGGTCGCCACAAGGAATTTGTCTCCGCCTTGTGCGAGACATATTTAGACCTCTTGACTTTTGTGTTCATCAATAGGGTACCTAACAACTCTCGTAATCGCCCTACTAGACTGAGTTATCACCTAAAATAAAATCAAAAAGATAATAGACTGAACCCTTAGAGTCTAATGCTTCGTGTTGCGTAGGTGATTTGGGGGTTTGATTGCTGATCTTGTTTGTTTCCAAATCCCATCCGCCTTTCTCCTAGGTCACGATGATGGACAATAGATCCCTTAGGCAACCTTTGGCTGCACCCCTCTCGATCACTACATCCCACTCATCTAGGCAAGTTCGTGAGAGCCTAGACCCGCTCTCCAAACCCGAGTTCGATTCCACCCTATTCCCCCTCGATCACCCTTCTTTCAATCCTAAGGTGCCCGAGCATAGACTGACACATATATTTGTTCACTTGACGGCACCTGAGTTGGGGTCTTTTGCCTTTGTAGAGACCCAAGAGATGGCTAGGATCAGGGAGCGCACCGATGGGAAACCCTAGAGTACCACATATGTTATAGATTAGGGCGACATTAACAACACACTGTTAGCCTCACTGGAGATGGATGCAGAAATGGATTAGAGGCTAGGGAGCCTCCATGTTAGAGGTCTGTATGGAGATGGAAAAGATGCGAGCTGACCAAGGAGAGATGAACCAAGTAGGTGGTGGAGAGATTTCAGAGTTTGGAGGAGAGAGAGTCACATTTAATTATCTTAGATAACTCTCCTTATAATATAAATCAAATTCATATTATTTATGATAATTAAATCACATTTAATTATCAATTTTCTCAATGATCAGATACACATATCAACAATGAAATTATCCTGAACTCTTTCAAGTATAATGCGCTTTTTCCGCGCATACTTGAAGATAAGGACAAAGCGCTTGTATTGTTCCACGTATAGTGACTTGGATATTGAGATCACATCTCAAATCCAGATCGCGGGCCTCCCATAAATTCTTGATTAAATCAAGACCGAAAATCTAACATTCTCATTGCATCTGAATCACATTCAGATCAATGTCCAACATTTGGACCAAGATAAGATTACTTCTCTATTGAGAGGAGTCACTAAAAGCCAGACCTATTTCATCACTCCCTAGGAATGGAAGCGTCATGGTTATACAGTCGTTTATGATCACATCACCCTCAGGTATTCCCAATACCTGGACATCGTGTATACTGGAAGACTTAGAATAAACCTGAAGTATTGGATCAACTTTATACTATATACTTCATGGATTTATCAGCAAGTTTCTCATTCAATCATTGGGAGTTGGTATCGATCATATACTTTCCAAAAGTATATATCATACATAGGTCTTGATCATATACTTTCCAAAAGTATATATCAAATCTAGAAATTCAGTCAAGCTTCCAAAGCGAGACGACCGTGTACGGAATTTGATTCTTCCCAATATATCATGAGTGAGCTCATGTCTTCTTATTCAGTAAATGAACTTGTATGATCCCTCTGAGAGATCGTATTACTCGTATGCCCTTATATGCACACCAATGCGCCGGTGTATAGACCTTGATTAGGTCATCAACCTATTGGTATGCCAAATGTACATACTCAGACATATAGTAACACATCTGTCTCCGGTCAGAGGATGCGTGCATGCATCGTGACAGCATACGATATAAGACTTTGGTTATCTCGATCTTGTTAAGTAAACTCTTTGAGCTAACTAATCTGACACCTCCGAATCTCTATTCCTATGCAGAGGACCTACATCAAGAGGTCGGTCAGATATCAGACTAATTGAGAATGGATTGCCATCTCCTACTCAGGCTGGAGATCATCTCTTAACAATCATTTGACGGTGGTTGATGACTCCTCAATCTAACTCTTTAGACATTCATATAAGCACCAGCCTCTATAATTCAATTATTGAATCAACAACTGTATGATCATTAAGATGGCCATGGTACATAACACTAATTGTACTAAGGGACCTATTATTAACAGTTGTATGATCATTAAGATGGCCATGGTACAAATCCCTAATTTTACTAAGGGACCTATTATGCAAATTATTTATTCTTTATTTCAGATCAGGGAATGATATGTGCAATAACATTTATTGCATAATGGCTTGCCGTGGGCTCGCATGTCCAATAATCTCCCACTAGCCCAAAGAGCCATTAATGGGCTAATCATTTAAACCCGCACTTACGTGACAATCATAGGCTATATAGAAAATAGCTAGGTAAGCTGATCAGCCACTCTGTTCCTGCGAGACTACGCCAAGTCCTTTTACGACACTTGCATATCCCCAGTAATAGTGCTCGCAAACAATGCGAATGTTGCATCTTATGCAACCAATACTCAATTTTGTTAAAGATATTATAATGTCCTTGACATTATAGCTTAATAATTATCATAACCAGTATGTACATAATCTTTATCAGAATATCCTTATTCCTGGAGATCTCTATCTCCTAAGGTATCTACAGTTAAGAGCTTTTAGATCTCTATCTATAAAGACTTAAAATTTTGAAGATAAGACTTTGAGATCACTATCTCAAAAATCTTGTCATCTATGAGGATTTGGTTATTACTGTAATCAAGTGTTTTCTCCCCATAGTAGGATTAGCAACACTTTGCTACTCCCACTACATGGCAGATATCTGGCTTTTGTACACATGTAGCACATGCCTAGCTTCTCGTAACTAATGCACAAGTGCAATTAGTTCTAGCATTCACTTCGTCAATTCTTTGAGGTGTTATCCTTTTAGATAGGTCAGTACCATATCTTAAGGGATGGAAGCCTTTCTTGGAATTTCTAAGAATGGAATATGACCGAGGTGTGCTACAAATGTGACGGTCCCAATACCCTCTTCTCTTTGTTTCTGAACAACTTCAGAACTAAGATCTATTCAAGATATGGAATAGTCAGTCTATAAAACACTTATTATCATCCTTACATAATTTTAAAATGATTAGGATATTATCTACATTTAGCATGATGAACACAAAGGCACTCCCACTAAGCTTCACATGGATCATCAAGATTCTATCTAAAATCATAACATTTACAATTTCATCAAATCTTGTGTTCCGGCTACAAGAAGCTTATTTGAGTACATAGATGGATTTCTTTAGCTTGCACATCTTGCTTTCCTCAACCATGAAGCCCTGGGGCTACATCATGTGAATATCCTGAGAGAGGAATGCAATCTTGACTTTTTCTCTTGAAGATCCATTTACACCTTTATGGGTCTTACCCATATAGGTGGATCCTCGAGGGTCCATATACAACACTTGTATATGAAGTCTACTTTATACTTTATTGCTAACATCCATCTTTCCATGTCATGATCTTCAGAGACTTCATCATATGAAGTCAGATTGACACATGGAATACATCCTCAAACTCATTTGAAGAGGTATCAGTGTTTCATCTTTAATTGTCCTTTCAGTTTCCTATTTCAGGAGCCTCATTATCTTCTCAAGATTAAATGAGTTCATATACTTCATTTTCATCTTGATTCTCAAGAGCGTCATCCTCTAAGAATCACATTCACAGAGATGAGATCTTTTAAGCATCTCAAGGTCATAAAGTAGGTATCCAATACCATCATTTATTTTCCTAATGAAGTAGCACTCTCTAGTGCTAGATTCCAGCTTGCATGCATGGAACCATATTAAGAATATATAGTGTAGTCTCTACTACATATATATATATATATATATACCTAGAAACTAAGAGGTAATTATGCTAAAATTCATCATTGATAAGATCATGTCATTCATGATCCAATTGTATCTCCCTATAACTCTATTTAGTTAAGGTGTGTTAGGAGGATTGAGATAGAAATTATATTAATATCTCCATAAGGTATTCCTTTAATTTATCTAATAGGTACTCGCTACCTAAATTAGATCAAATTCTCATTATCTTCCTTCAAACTTTGGTTCTAAACCAAAATAATGAAATCTTTGAAATTTCAAAGGTTTCTTAGGTGAAGAGAAGAAATCTCATATCATACATAATCATCAATAGATATCACATATCCCTCAAAATTGTTTTTTATACATACTGACTAATAAGTCTAATTAAAATATTTTGAAAAATATTTTGAAAGTACTTTGAAAATCTATTTGAAAAAAACTTTTGAACACTATTTGAAAAATGTTTGAAGAATATTTTCAATCTTTGTAAAAATATTGTGACTTGTAAAAAATTTTCGTTGTGTGAAATAAAATGATTTTGTTAAACTATTTTGCAAATGTTTTGAAAAATGGTTGAAAAATTATTTTGAAAATCTATATATATTGTTTAAAAAAAATTGCAAAAATTATTTTCAAATGATTGTAATTGATTGTAAAATTGTGCGAAAAATTATTTTGGATTATATTTTTCAAAATTATTTGTAAAATTATTTTGAAATAAATTTGAGGAATATATGCATCACAAAAAAATTAATAAAAAAATAAAATGAAAAAATAAATCCAACTATGTATATACTTGTATGAATTACTCAAAATGTAAATCCCTTCACCTAATTCTTGTAAATAATTGACTCACTCCAGTGTAAATATGTGTATATCATTCCTAACTCTTATTTAAAAAATTTGTATATACTTGTATATATTATTAACGATCTGCATAAAAAAATTTGCATGTGTGTCATTTTTCAAAAATTCATAAAAAAATTAAAATTTTTGAAAATTGTTTCACAAAAAGATTTTATTTTCTTTGCATTGTACATATTTTATTGCATTGGCATGTGCATTTTTCATGATAGTGTTGACATTTAAACTAAGTTTGGAATAAATTTGAAGAATGGAGCTTAGGTGGACTTAATCTACTTAATTTTAGAGGAACCTTATAAGAAATGGAGTTAAGACTTTTCAGGTCCTGGTGACTTAATTCTTTGAGTCCATAAGACTATGTTCACATGTCATCTTGATAAGTTTAAGGAGAATATTTCACAACACATGCATGATTCTTTCAGACCGTGGCTTACCTTGGACAAGTACTCTACACGTAGCTCTTCATGGAGGAGGTAGTGAGGGGGCAAAATTTTTTGGCTTGGGGTAGCATACGAGGATAGTACATCTAGGCGGAACCTCTCATCCTCCTCTAGGGAGGGAAGTGAGTCTCAAAATGGTTTAATGACGTTGAGGTCTAAAGACAGGATGATGTGGGGTTGCAATAATGCTTCAAAAGAGGGATAGTCTACTGGCTCAAGAGGAAAAACTCCTTATGTACATGCTACACGTTGTATATATTTTCAAAAAAAAAACATAATCTCCAAAAGTGGACAGGCCTAATTGAAAAGTAAAATTCCTGTTGGAGTGTATATACAAGAGAAAAAAATAATAAGAGCTTCAAAGTCAAATATTTGAGAGCTTGTAGTGGATGACATGGCTACTCTGGTCATGCATCTAAGGAAAGGTAACTACATTGGTTACCGTCCATTCTCTTCTCCATCCCCTCTTATTGAGCTAGTTGTACTTGAACTTAGAAGTGAATATCCCCGCTCCTCGAGGAAAGAGTTGCTAGATCAGGGGATTAGAGTTACCTTATTGAGAGAGGTTGTTTCTTTGCTACTTTTGAGATGAGGAGCTCTCTTTCACTTACACCGTACAAGTAAGAACTCATAGTCATAAAGATTTTTTGTGTATGTAGACTTGTTCTGACCTGACTGTTGAGGTGACCTGACTAGGAGTCTTGTGGAACTTAGAGGTTGTTAGGTTTTTAATCCATTTCCCAATAAGGTTCTGACACTCTAATAATCCAAAGGTCCACTAGAGATCCATACTATATTTTTATGAAGATAAGTTTAAAAGTTAGCATTGTTCTAACTTCTTTCCTTTTTCTTTTATTTGTTTTCACTCATTTCCAAATAAGTGTTTGCTAAGGGACTAGTAAAGGTGAAGTATAGAGGAATGATGAATCCATGATTCATTGCCTTTATTCTTTTATTTTAGCTTCAATTATTTAGTTAAACACCTGTAAATACCTACTAATTCCATAAAATTACCATTTTGCATGCATTTTTTTAAATATGCATTTTTAACATTATTTGTACTTAAATAAAAACAATAAAGAAAAAAAGAAAAAGAAAAGAAAAATGAATGATGTATTTATGGAATAAATGCAGACAAACCCGAACCCTAGAGAAGGTTAAGACTTGACCGGCTTGACTAGGAATAAAGTAAGGGGATAGGGTCTTCAATTCAAAAATCCAAAAATTTTTTGTAAATATTTTTACATGTATATTTGTATAAAACTTTTACTACTTTATTTGTACATAATTTGACCTCAAAATAAATACTTTTGTAAACAAAAGTTGTAAATAAAAATTTGTTGTAAGTAATAAAAATAATTGCAAAGTAAAATAATGTACAGATTACAAATAATCACCCTCAGAAAAAGTTGCAAAGCGATAATTGAAATACCAATTCTGGCTCCATACGAACTCAAATTGAACCAAACTCACTTCCGTTATACTGTAAATTAAATTATCTTTCAAATGGTCATGATTTTATAATTTTTGGAGTTACAGTTAAAAAATCGGTTTTATGGGGTGTTTTGTGGAGTTCCACCAATTTTTATTGTACATATTTATTCATATTCATTTTTATATACATAATGTACATAACTGTAAATATTATTGTCACTAAAAATAAAATAAAAATAATCTAAAAATAAAAAAAATAAAAAAAAGAGATATAAAAAAGATTTCCTTATTTGTACATGTGTATATTCTATTATATGTACATAATATTTGTATACAACAAATTTCCTTAAATAAAAATCACCAAAAAATAAAATTATTAAATAATAATTAACTAATTTAATTGAATTATGAAGTTTGATTGATTTATGTATTTACTTCATTTTTTTATTTGAAAACATTACATTTATATAAGGTTTGATTTTCTACCTTAAATAAACACCATTAAGGTGGATAACTAATTATTTTAAATTAATTATTTTATTTAATTCTGAATTTTGTTTTTATTTAATTACTTTATTTTTTATTAAATTTATTTATTTAAATAACCACTAATTACCTTCCTTCTTTGTATATATTTTCCTTTTTATTTTTCTTCTTCTTTTTATTGGTCTCCTTCTCTCTCATTTCCTCTTGATCAATCTTTGGTGGAGAGGAGCCCGATCTCCGAGAGCCATCTGGTTGAAGAAGGCTGTCCAGCCTTCGGGCCGTCCAGTGACAGAGCGTCGGCCCTCATAGAGGCCATCACGACGTATCCAATCCTGAGGTGAGACCCAATTTTATTTCTCGCCATTTTTCTTAGATAAATCATAGGTCTAATTTTTACTCCGATTTTATTAGAATTTAGATCGTAAAAAACACAAAAAATCCATTACAACTCGATTCCGATCCGGCATCGATTTTTCATCTAATCTCGCGATGTTTCCATTTTCACATTATATCTTGCGCAACCACGTACCTCCGTCCACGCACGGTGGCCTGAGACAAGGATCCTTCTTTCGTCTTGCCAAGATCCACACCCATTCACATATCTATATTGTTTATAAATAAAATAAATAAATAAATAAATAGAATTGCTTTTTTATGTCTAACATTTGTTTTGCAGGAAAATAAAAAAATAAAAAAATAAAGAAATTAAAAAAACTTATATTCTCCTTTTTATTTTTATTGTTTTAAAAAATATAAAAAAACATCCTGCATATAAAAAACATTTTATTTATTGTTTTATTATAAAATAAAAAATAATAAAAAAACAAGAGAACTCGATCGATTGCCACGCCAAACCTGACAATGCCATCGTTGAGGCGGTGCTCCGCCAGCCTCCGGTGCCTCCGCTTCTTGTCACCGTGCCACCGCACCAGGGGGCACCGCCCGCCACTCCACCTAGATGTGCAAGCCGGCCGACTCCGATAGTAGGCGCCGGTCTCCGTCGCTGATGACCTGAAAATCGACGCGGTTAAGGTGTAAAAAAATATCACAATATCATTGTTCTCAACCACTCGAATTGGTCAATGGAAAAAAATTTGTTTTTAACCACTTAAGAAAATAAATCAAACAGTCAAATGCAAATGTAAGCAGTTTCATTATTCTTTTTTCCTGGTATAGTGACCAGGGTCGAATACAAGGTGCACAATTTAAAAACTAAGTAGTCAATTTTCGAAATTAAATTTTTAGTGGTTATATATATATATATTTAATTTTTCAAAACTAGCACAAATGAATGAAAACACACAACACCACACTCTTTTTGTATTTTTCAGACTAGTCAAAATGCTCAAATCATTACAAAGAAAAAGTTTTTGTGTTTTATATATTTTAAAACGTTTTTGGTAGTTTTACAAATTTTACTTATGTTTTTGTCATTTTATAAAAATCAAACTACGAAAATCAAGGGAAATAATGCACAACCAGGAGTATTTTGCAACTTAAAAATATTTTAAGTGCCCAATACTACTTGAAATTATTTTTAATATAAAATACAAAGAAATATCTACAACCATAGTCTGAAATCATATTTTTTATTTTTCTAGAATTTTCTACAATTTTTAATATTTTTCATTTTTACAATTTTTTAGAGTTTTTAAAGAGTTAATGCAAGAAAATTGGATAGAAACTAAAAGACAAGAAACTACATCTACAAAAAAATTTTGGGGGGAATTTTTAGGCTAATTTTCGAATTTTTATGATTTTTATAGTTTCGGGCAAGCAAAAAGATACTTTTTTTGAATTTTTAGATATACCAAATGTCAACAAAATGCTATGATAAATTTAGACAATGTAGAAGAACTTGCCAGGAACATGCACAGTTTGTTTGAGAATTTTTCGAACAATAAAACTATTTATTTCAATAAAAACCAAGTAGAATATTAAATCTGGAAATGGAGGACTATTTTGGAATTTCCACAAAAGTTCAGGTCTATGTATAGCACATATATAAAGCAAGGGAATGTTTGTAATTTCCCACAGTAGCCATGTGGAGATCACGTGAGCTTGCAGTTTAGAATTGTATTGCAAATACAAATAATGTCCGGTGAGTTTCAGCAATTGACCCAAATGATGTGTTGAAGTTTGATGGGGGCCTCTTTGTAATATTAGAAACCTCTGGGGGGTCTAATGTAATTGGTCAATATTTTTTTATTCCTTCCCCCACCTAGGGTTCTGTTTCATTCTTCTTAAGAAAAGGGGGCAGAGAGGGGGTTCTCGCCCTCTTCAACAAGGAGACGCACGACAGAGGAGCTTGGTGGATGGAGTCGGCAGCGAGGACGGGAAAACATGGATGGTGGCGCGTCGTGCACTCCCACGTGGTTGTGCACGCGCGGAGGACGACGCTCGAGGATGGTGCGGTTGCGGCATCACACGGATCTGAAGCTCACGCGGGTCGACAAGATGTGGCGCGGAGGAGCGTCACCCTTGCTGGAAGCGCGTTGGCGGCTGGATGTCGGTTGCGGCATCGGGACCACGAGTCTTGCCGCCGGCGATCGGGCATTCTGGAAGTGTCGCTCCAATCGGTGGGGGCGAAAGGAGGGAAGAAAAAGTGGTACGGGAAGCGATCCGGTGAAGACACGGGGCGTGGCTTGGCCAGAGAGGTGTCGACAGGGACGCGGTGGTGAGGGATTTACGGAGTGTGGGCGGCGGGGGTGGCGACCTGCCTCCTGCTCCAACCTTTTTATATTTTTTAAACTTTAAGAAGAAAATGTAAACATGGAGTAGAAATTTTTTATTATTTTTTTTAAACATGGAAAATAAACTAGAGTAAAAAAGTTTTTTTTAATTATATATAAATATATAGATTTTCCTGCGAAAACCATGTTATAGAAACTAGAAAAGTAATTATATTTTTTTGTTTGTTTGTTTTTTATATATTTTATTTATAAACAAAAGAGGATGTGAATGGGTGGATCTTGTGATATGGAAGAGAGATCCGTATCTCCGATCACCGTGCGTGATCGGAGAAGGAAGATTGTGTGAGATAGAAAGGAAAAATGGAGAGATCATGAGATGAGATGATAATTTCGGTATCAGATTGGAAAAATGTGATAGAATTTTTTTATAATTTTAAAATCTAAAAATTAATCATATCTCGGTAGAAAATAAACCTATCATTTATCTAAGAAAAATGACGAGAAATAAAATTGGATCTCACCTCGGGAATCATAAATGCCATGATGGCCTCGACGAGGGCCGACGCGATGTTACCAGACGACTCGGAGGTTGAGCGGCCTTCTTCTACAAGAAAGCTCTCGGAGATCAGGCTTCTCTCCACCAAAGATTGATCAACAGAAAATGAGGGAGGAAGAACCCATTAAAAGAAGGAAGAAAAACAAAAAAGGAAAGTATCTACAAATGAGGAAGGTTTTTATTGTTGAAATTAATAAAATAATTTAATTATTTAATTAATTACAAAAATCGGAATTAAATAAATTCGATAAATTAAATAATTTATGGAAATCAATTAGCAACCTTAGTGGTGGCCATTAAAGGTATGGAATCAATTATTATATACATGGTAGGTTATAAAATCAAATAACAAGTTAAATAATTACATCTAAATACAATTGTCGTAATTAAATTAAATTAATTAATGTGAGATATTTTTTTGGTGATTTTTATATAAGAAAGTTAGTTGTATACAAATATTATATACATATATTATAATATACACACATACACATAAGAAAATAATTTTTATATCTCCTTTTTTATTTATTTCTAAAATATATATATATATATTTAATGGAAATAATATACAAATTATGTACGTTATATATTTAATTAAATATGAATAAATATGTACAATAAATAACGGTGAAATTGCACAAAACAACCTGGAAAGCTGACTTTTTAACTATAACTCCAAAATTATAAAATCACAGCCATTTGAAAGATAATTTCATTTAGAGTATAATGAAAGTAAGTTTGATTCAATTTGAGTTTGTATGGAGGTGAAATTGGTATTTCAATGATCATTTTACAGATTTTTCCGAGGGTGATTATTAGTAATATGTACATTATTTTACTTTGCAAATATTTTTATTATTTACAACACAATTTGTATTTACAACTTTTGATTCAGAAAAAATTAATTTGAGGTTAGTTTATATACAAATAAAATAGTATAAGTTTTATACAAATATACAAGGAATTTATTTACAAATCATTTTTGGATTTTTGAATGAACGACCCTATCTCCCCTACTTTATTCATGGTCGATCAGGTCAAGTCTTGACCTTCTCTCGGGGTTTGGTTCAGTGTGTATTTACTTTGTAAATACATCCTTTATTTTTCTTTTCTTTTTATTTTCTTATTTATTCGTTTATTTTGAATAAAAAAGTGTTAAAAAAACATATTTAACAAATGCATGCAAAATGGTAATTTCATGAAATTAGTGGCTATTTACAGGTGTTTGACCGTGGAAATGAAGCTAAAATAAAAGAACAAAGGCGATAAATTGTGGATTCATCATTCCCCTATAATTTACCTTTGCTAGTCCCTTACCAAAGACTTATTTGGAAAGTGAAAACAAAAATAAATAAAAGAAAAAGGAAAGAAGTTAGAACAATGTTGACTTTTAAACTTATCTTCATAAAAATGTACTATGGAGATCTATTGGACCTTTAGCAACTCTTTCCTCGAGGAGCGGGGATATTCCCTTCTAAGTTCAAGTACAACAAGCTCAAGAAGAGTGGATGGAGAAGAGAATGGAGGGTGGCCAGTGTATCTACCTATCCCTGGATACAAGACCATTGTAGCCAAGTCATCCGCTGCAAGCTCACAAATATTTGACTTTGAAGCTCTTATTTTTTTTCACTTGTATATACACTCCGATATGCACTTTACTTTTCAATCAAGCCCATCAAATTTTGGAGATTCTGCATTTTTTTCGATTTTTTTTAAATATACAAGGTGTTGCATGTACAAAAGGAGTTTTTACTCTTGAGCCGGTAGACTATCCCTCTTTTGAAGCATAATTACAACCCCACAGCATCCTGTCTTTAGATCTCAACATCACCAAACCAGGTTGAGACACACTTCCCACTAAAGGATGACAAGAGGTTCCTCCTAGATGTACTACAATCGCATGCTTCCCCAAGCCAAAAGAATCTACCCCCTCACAACCTCCTCCATGAAGAGCTACATGTAGAATGCTTTGTCTTGCTTTGTGTAAGGTAAGACACGGTCTGAAAGAATCATGCATGTATTATTAGATATTTTACTTAGACTTATCTAGATAATATGTGAACAGAGTCTTATGGACTCAAACAATTAAGTCACTAGGACCTGAAAAGCCTTAACTCCAGTTCTTATAAGGTTCCTCTGAAATAAAGTGGATTAAGGTCCAACTAAGCTCCATTCATCAAATTTATTCCAGACTTAGTTTAAATGTCAACACTATCCTAAAAAATGCAAACATGCCAATGCAAGAAAAAATGTTCAATGCAAAGAAAAGAAAGCAAAATCTTGTGAAACAATTTTCAAATTTTTGAAATTTTTAAGAATTTTTGAAAATGATGCGCATGCAAATGTTTTTTATATATATGCAAATAATTATAAATACATATAAATATATACAAAAATTTCCTTTCTTTTTTTTATAAGGGTTAGAGAAGATATACACATATTTACTGGGGTAAATTAATTATTTACAAGAATCAGGTGAAAAGGAGTCACAACTCGAGTAATTTATACAAATATATACATAATTGGAAAATTTTTTTTGTATTTATTATATTTTTATTTTCTTTGTGATGCACATATTCCTCAAATTTATTTGAAAATAATTTTACAAATAATTTTGAAAACTATAGTCCAAAATAAATTTTCACACAATTTTACAAACATTTACAATCATTTGAAAACAAATTTGCAAACATTTTTTAAACAGTATATATAGATTTTCAAAATAATTGTTCAACCTTTTTTCAAAACATTTGCAAATATTTTTATAAAATCATTTTTCTTCACACAAAGAGAAAAACTTTTACAAGCCACAATATTTTTACAAAGGTTGAAAACATTTTTTAAACATTTTTGAAATAGTTTTCTGAATATTTTTCAAATAAATTTTTAAACTACTTTCAAAATATTTTTAACCTGACTTATTAGTCAGTATGTATAAGAAAAAATTTTGAGGAAATTTATGCATCTTTTTATATGATTTTTTTGTATTTATACAGTATTTTTAAAAATATGAAAGTACAGGTTATGGCTAAAGTGTATATGCCATATATACGACACCCCCTATACTTAGCTCGAACTATGTACTCATAGTGATCAACGAGCTGCAAAGAAAGACATAACTCACGCTAAGTATACAAATCAAAAAAGAATAATTTACTACAATGACGAATAAAATAATAAAATCAATAGAAGTCGATGATCCCCCTATACTTAGGGTCAAGTAATCCTATGTATAGAAGACTGTACACAAGGGGAAACCCGAGGAGTAGAATGTATTGGTTTTACCCCCCTAGACTTAGGGTAAAATATCCCTAAGTATAGGCAGCAAAATAGAGGTAAAAATAATCAAAAGAATAATCACAAGACTGACACCCCCTATAGTTAGGGTAAAGTACGCCATAAGTATAGCATAATCATGAGATGGAGACGGGGTGTGCAGACAGAAATAATGAATGATATGGACAGATGGATCTATACAATTTTGAACAATGTTGAGGTGCCTCTCAACAAGCACTAGAGCTTACTCCCCTAGCTAGGCGCGAAGGCTAGCATAACATCGTATCGAGGTCTAGGACGGTATCAGTGAGGTGTATACCGTACTGTCATTGTAGTCGTGATGAGAGAACAACAACGAACTCAACAGAGTAAATGACGACGCCAGGTAAACAATCAAACGGGTGTTTGCTACCGGGTAAAGATATGGGAAGATGAAATCGAACTCATGTAGCATAAAGGAAATCGTCGGCTCAAGACCTGAATGGAGTGAATTGATGGAGTTGAAGAAGTTGAACGTGGAGAGAGAAGAATCTATCAGTGAATCTTATACGTCAATCACCGTCTCGAATATATAAGGATGATCAAGATTAGAAGACTCATTATAAAGGTTGATATCTGATCCATATAATATAGATAAATCATTGAAATCATCGAATACCTCAAAGATCAGGTCATCCTCGCGAGGGTTGTCAAGGAGAAAAACCTCAAACTCATGATAAAAAATATCAGAAGACTCGGTCTCATGATCCGACAAATATACATTCTCAAAAAGAGAAACCGAGTACACATGGTCCATGGCATCCTCCCGCAAATAACCCTTTGGGAGTAATGTTGAATCATCAGGGAATTGGGGATCTATGCTGACAAATATCAAGTCCTCCAAAAATATATTGACCTCATCAAACGGGAGGACATATGGCTCAAATAAGGGACTACCTATGTCTGTCAAATCCAAAATCGTCCCTCATCAAGCTTTTTATGCTGAGATCGATCAAAATGTATATCTGAATCTGAGAAGATCTTCTGAAGTATAGATACTGAATCAACTGGGCATGGACACTGAAATGAGTCAAAGGATGATTGAGATGTGGGCTCCTCCTCTATTTCCTGGGGTACGAAAAGATCTAGAATCCAAGAGTCATCGACATGAAAGTGCGGGACTGGCTCAAAATCTGACTGTAAATCCAGTGGGTCCTCAACCAATGTCCAGCTATCAGAACTCACAATGGTAGTCAACACATCCATCATATGAAAAGTAGTAGCATCCATATCTTCTGATTGGTGTGTGCTATGTGAATCTGCATGATGTCTCACATACTCAACATGTGTCATATCTCCCTCATGTGTTGTCCCTCATGTATATGGACTATCTAAATGTGTTCCCAAGATGGTCTCAAATAAATCCAGGTCGGGACTGTGGTGTGAATCACCACACGAGGTAATAACATATGCAATTTGTTTAGCGGTCATCCCCCTCACAGTGATATGGATTAAGTTAGTCATCGAAAATCCATGATCCGAAAATCACCTCAAAAGATCAAGCAACCTCGACAATGAATCTCTCAATGGCTACTGGGGGTCAACTGAAAAATCATGAATATAAGACCGCATCATATCAACTCTATGCTGGGAAAAATCTCTGCAAAAATAATGATCGTAAATCTCCCCACATAGCAATCTTCCTTCCCAACTCTCTATATGCCATCTCAATGCTCTAGTCTGAAGTGAGAAAGGGAAGGTCATCAACATCAGATCCTCAGAAGTGATATCAAGGTATGATCGTTATTGACAAAAATCCTCAAACTCAGATATATGCAGAAAAGGTTCCTCATGCACTCCTCCTGAAAATTTTGACAGTAGATTATGAACTGGTGATGAATCCCCATTCATCACTTTCTTTTTTTTGCTAATTATCTTGGCAATGCATCACGTAAATAGGTGTAAATATAATAACTTAGCAATATGTATGCATGTGTTAATAGTGCATAATTGGCATGTATTTGTGCAAAAATAAAAGAATAAAGTACGAAGAGAAAAAGGAAGGAAGTATTTAGAATAAATACCGAGTGACCCAAACCACAAAAGAGGGCCAAGCATTGGCCTGATCGCCAAATAAAATACGTAGAGAGAGATAGGGCTACTCCACCTTATACATATCATGTGTGTACATAAATTATTTTTGAGAAAATAAAAATATGTTTTTACTTCCTTGTATATATTCCTAAAAATATAATAAAAATTAGAAAAATAAAAAAATAGAACAAAATTCTCTCTGTCACTTGTAAATAATACATGTATGTAGGTTTCCTTCTCTATTTATTTTATACTTGTAAATATATAATAAAAAATAACACAAAAATTGTTTTATATTCCAAAAATTATTTTGTGAAAAAATAAAATATAAAATTTGGGGTATCCTTGTAAAAATGATAGAATAAAAATAATTGTCCGAAATACATAGGTATTTTATACATGTATATAATACATTATACTATATATACAATAATTTATTTTTCATAAAAATATATAAAAATCACAGAAAAATAATTTGAAAAATAACAAACAATTTTCATGTTATACACTTTTTAATTAAATTCATTTACTATTTTTTTAATTAATTTGTAAATATTTTTGTAAATCCAAATTTTTGATTGGTCCACGGCGGATCGTTGACTCGGGTCAACACCCTCTTCTAGGGCTGGACTCGATCAGACTTCTCCACTGGACCTCCTTCTCCCATTTATTCGACGGATCTCACGTGCCCATTCTCCGAAACTTTGCTCATGCCTCCCCCATGGATCCAAGATCCTCACGGATCCCTAGGGAAGCACAGATCTTTCTCGTTTCTTGTGCCCCTACCCGATATCTCCAGCCACCAAGGACTACTATAAAACCTCTCATCCGTCTCCCCAGCTCGGCGGCTCGCGCCTCACTCCCTCTCGATACCCTAGAACCCTTCAGCATGATGACAACCGTCTGAGGAGCCCTTCGGTGGTCGATTCGGTGCAATGTAGCTGACGCTCGCTCTTCGTGGCTGGACCTACGCCGCGAGAAGACTCCATCGCCTTCTGCCGCTTGGTTGAGGCCATAACCCTGTCGACCATTCTCTCCTGGAGACCAGGAATCCATCCAAACCTTCAGGTGAGACTCTTATTCCTCGTTACCATTTCCATTCCAATCTTTCGTTTAATCGTTGCCTTCGCTCTGCCAACTCCGTCTAGCTGGTCTGAGCTCCATCACCCACACACATCTGTTCAGATACCATCGCACACTCACCCTCCATCATCCTATGCTGCCTGATTACCCTGATCTTAGCCCTAGTCGCCAGGATTAGGTCCAGGATCTCCCTCTATCGCAATCGCAGTAGATCAAGCCCCATTACTCATCGCTTCTTGGCTTTTCATCCATACTAACCTAGACCGGAGTTCACCTCCGAGTTAGAGCAACCTATTGCAGGTCTTGACACACGCAGAGAGCCCCCAGATCACCCTCGCCCAACCTCGTTGGAGCAGCTCCAGGCCCATCCTCGTTGAAGCAGCTCCAGGTCCCCGATGTCGTCTTGCCGATCAGACCGCTGGAGTATCTATCCAAGCCGGTCACCTGACTTGAAATAGGCCCACAATTTCATCGGTGCCTCCTGATCTTTCATCGGAGCCAAAGATCGCATCCTTGGGTCCGTTGAAATTCGTCCAGGTAGAGTTCTTCCAGATGCCTCCTTTGTCGTTGGATCGACACCACCTCCAAGACTCAATCTCAACCGCTCATCCATCTGATGTGTCAGACCATTAGATATCAGATCTAACGATCCCGTACGTCCCACGTCCTCAATCAGCTGACACCGTTCGATCTGCCATCTGACGCTTGTAGAGCCACACGATCACGCCCTACCAGCAACCTACACGTGGCCCTCCCACGTGCGACTCACGTACCTTTGAGGGTATATTGCTCTATTTACCCTGCATTCTTTTAGTTTATGTTTTAGTCTGCAAAATAAAAGTGATAGTTGGACCTTTTTGCATATTCGTCCTTGTAGTTTTTTATATTTGTCGTTTAGTCCTTCCTCTTTGGACACACGTGCTTGACCACGTGTGTGGTGGATTATTTGCAATATATGTCCTGAACTTTTCATGTGTTAATGATTGAATGAATATTTTCTGAATTTATATATTCCCTTATCAACGTTGATTAAGCGCATGTACGTATTTTATTGGATAAATTGTAGATTTGACCCTACGCTTTCTATGCTTGTTATTGTTTGGTCTATAAACTAAAATAAATTGCATTTAGGTCCCTATTATACGTGTGTCTTATTTTTAATCAAATAAATATTAAAGTTACTACAAAAATTCAAAATTTTTTACACATATCTCCTTCTACTGTATAGTATTTTTGATAATTTTTGTGACTGATCTCGATTTTATTTGATATTTTCTAAAGTTCAAAAACCCCAAAAATTGTCTCTGTCAATTTCAGAAAATCTACTAAAAATATAAAAATAGCTTAAAAATTCCAAAAAAATTCTGATTGTTTGTTTTGTCTTGCTTTAGTTTCATTGTGATTTTTTGTTTCATTCTCTCTTATAAAACTCCTAAAAATTGTAAAATACTAAAAACCACGTAAAAATTACTAAAAAATCATAAAAAAAAGTGTTTTCAATTTCTGTAGGTATATTTTACTTTGTATTTTCACTTAATATTGTTGTTTATATTTTCTAGGCATTTTATATATTTTTAAAGTACATGTCAATCTCGGCTGCACATTGTTTGCATTTTCTTCCTTCTTTTATTTATAAAAGATTAAATAAAAATCAGAAAAACACCATAAAATTCCCAAAAACATCTGAATATTTTAAAAACATAGAAACATTTTTGTCTTGAATTTTTGAGTAATTTTGAGCCTTTAAATAATTGGTTGAGTGAGTTTTTTTGCCTTTCTTTACTTCTTCTCTTAAAAAGAAAATAATATAAATAGATATATTTAAAAATATTAAAAACCACCAAAAATAGCTTTCTTGGATTACCTTACTACTTCGTAGGTTTCATTATGTGCTCCTTGTGTTCGACCGTGGTGGCTATACAAGGTTAAATAACTATCAAGATCACTTGCCTTGTTTTTATTGTTTGATTGATTCGCTTTGGTGGTTTGATTTTTCTCGTTGAGCCCGGTTCGAGTGGTTGAGGTAGCAATGACCTTTGATATCACTTAACCTTAGTTGCTCGGGCCGCTCATCAGAATGCAAAGGAAACTTCCTCCTCACCACCACCAATGTAGAGAGCTATGTGGAAGGTGCTGGTGCAAGTAAAGCCGTTGTCTGTGAGAGTCATGTGTACATTGTCAAGTGTTCAACCTAGTCTCATAAAGATGACATGTGCTCATAGCCTAGTGGACTCAAAGAATTAAGTCCGAAGTGGACCTGAAGAGTCTTAACCCGAAGCACTATAAGATTCCTCTTAGAATTAGGTGGATTAAGGTCTTAATCAAGTTCAATTTTTCAATTTAATTCCAGGCTAGTTTAAATGTCAATCATGATTCAGAAAACTGCACAAGTATATACAAAAATATTTTTATGAAAAATCTTTGAAAATGTGCAAAATTTTTGGAAAATGTGTGAATGAATGAATGCATGGATGCAGAAGTTTTGCAAATTATTTAGACACATTTACACAAGGTTTTTTGCAACCTTTTGTTTTTCAAACATTTTACGAAAAAATTTGTACTATATACATAGTTTTGATATCAAAATATTTCCAAACTTTTTACAATCAAAACATTTTTACAAAAATTTGTAAAAAATTAATTTTTATAAATAGTTATGTATGTGCAAGAAAGAATTTTATTTACAAGAAAAAATTTAATTTTTTGTGATTTTCAGGCAAAGGTTTTTAGACATTTTATTTATTAACACACTCACACAAAGTACGAGTTATCGCTAAAGTATATATGAAATATAAACGACACCCCCTACACATAGATCGAATGATGTCCTCATAGTGGATCAAGAGCGATGAAGAAGACATAACTCGTGCTTAGTATAGGGAAGTGAAAAGGAAAGCTATACTACAACGATGAATCAAAGAATAAAACGAAGGGAGCTCGATGTTCTCCCCCTATACTTAGGATCAAGTACTCCTAAGTATAATATGTTGTACATAAAGAAAAACCCGTGTGGTAGGATGTACGAGGTTCCTCCCCTATACTTATGGTGAAAGGTTCCTAAGTATAGGCAACAAAGGAGAGGTAAAAAGAATCAAAAGAATAATCAAGAGTCAGACACCCCCCATACTTAGGGTAAGGTACACCCTAAGTATAACATAATCATTGGATGCAAAGGGGGGTGTAGGACTAATGAAAGAGATGATGTGGACATCTGGATCTATACAAGGCGGAAGACAATGATAATCAGGCATGAGATGCAAAAGATGTGAGTCAAAGACCACATCTCATGCAAAATGAATAGAGACCATGTCAATGACCATTTGCTCATGATCTAGATATGGTTTGAGCTGCTGCCCATTAACACGAAAGGTAGACTCAGATGACAACTCAGATATGTTAATACTCCCATTGTCATGTACCTTTCGGACCATGTATGGTCCCTTCCATTGGAAATAATCTAAACATGGCATCAAACAACCATACTCTCTGATCTGGCTCAAACTACTTATGACTGATATGAGAATCATGCCATTCCTTCACTCTCTCCTTGTAATGTAGGCAGCATGAAAACGGTGAGTCTCTAAGATCCTCCAGGGCTGCCAATTCTGCCTTCCTTTGATCTCCTATACTCACTATATCCAATAATATATCTGTGACAACCCAAAATGACTTGTGCAACAAGTAAATGGTAGGGCTTGCCATAAACAATACGAAAGGGAGATGTACCCAAATGAGTCTTGAAGGAAGTCCAATATGCCCACAAGACCGAGTCCAAAAGCTGTGACCAATCCTTTCGATCTGGGCCGACTACCTTCTGTAATATCATCTTGATCTCCCTGTTCGATACTTCAGCAAGACCATTGATCTGAGGGTGATATGGAGTGTCTACACGATGGTCAATGCTGAACTCGCTAGCAAGGGCCTTTACCTTATCGTTAACGAAATGAGACCCCCCGTCAGATTTCAAAACTCTAGGTACCTGATGAATACCCATTCATCACTCTTTATTCTTCTATTTTAGCTACAAAAACCTTTGCAAATACATGTAGATATGTGTAAATACAAATAATTACCAAAAGCATGCATTGTGTAAAAACCTATAATTAGCATGTTTTTGTGCACAAAATAAAAGAATAAAGAGCAAAAAGAAAAAGAGGGAAATATTTAGAATAAATATTGAGCAACCTAACCCAAGGGAGGGCTCAGCATGGGCCTGACCGCATAAAAGTCAAAGTAGAGGGAGATAGGAGCTCATGTGTATATACTTCTAAAATTATATTTTCCTCACCCAAAAATATGCTTGTACATATTTTGTGTATATTTAGAAAATATCAAAAAAACAAAATAAAAATTTAAAAAATCAAAAAGTCAAAAAAAATACCCTTTCACCATGTGCATAAACCACACCATTGTATTTATTTAACCTTGTAAATAAATTCAATTATTTTCTAAACTTTTTGTAAATATTCTATGTTACATATTGTAAATATATAAAATAACAAGAAACAAAACAAAAATCAAATAAAAATTACAAAATTGAAAATACAAAAATACATTGTATAAATACCATGTATATAAATGTATTCAACCATTTATTTCACCCTTGTATATAAGTGATAAAAATAAAATAAAAATATTCTTTTATTCCTCATTTTATCTTGTAAATAAATAAAATACAAAATGAGCATAAAAATACATAAAAATAACAAATAAAAAAATCAAAAATAAAAACTCCATATAGTGTACACATACCTATATATATAGCTACCCTATTTTTATTCCCAAAAATTAATTAAAAATCACCAAAAAATAGAAAAAAATAAAAGAAAAATATTTCATGTTTTGAGTTTTCTTTAATTCGGCCTATTTCTACCTTAAAATAAATAAACAAAAATCAACTGCACGTGGCAGCTTCTGATTGGTCCACGGGGGACTGTTGACCCCGGTCAACTCCCCCGCGGACTCCTTCCTTTTCTGGAAGAAGCGCGCCACCCCATCTTCTCCGATTTTTCCACGCGTCTCCAGGCTGTCTCCCACGCAAATCTCATGCCCGGATTCTTCGCCTATCATCCATCTTCCTCGCCCGATCTTCCGCCACGAAATCAACACCTTCCATCGCTGTCGCCCCTCAACCCTAATCGCCCCTGTCACCTTATATATTCTTCCCTCTGCCGCCTCCGCGCCCCATCTTTGGACCATCTCCTTCTTCCCAGTGACCTCCATAGGCATCGCGAGAGTGACAGCAAGCGTCTGCCCTTGTTGCAGTGAGGTGAGGAAGCGAATCCATTGATCCGGCGAACTTCGCCGCCACTGCTCCGCCACCAGCGTCGAGCATCGAGCCTCAGGCCTTGACGCCCTTCGAGGCTACGACCAGGAGTTAGCCACTCTCCAGCATAGTCTTCCGCTCCACCCAAGTAATCAATTAGCTCTTCTATTTCTTCCAATTTCCGATTTCGCCCAATTCGTATCTCCGACGCATTTCTCCAATTCCGACCATCTCGCGTAATATCTCGACCTTCCGACACCGCCATCATCTCCGCCAGACCTCTCCGCACCTTCTTCGCCCCTCCACACAACCCAGATCGCACAGGATCTGGGAATCGAGCTCCTCCGCCGACCACCCTCGCCGGAGCTCGCCATTTCGACTCACACTCCACCTTCACGCCGCCTAACCGGGTCGAGGCACTTTGCCCTCGACCCGCGAAGCTTCTGAACTATTTTGCAGGTCAAGAGGAGGCCGTCTGAGGCTTCTCGACATCTTCCCAGGAGCTTCTCCTCTCCCGACCTCGCCGGAGTCTTCCAGGGCTCGGCCGGGGTATTGGAGACCCGCAGCAGCTGCGCAACTTCACGCCGGATCTTCTCCGACCTTCAGGCGCAGCTGAGGAGGACCGGAGTTCACGCAGGAGGCCGGCGAAGTTCGCCGGCGTCGAGTTCTTCCTCCATCTTCCAGAGCCGTCCGATGCACCCTCTGCTCCAGTTCTCATCCTCGCCGTCCATCTGTTAAGGAGCAGCGACCGTTGATCCATCTGAGGAGCGCATCGGAACCGTCCGTAGCAGAGGAGAGAGAGGCCCGGAGCCCAGCACCGCTCGATCGTCCACGTGCCTCTCCCTTGACCGTCGATCAGAGCCAAAGGCCAAAGGAGTGAAGCGCCAGCTGTTCCGAGCCGTCCGATCACCACGTGGCGTCCATCTGACCGTCGGCGAATAAAGGGGTAAATATCGTAGGGCCCCCTCGTAGTTTGTCATTTACTTTTTAGTACTGTAATTATTTTTAGAAACTTTTTCACTTAGGGTTATTTGCAGTATGGACCTCGTGCTTTATTTTAATTGCATGTATGCCCCTGTGTGTGTGTGACCACGTGCGTCGTCACGTGTGTATCTGGGCATTTTACATATTTCGTCCTGTAGATCTGGGATGTTATTCATTGAATGAAATGTTTTGTTTATTTGCAAATATACCCCTGTGAATGCTTTATTTCCGCATGTGCGAATTTATTGGGTTTTTTTGCAATTTCGACCCTGGGCTTTTGATACGGGTTATCAAATAGCCCTTGGACTTAGTTTTTCTTGCAATTTGGTCCCTGTGTGCCCCAGCCACGCGCCACGCACGTGACTTGCTGGGTATTTTGCACCTAGGCCCCCAGATCTTTGGGTATTTGCACTTAGGTCCCTGTGCACAGTGCCCCACTCTTATTTTTGAATAAAATATCAAACGACCTCCAAATCCAATGAGATTTTGACACATGGCTCCTGTCATGGTGTAGGAATTTCTATGATTTTTGAGGACATTTCTGATTTCATTTATTATTTTTAAAAATTCAAAAACCTCCTTTTTAGCCACTGTCTAGGTTTAAAAATAACAAAAAAATATAAAAACATCCCCAAAAATTCCAAAAAAATTAGATACTGTAGTTTGCTTGTTGTTTGATTTTCTAGCCAATTTTGGCTAATTTTCATCAATTAAAAACCCTAAAAATTGAAAAACCCCTAAAAACTCATAAAAATTGTAATAAATAAATTAAAAATCCAAAAACAATAATTAGGGTGCCTAAATTTTCCTTATTCTTTCTAGATTATAGGAAAATTACCTTCAGGGCTTTTTGAGATCCAAAATTATTTTATTTTTGGGTCTTAAGCCTTGCTGGACAGTACCCTCTGTTTTTCGCATTGTTTGATTTTTAATAAATAATTTACCAATTAGAAAAATTCCAAAAATTCACCAAAAACAGTAAAAAACTTAAAAAATATAAAAACCATTTTTCTTTAATTTTTGCATTATTTTTGGAGTGTTTTATAAATTGTTGAAGTTGCCTTGCATTCATTTTATTTCATTTTCTCATCATTTAAAAAATCTAAAAATTATAAAAACAAATAAAAACACTAAAAAAAGACTCCCTTGGATTTCTGACTACATCGTAGGCCGCAAGGCCAATCTGTGCTCCTTGTGTTCGACCCTGGGAGCTATACCAGGTTAATCCTATAGCTAGATCGCTCTATTTTGTGCTTGCTTGTGTTTATCTCTGTGAGTGGTTGATTATTTTTCTTGATTGACGCATTCGAGTGACTGAGGTCGCAACGACCTCATTTTATACCTTTACCTCAGTTGTTCGGGATTTTGCGTAATCAGTACCCCGAACTGTGAAATGATATTCTTCCTCAAAAATCTTCAAGCAGTCCTAGCATCTGTAGTTCGGGAAGGGATGGTCTCAACCCAATGACTAGCATAATCTACAGCCAACAGAATGTACTCAAATCCCTGAATCTTAGGGAATGGACCCATGAAATCGATGCCCCACGCGTCAAAAACCTCACATAAGTGAATGGGACACATCAACATCTTATCATGCTGTCCACAAGTGCCCATCCTCTAACAATCAGTGCATCTATTCACGAATTCATCAGAATCTTTGAAGAGGGTAGGCCACCATAGGCTGAATTGGAGCACTTTCTGTGTCATTCTCCTCCCTGAGTGATGTCCCCAGGCCTCCAACTTGTGGCAGTAGATGAGGACGCTATGGTGCTCCTCCTGAGGAATGCATCGACGCTAGACACCATCCCCTCCTTCATGATAAAGGATGGGATCCTCCCAATGGTAAAACAAGGCCTTCTCTAGAAAGGTCTAAGTCGCTGCCTGGGCCAACCTTATGGAACTTTCTTGGCAACAAGATAGTTCACAATGTCAGTGTACCATGGGAGCGAAGCGATAGCGAGGATCGCCTCATCTGGGAAGGTTCAGAAATGGGATTAGTCTGCTCAGATTCCTCAAGATTCTCTAATTAGGAGAGATGATCCGTCACCACATTCTTGACTCGAGGATTATCCTTAATCTCAATATTAAACTCTTGGAGTAGAAGGATCCATCTAGTCAATCTTGCTTTGGCATCCTTCTTTTCCATGAGGTATCTGATGGTGGTATGATCAGTAAAGATAGTCACTCTAGATCCAATGATATGCGATCTCAACTTATCCAAGGCAAAAACTACAACTAGCATCTCCTTCTAAGTGACAGTATAGTTCCGTTGCACGTCATCCAATGTACAGCTAGCGTAGTGAATGGCAAAAGCCACTCCATCCCTCCTTTGTCCTAGCATGGAACCTATGATAAAATTGGAGGCATCCGTCATGATCTCGAATTGGAGAGACCAATCAGGTGGCTGAAGGACAGGAGCCTCAACAACTAGACTCTTGAGAGTCTCAATTGATGCAAGACACTTATCATCTATAATGAACTCGATGTCTTTGGTCAGCAAATCAGTCAACAATTGGGCAATTCTGCTGAAATCATAAATGAATTATCGGTAGAAACCGACGTGCCCCAGAAAAGACCGTAACTATCGCAAGTTGGATGGTGGATTGAGTTTCCAGATGATATCGACCTTGGCCGGATCAACCTCCATGCCCCTATTGGAGATGATATGACCAAGCATCATCCCTTAAGTCACCATGAAGTGACTCTTCTCCAAAGATAGAACTAGATGGACCTCAATGCAGCGCTAAAGGACATGGTCTAGGCAGTCAAGACAAGCATCAAACCCATCGCCATACACCGAAACTTATCCATAAAGACCTTTAAGCAGTCACACACCATGTCCGAAAAGATTGACAACATGCAACTTTGGAATGTTGCCTAAGCATTACATAGACCAAAGGGCATCCTTCTGAAAGCATATGTCCCGAACAGACATGTGAATCTAGTTTTGTCATAGTCTTCGGGCGCGATGACCACCTGATTGTAGTCGGAGTACCCATCAAGATAACAGTAATGACTCTTACCGGCTAGACTCTCTATAATCTAATCAATTAAAGGCATCAGGAGATGATCCTTCTTGGTGGACTGATTCAATCGTATGTAGTCCATACAAACCCTCCAAGAAGTGGGTACCCGAGTAACAATCTCCTCTCCAGACTCACTCACAACTGTTGTGATGCCCGTCTTCTTGGGCACCACATGTAATGGACTAACCCACTTGAAGACGAAGATGGGGTAGATAAAATCGACGCTCCACCATTTCGAGATCTCCTTCGTGACAACCTCTCGATGGTTCACGTTCATCCGTCGCTGGAACTCGCGTGATGGCCTAACGTCCTCTTCGAGATAGATATGGTGGGAGCACAGGGCCAGACTTATGCCCTGGAGATGAGCTAGATGCCATCCTGTCGCCTTGCGGTTCCTTTCTAGAACCTCCATCAAACTAGATTCTTGCTCTCCAGTCAATTCTGCTGAGATAATGACTGGGTACATCTCATACTCACCCACAATAAATCTATACTTTAGCGACTGCGGCAAGGGGGCTATTGGGAGCTAGAAGATCTGGTCTCTGAAAAGTCTGAGTGAAGGCGACCAAACCTACATGGGAGAACACTCGTTGATCACATAAAACTGGTGTAGACTGCTCTGCTGGTGTATCTGTGCTCTGTATCGGATCAGTCTCCACCCTAGTTGCTGGCTCTGTAGGAATAAGACAAGGTATCAACTCATTAAACTCTGCCCAATCCATATCTGACTCTGGGGGATCTGAATATGAATCATAAGGAAAAGAAACCGCCTCGCTATCCAGAACGAGGTCAGCATCCTCGAATGTGTCTTCTATTAAGAGTGTGCTCTCCAAGCCCTCCTCTGTTGAAATCTATGACTCAACAGTATCTGAATGTGAGAGGATGGCTCATGAAATGGGATCAGACCAAGCGGTTTCATCATCAGTAATCACAAAATTGCACTCTTGGTGGATGTCTCGCTCTGCCTCTCTCATCTGCTCTGAATCGCTTAGCTGCTCTAAGCTGGCTGAATCTCATGCTCTGGTCTCATCGATCATCTCTATTTGTATACTGTCTCGCTCGACGTGAAACTACACCTTCCCGCTATAATGATCGGACACTGCCTTGGCTGTGGCCAAGAATGGACGTCCTAAAATGATGGGGGTATTGGTCACAGACTCAGGGATCTCCATGTCCAATACAACAAAGTCTACAGGGAATTACATGCCCTAAATTATGACTACCACGTCCTTCAACAACCCCTTTGACCTCTTTACAGATCTATTAGCAAACTGAAGGATTGTCCTGCTATGTCAAAGAGGGCCAATCTCGAATTGGTCGAGTAAGGCTGCCGGAAGTAGGTTGATGGAAGAGCCGCTATCTAATAGAGTCTGATCAAATCTATGCTCATGGTTGTGACATCTGACATAGGGAGCTCCTGCATCTGGCCTCTTGGCTGGCTGACAGTTCTGAATGGAGAAGTAGGTGGCCCTAGTGAGCACATGGATCTATGCATGGTGGTTCCTCTTCTTCCTGTGAATGGTAGTCCTCTCTCTAACGTTCATCTGGAAGAGAGGGATGTGTCAAGTACCTCCTGTAAAGTCAACAAAATCTGAAATATGTTTCTTATCTGCTGGCTGAACTCTAACTGCTGAGATATTTTGGTTTTTGCTTTTTATTCCCCTTAGCCAAGCAGAGTGCTTGGAAGAAGGGGTTGGCTAGGCCCTCCTCAGATGGAGGTATAGTAGTGGGTCTCTATTATTGAGACGAGATAGAATCCATACAAACATCTCGAAGAATTGCAAATGGACTTGCAAATAAAGAACCCTTTCCTATATTATTTTTTTAGATTTTTCTTGGTAGTCTTGAGATATAGAAATAGATGGAAATGCAATAGGAATAGAATAGGTGGCCTCAGTACCACCCACGACTTCTAGACAAGCGGCATCAGCACCGCTCTCTGGCTCAGCATCTGAATGGCTGGTGGCATCAGCACCACCTCCTGCAATTGGTGAAGTGACAACCTCAATACCGTCGGCTGGATCTACATCTTTGGTGGCGTAAGAACCACCGTCGTCATCATCATTATCATGAACGACATCAACACCGCTCTCCTCCTTGTCTGGCGCACATAAGTCCTCATGGTGTCATCGCTTAGACTAGGTGCCGTCGGTTGGCATCCTACCGTTCCTAAGTATGACAAAGTCAGCATCAAAGGTATATGAAGCAATATTACCCAAAGAATCACTAGGAGTGGTGGTCTATGTGAATTGTACCTGCTCCGACTTCCTCTTCATGTTATTCGGGTTGGGCTCGATCTGAGCAGGAATGGCAGCCTTGCCCTTGATGATATCCCTCGTCTCCGTACGGAACGCATCCATCTCCCATCTGAAAGTGGCCTGCTGCTCAGAAACAAGGCGGGCCAAATCATCGAGTGTTGGGTTCTCATAGGCTAGCCCATGAGAACCAGACGAGTTGCCATCTGATCCATATGTGTCATACCCTGGCACTACTTCTTCTCAATGAGCTCGATGCGGTCCAACTTCTCGTTGATGAAGCCCATATCAGCAGCGGATGACTCTGCCTGTGCTGCGACTGCTGATGAAGTGGATGGACCTGCATCGATCCGTGTGATCCTCTAGTAGGACGCAACCTGTTGGTGGGGCTTCTCCTGAGTGTAGGGTCGGGTCTGGGACATGATAGTGTAGTTCTCAGCCATCTCCTCATAGATATCCTAGACCTGATCCTCATCCTTGGCAAAATAGGATCTCCCACAAGATGCGTTTACGAGCCCCCTGTTCCAGTGCCAGCCCACAAAAGAAGCTCTATACTAAGTTGGGCTTGGATATGTCGTAATGTGCACATTGGTTGATAAGCTCCCTGAATCGGTCCCATGCCTCGTGAAACTACTCGTTGGGAAGCATGGAGAAGTTGTTGATGAGGGCTCACACTACATTCGTCCAACCAAGTGGATAGTACTTAGTCAAGTACTCATTCCGCAGTTGTTCCCATGATGTCACGTATCTCCCTAAATGCTGCAGCTAGTAGGCATCTCTGTCGATGAGGGAGAATGGAAAATCCATCATCTTGATGGTATCCTCAAACACTTGTCGATCGTGGACTGTGCTGCAGATCATCTCAAACTCTTGGAGATGGAGATGTGGCTCCACGATGCGTAGCCTGTGAAATCTGGGCAGTAACTGGATAGTCTGAGGAGGAAGCTTGAAGTCTCTCAAAATGGCAAGCAGCCGAATCCAATGATGTGTCAGATTTTCACCGGGGATGTGCAACTCTCTCATGGGGCGTGCTGGTCGGACTGGCTTTGCTGGCTCATCTGGAAGTGGTCCATCTCCTCCTCCTTGCTCTGGAATCTCACTCGTCCTCCACCAGCTCTGTTCGGCTCTTCTCTGTGTGCTCGCATCTGAGCCATCTCCCTGCGCATGTCAGCCATGAAAGCCCCCTCATCTCTAATCTATCGCTGCATAGTCTCCAGGGATGCTAATAGGGAGTTGTTGATGGCACCCTGATCAAGAACATACGTGTGATTCTGGCTAGGTCCATCAGTGCGCTCCTCGTTGCTGGTCATGGTCTCTGAAAGGGAAAAGACCCAAACTCAGGTGTCGCCAAATGAACATACATCTGTTGCGGTCTCTGCTCTGACATTGTGGGACTGGTAGAAGGGTGGTCGAGGGGGAACAGTGCGGACTCAAACTCGGGTTCGGAGAGCGGGTCTGGGCTCTCACGAACTAACCTAGATGAATGGGGAGGAGTGCTCGAAAGCAGTGCAACCAGAGGCTACCTAAGGGATCTCTGGCACATCATCGTGATGTAGAGGAAGGCAGGTAAGATCTGGAACAAATGAGATATGGAAAACAAACCCCCAATTCACCTACTCAACACTAAGCTGATGACCGTAAAAGTTCGATCTTTTATCTTGTTGATTTCATTAGGTGATAATTCAGTTTTTCAAAGCGGTTATGCGAGCTAGTAGGAACCCAAAGCTCTTAACAGACTGTCCTATATAAAAGGTCAGTAGTCTATCAAGAGTTCGGGTATGGCTCTATCCTAGTATGCGCATCACTCTCTCACTCATCCAAACTAAACAAGGTGGGGATTGCTCTCCCAAGACAAATTTTTCGGTGAGTGTCTTTTATGATCAAGTACGTTTAGTTGTCCCAATTTTATGGTTTTTCTTTTTTAGGTCTTTTTCAATAGCAAACAATGCCTAACAAATTTTTCGATCTTCTGGTTATTTTAAGTCCAAAATAGGGGGAGAAGTCGAAAAAAATGATGTGCGATCAAACACAATGATGCATGCAGAGTAAGAAATACATACCTAACTCTTGCTCTCTACATGCAGGGTGATACACGCATAAAATAAAAGACAGTAATAAAACTACCTATATGATGCAATAAGAAAACGACCTTATACGAAGCAATTTCTACACAAGAAGAACAGTAGCTAGCCAATCAGACCAAGTTCGGAGTCCGATCTTGGGAACCACTCGAGGCCCGCTACAATGGGTCCAGCCAGCGCTGTATGTGGTTCCTCACGACACATGGACTCGTGCCTAATTAAACTAACGTTTTCTTGTGAATTAATTAACTAGTTCCAATTAACAATCTATAGGTGCGAGAAGATAATTAGGGTTGGGACTTAATTAATTACGTCATACTTCTTGATCCAAAATCCAAAATGAAGGGGCTCTATGTAGAAGCAGAGTGCGCTTCTTGATCGGTGTACTCATCCATCATCACAGGATAAAAGTCGTCTGAAATTCGCAACTGCCTCATTTGCTCTCCTATACAATGCATTCTCATCTCATCAAGGTAAATGCTCAGGTCTCGTATTTGGTCAAGTTGGTCTCCTCGGACATTACTCATAGCGTATCCCGAATGGGATAAAGAGAAGATGAGAAATCGATCGGAGTTCTGACCTCCCAAGAGAGTGGGCGAGAATGATGGGAATTAAATGAAGAAGCCGCAAAATCCGGTTGAAGTGAAGTATGGCCCATCATGAAGGGAGGGACATGAGAATGATGAAGAGAGGGAGGGTGGGTTAGAAGAGAGTGAAAGAAAGAGAAGGTGGCTGCTAGTGATAGAAAATAAGAGTGACCAACTCACGCCAAACACATTCAAATACAAAGCAAACCCCCAATTTACCAACACTACGTATTGTGAAGACCGTGAGATCTGGTCTTTTATTTTATCAATTTTAGAGTTATGTGATCAAACAAAAGTTGTACAAGCACTTAGGAGGCTTGAATAGGATTTGGGCACTACTCCTTAGTGTGTATGCGAGAAATTAAAAGCGCAAACAATGAGAGGGTTTCTCTCCCAATATAATGAGGAATTAGTTACGTTTAATTTTAGAGGTCAAGTTTAATTAGCAGTCCCAATTTTTTTAAATTTTTTGATTGTCTATTTTTTTATTTTTTTTCAAAGATAATGCCTATCGAGCTTTCTAGTTTCCTATTTAATTAATTTGAGTCCAAAAATAGGAGGAGGAAGTCGAAAAAGCCAATGCATGGTTAAATACGATGATGAATGCAGAGATAGAAAAATGTGTACCTTGCTCTAGCACTGTACATGCAATATGATCTGCGTATAAAATTAAATATTGAAAGTAAACTAACTATATGATGCACGTGGAAATTGGCCTTAGACGAGCAGTTTCTATTGACCGTAAACAACAATAGTTAGCTAACTGAATCGAGTCCGGAGTTCGATCTTGGGAGCCACTCGCTGCTCACCACAATGGGTCCTGCCAGCGTTGTATGTGACTCCTTACGGCATGTAGTCTCAGGTTAAATTAAACTAATATTTTTCAATTGATTTTTTGCCAAGGTCCAATTACGTTATATAGGAACAGATAAGCAATTAGGTGTTGGGCCTTACAATATTACACCACAATCAATCAAAATTCCTACGTCTAGGGGCTAAATCCACGAGAATCAGATAGCAAGTTATGGAGGTGAAATCTAAAACACGAAAAACAACGGTGAGGTCCCCCAAGTGCACCAGCACTTGGCGATATAGACCCCGAATAAAGTCCAAGTCCACAAGTGTTCAATGTCCTAAATTATTACAAGTCAAATGATTGTTCTCTCAAATCAAATAAAAGTCTTCTTCTCCTCCCTGCTCTTCCTCCTGTGCGGGACCTCCAAAAAGAAACTCCAAGTCGTCCTCCAAGCAGTTCCTTGCACAAAAATCCAATAAGAGATGATCAGAAGATATTTATAAAATAGAGAAATAACTATCACAAAATTGAAAAATGAGTACAAAGTCGTGCGCCCCGACAACGACGCCATTCTGATGACCCGAAAATTGACACGATTAAGATGTAAAAAATATCACAATGTCGTTCTCAACTACTAGAATTGGTCAACGGAAAAAATTTTGTTTTTAACCACTTAAGAAAATAATCAAACAATCAAATGCAAATGTAAGCGGTTTCGCTATTCTTTTTACCTGGTATAGAGACCATGGTCGAACACAAGGAGCACGATTTAAAAACTAAGTAGTCAATTTTCGAAATTTAATTTTTTAGTGGTTATTATTTTTTATATTTTTAAAATTTTTCAAAACAAGCACAAATGAATAAAAACACACAACACTACACTCTTTTTGTATTTTTCAAACTAGTTAAAAATGCTCAAAAAATTACAGAGAAAATGTTTTTGTGTTTGATATATTTTAAAATATTTTAAATATTTTTTCAAAATTTTCTAATGTTTTTGTGATTTTATAAAAATTAAACTATGAAAATCAAAGGAAACAATGCACAATAAGGAGTATTTTGCAACTTAAAAATACTTTAAGTATGCAATACTACGGGAAATTATTTTTAATATATGCTACAAAGGAATATCTACAACCAGAGACTGAAATTAGATTTTTTTATTTTTCTAGAATTTTCTACAATTTTTTTAAGATTTTTGTTTTTTGCAATTTTTAGAGTTTTATATAGTTAATGCATGAAAAATGCATAGAAACTAAAAGACAAGAAGCTCACCTACAATAAAGTTTTTTTAATTTTTAGGCTAATTTTTCAATTTTTATGATTTTTTTGTAATTTAAAGCAAGCAAAAAGACATTGTTTCTGAATTTTGAATATATCAAACATCAACAAAATGCTATGAAAAAATTAGACATGCAGAAGAACATATCAGGAACATGCAAAACTTTTTTGAGAATTTATCGAACAATAAAAATATTTATTTCAAAGAAAACCAAGTAGACTATTAAATCTGGAAATAAAGGACTATTTTGTGATATCCTCAAAAGTTCAGGTCTTTGTATGACAAGGATATAAAGATGGGAAATGTATGCGTCTTCACATAATAGCCACGTGAACATCAAGTGAGCTTGCAGTTTAGAACTGCATTGCAAATACAAATAATGTTGGGTGAGTTTCAGCAATTTACCCAAATGTTGTGTTGAACTCCGACGTGGTCTCTTTGTAATATTGGAACCCTTTGGTGGGTTGAATGTAATTGATCAAAGAAAAATTATTCCTTCCCACACCTAGGGTTCTATTTCGTTCTTCTAAAGCAAAGGGGGAAGAGAGGGGGCAGCCGCCTGATGAACCACATTCGTCACTCTTTATTCTTTTATCTTAGCTAGATATTTTGGCAAAACACCATGTATATAATTGTGAATACTATAAGTTATCAATAAGCATGCATTTATTAAATACCAATAATTAGCATTCATTTGTGCAAAAATAAAAGAATAAAGAGTAAAAGAAAAAGAGGGAAATATCTAGAATAAATATTGAGTGACCTAATCCCAAGAGAGGGCCAAGCAATGGCCTGACTGCCAAATAAAATAAGTACAGAGAGATAGGGCCATTCAACTTGGTGTATAATCCATCTTATATGTACATATTTTATTTTTACAAAATAAAAATAAAAATGTGTTTCTAATCCTTTGTATATATTTCTAAAAAAAACAAAAATGAGAAAAATACTATTAAAATAAAAAAATAATTTCCATCTCTACATATCACATGCATACATATATCATCTTCTATTTATTTAACTCTTATAAATAACTCATAAAAATAAAAAATTATTTTATACTCTAAATTTTATATTGTACATAAATAAAATATAAAATTGGGGTATTTGTACAAAAATAAGAAAATAAAAATAAAAGTATAAAATATATAGATATTTTATTCATGTATATAGTACAATATAATGTACATAACATAATTTATTTTTCATAAAAAATAAAACTCACTAAAAATAGTTTGAAATAAATGAACATTTTCATTTTGAAATAATTTAAAATAAAATCATTTTCTATTTTTTATTTATTTTATAAATCTTTTCTATTTTCTATATTCTGATTGGTCAAAGGTGGACTGTTGACCCCGGTTAACTTTCCCCCCTCGACCACTCTTCTCACGGATCTGGTTTTCAGCCTGATTCTGCCTAATTTTCCTGAGATGATCCGACCTCCATTTGCATCACTCCGAGGCTCTGAATACCGGGGAACGATACGTGATTCACGCCCGATGCTTCCAAGAGGGATCCGCTCCTCGGATTGCGCGCTTTCGCTCATATCTTCTCGGACCCTGAGGGGTATATAGCCACATGGAGCGACCATTTCTTCCGCATCTTCGGCCATTGCCTTCGTCTCCTAGAGCTCCATTCTCCTCCTTGAGTGACAGCGAGTGAGTGGTAGTGTCGTAGCGAGGATTCGAGGCCTCTAGCCCTAGGTCTGGGGAGCCTTCTCACCGTGCTCCGCCACAAGGTGAGCCGAGCCTCTAGAGACGTCGATCCATCGAGGCGAAGAACCCCGAAGGTCGCTGTCCTCCAGCATAGGCGAATTCCTCCATTAGGTAGCTTATATAACCTTTAGTTTACTTTAATTTTGACCTTTTCGATTCAAGTCAGCCAGCCTTTATCGGATCATCCCGCGTCACCGGACCATCTATTTGTCGTTCCAATGATCCCTTCACCTCCACGAGACTCCAACCCATCTTCTCCGCCCCTCCGTTCCCCCTGGTTTGCCTAGGAACATGACTTAGGCCCTCCTTTGTCATCGCTTCACCAGAGGGCCCCGCTCCGCCTCGCCCCTTTACCCATTTCGCGTGCTAACATGTCGAGGCATTTTGCCCTCGACTCAGTTGTCGTTCTGTACAGGTTTGAACGAGAAAGGGACCTCATATGGAGGTCCAAACGCTGAAGCACAAGAGCTCCAGGTGCCTAACATCGCCGGAGTCTTCCAGGAGCTCTTGGGCTCATCGAAGCATACCAGTAGCTGCGAACCGTCTCCAGCATCGTTTCACCCATCCCACCAACTCCGGAGGACATCCCAGACGCGCGTATAGACCAATTGAAGCTCGCTGGAGGAGAGTTCATCGGTGTTCTTCCAGAGAGCATCCCAGACATTGGATCGAGCATCTGCGCTAGTTCTAATCTCAGACGTCCATCATTCGAGGATCTTGACCACCCGATCCATCTGAGGATCAGATCAGAGCCATCCATCATTGAAGGGATATCCGAGAATCTCCACCGTCCGATCTTAAGTGAAGCCCCCTCGACCGTTCGATATGTAATAAAAAGGGTAATTTACATTTAGGCCCTTCGCTCTTTTTGCTTTTCTTGTTTAGTCCTGTAAATATTTTTCATTGTTATTTTTATTTTGGATAATTTGCATACAAGATCTCGTACTTCTTTTATTTGCAAAATAGTCCCTCTTTATGTGTTTCACGTGGTCTGTTACGTGTTATCTGGGTTAATTGCACATTCCTCCCTAAGCTTTATTGTAGTTATTGTTTGAACTTTTATAAATAAGAATGACACTTATACCCCTGCTTGACTGATTCACATGCCGACCTCGTGCGGCTTTGGGCTTTTTGCATTTTCAGCCCTATACTTCTTCCACGTGTTATTATTTGGCAGAATACTTTTCCATATTTGCATGTAGGTCCCTGTGTGCTGTGTGTTTTGATTGGTTGAAATAAATATCGAAAGTTATCCAAACTTCATGACATTAGGATACATGGCTCCTTCCATGATGTAAAAATTTCTCTGAATTTTCGGACTCATTTTGTTTTCATTTGTCATTTTTAAAAATTCAAAAATCCAAAAATTTGCTTCTGTTCAGATTTAAAAATCAACTAAAAATATTAAAAACCTCTAAAAATACAAAAAAATTACTGTACGTTTGTTTTGACGTGTTTTTGCTTCAATCCATTTTTCATCACATTTGGATTTATAAAAACCTAAAAATTGAAAACATTGAAAAAATTAGAAAAATAATTAAAAAAATCTTAAAAAATAAAAAAAATGCAGTTTCAGTTTCTGTAGTTAAGATTTTATTTTTAGTTTCTCATAAAATTATAGTTAGGATTTTATAGGCTATTTAGATATTTTTAAATAACCTTTTGATTCTGGCTACACAGTAGTTTGCATTTTTCACCTTTTTTCATTTTTATAAAATTAACTAAAAATCAGAAAAATTCAAGAAAAATATCAAAAACATCTGAAAATTTCTAAAATCCAAAAATATTTTTATTTAGAATTTTCATAGTGTTTTTTAGGTACTTAATAATTGCTTGATTGAGCTCGTCTATTCGTTTTTACCCCTTTTCTTAAAAACCAAAAATACAAAAAAAATTAAAACCTAAAAACCATAAAAAATACTTGTTTTCGATTTCCGACTACTTCGTAGTTTTTCCAAACCGTGCTCGTTGTGTTCGACCCTGGTAGCTATACCAGGTAAAATAAATAGCTAGACCATTATTTGACCTTATTTGTTTATTTTTATATTTGGTGGTCATTGTTTTCTTGATTGAGTCCGATCCGAGAGGTTGAGGTCACAAAGACCGTTGATACCTTCTTATCCCGGCCATTAGGTTTTCGCGCTCATCAGAATGGTGCTGTTGTCGGGGAGCACGGCTCAGTAGTTGGTTTTCTCATTCTTTTCTGCTTTTATTTTGGCTTGCATTGTTTTTATCATTTATTTCCATTCCAGTTTATCATATTTTATAATAATTGTGGTTTGACACATTTCTGTTATTTATTTTCTTGTGAGGGCCCGACGATCGAGGGCGGCTTTCCTCGGAGAGCCAAACCACCAGCGGGATTCAGAGGCAGCTTATTTCTGCATCAAGCCACAGGAGGATGCAGGAGGACCAGAGCAGGAGCGTAGAGAGCAGTAGTTTAGTCGTATTTTAGCTTTTATTTCACGCAGATTAGTGTTGTAATAATACAGGGCAGGAGAGACTTTATGGACTTGGTGTTATCTCGAGGTCTGTTTCGTCGAGCATCGGTGTGCTCAGGGGACCTCATCGTAGATTTTCGCCGAATTTGTTTTCACCGCTTTTACTTTCTGCTTATCTGATTTTCGAGGGTTTAGTCTTAGCCTTAGGATTTTCTCTGATTGTGACGTAATTGATTAAGGCCAAACCCTAATTATCTGCATGTGCCTATAGTTTGATAATTAGACTTAACTAATGAAATCACCAAGAAAAAGTCAGATTAATTAGGCTTGAGTCCACGTGCCGTGAGGAGTCACATACAACACGTGCAAGATCTGTTATGGCGGACATCGAGTGGCTCCCAAGATCGGACTCTGGACTTAGCTTGACTACCTTACTACTGTGCTTTCTGTGTAGAAACTGCTTCGTCTAAGACCGTTTTACTCGTGCATCATATATGTAGTTTAATTTCAGTCTTTACTTTATGCGCGGATCACCCTACATGTAGAGAGATGGATTCAGGTACGCATTTCTTACTCTGCATGCATCATCGTGTTTGGTTGCACATTGGCTTTTTCTCCTTCTCCTCCAGTTTTTGGACTTAAAATAATCAGGAGAAACAAAAATTTGTTAGGCGTTGTTTGATTGAAAAATATCTAAAAACAAAAACTATAAAATTGGGACTGCTAAATGCACTTGACCCTAAAAGACACTTCATATAAAAATTTGTCTTGGGAGAGTAATCCCCTCATTGTCTGGTTTGGATGAGCGAGAGAGTGACCCATACACTAGGCTAGAGCCACATCCAATTTCTTAGCAGACTACCGACCTTTTATACGGGACAGTCTATTGGGAGTATTGGATTCCTATCAGCTCGCCTAATCGCTTTGAAAGATTGATTGGTCACCAAATAAGAATTGACAAGATAGTTGACCGAGCCTTCACGGTCTTCAGCTCTGCGTTGAGTAGGTGAATCGGGGGTTTGCTTTCTCATCTTGTGAGTTTCCAGATCTCATCCGCATTCACTCGCCAAATCGAGACGATGGGCAGGAGGTCTCTTAGGCAGCCCTTGGCTGCACCTCTTTATAGCACTCCAGCCCGCTCATCTAGGTTGGTTCGTGAGAGCCGAGACCCGCTCTCCAAACCCGAGTTTGATTCTGCCTTGTTTCCCCTCGGCCACCCTTCTACCTGTCCTGAGGTTCCCGAGCAGATACCGCGACAGATATCAGATGATTTATCGACACCTGAGTTTGGGTGTTTTGCCTTTTTAGAGACCATGACCAATAGCCAGGAGGCACAGACGGCTTCTCAGCCCTGTTTCAAGTCACAGGCAGATCCGAGAAGCGGCGACAGTTCGTCCCAGCACTCCAGCCAGCGCAGACAGGTCCACCATGTTCAAGCGGAGTCGTACCAGCAGTTGCAACAGTTTTACCAGCCACCACCATCTCAGGATACTCAAACGGTGGTATTGAAGGAAATGGTTATATACTTAAGCGCATCACGGAAGCGTGAGCATCGTATAAATACGACGAAGAACGATTAATCGCACTAATTGTTCTATGCAACAGAAATTAAAAAAAATCATGCGACGAAACCACATGATCCAAGAACACTTCTCGGATCGTTTCGTCTAAACCACAAATAAGTAATAGGATTACCTCTTGAAGCGTGGTTGCGATCGAGTCTCTAAAAAAGAGACCTCCTGTCTCAAGTCTGATCCGACGGAGGAGACACTTGCGAGCACGGGGATGAACCGCGTGCTTCTCGCAATCCATGTTGATGATCCAAGCGGTGGATCTCCTGATCTCGACACACGAGATACATCGTCTTCTTCACGAGCGAGGCGCAGCGAAGGAGACGGAGATCTATGAGCAAATGATTAGGCAGCATAACGACGACGCTGCGGTGATGGAGAACCTCTCTAGGGCATCCATTGTGGACAGCCACATAAGAGGGATAGAGAGGGCTGACGTGTAAAGAGAAAGAGAGAGAGAGAGATGTGCTTCTCAAGCATTGTGTAAAGAAGAGCAATGGGGTGCCTCTGCTTTTATAACATTTTGAGATCCATGGATCTCAATCCATGGGACAACACAAATCCAATGGCTCTCATTGATTGTGTTTCTTTTAATGGTCAAGATTTGTGTTGGTAAAATCAACAATAAATCAATATAATTCAATCACCAAATCAAATCAACTAACATTGGAGATAATGGAAAGAGAGAGTGCCTCCTTCCATATACATGGAGTGGACGGCCACCCTTTCCTAATAGGAATAGGTAGCCGTCCCTCCTATTGGAAGGGGCATCTCAATGTAATCTCCCTTGATTACATTATTCTATGTATCTTCAATTTATTACAACAACAATAGTTGTAAATTATTCTACAAAAATAATTCATAATCATTTTGTGAATTATGCGATCTTGCCATTGGAAATTTGTGAATCATATTCACAACCCAAAATAAAATGTAAATTACATTCTCAATTTAATGTCCAATGTGAATCCAATTCACATCAACATTTAATTAACAAATGTAAATTACAAATAACTATCTCTTATATATTATAAATCATATTTATAATATATATGATTAATATGGATAGTGCTATCCACATTATTCATATCCATGATAATTAAATCACATTTAATAATCTTGGATCTCTATTCTCATGTGCCCAAATAATATGAATCACATTCATATTATTCATACTTTGATAATTAAATCACATTCAATTATCTCAGATAACTCTCTTTATAATATGAATCAAATTCATATTACTCGTGATAATTAAATCACATTTAATTATCCATTTTCTCAAAGCTCGGATACATAATATCAACAAAGAAATTATCTTGAACCCTTTTCAAGGATAATGCGCTTTCTCCGCGGATACTTGGAGATAAGGACAGGGCGATTGTATTGTTCCACGTATAGTAACTTGGATATTGAAATCGTATCTCAAATCCAGATCGCGGGCCTCCCATAGATGCTTGATTAAATCAAGACCGCAAATCTAATCTTCTCATTGCATCTGAATCACATTCAGATTAATGTCCAACATTTGGACCAAGATCAGATTACTTCTCTAATAAGAGGAGTCACTAAACTCCAGACCCGTTTCATCACTCCCTAGGAATGGAAGCGTCATGGTTATACAATCGTTTATGATTACATCACCCTCAGGTATTCCCAATACCGGTACATCCTGCATACTGGAAGACTCAAAATAAACACAAAGTATTGGATCAACTTTATACTGTCTACTTCATGGTTTTATCAGTAGGTTTCTCATTTGATCATTGGGAGTCGGTGTCGAACATATACTTTCCAAAAGCATATATCATACTTAGGTCTTGATCATATACTTTCCAAAAGTATATATCAAACCAACAATTCAGTCAAGCTTCCAAAACGAGATGACCGTTCGCACAGAATTTGATTCTTCCCAATATCTCATGAGTGAGCTCATGTGTTCCGGTTCAGTGACTGAACCTGTATGATCCCTTTGAGAGATCGTATTACTCATATGCCCTTATATGCACACCAGCGCATCGGTGTATAGACCTTGGTTAGGTCATCAACCTATTGGTCTGCCAAATGTACATACTCAAACATATAGTAACACATCTGTCTCCGATCAGAGGATGCATGCATGTATCATGATAGCATACGATATAGGACTTTGGTTATCTCGATCTCATTAAGTCAACTCTTTGACCTAACTAATCTGACACCTCCGAATTTCTATTCCTATGTAGAGGACCTGCATCAAGAGGTCGGTCAGATATCAACCTAAATGAGAAAGGATTGCCATCTCCTACTCAGGATGGAGATCATCTCTTAATAATCATTTGACGGTGCTTGATGGGTCCTCAATCTAACCCTTTAGATATTCATCCAAGCACCAGCCTCTATGATTCAATAGTTGAATCAACAGCTGTATGATTATTAAGATGGCTATAGTACATAACCCTAATTGTACTAAGGGAGCTATTATGCAAACTATTTATTTTTCATTTCAGATCACAGAATAATATTTGCAATAACATTTATTACGTAATGGCTCGCCATGGGCTCCCATGTCCAACAATCTACCACTAGCCCAAAGAGCCATTAATGGGCTAATCATTTAAACCCACACTCATGTGACAATCATATGTTATTTAGAAAATAACTAGGTAAGCTGATCAGTCACTCTGTTCCCGCGAGACTACGTCAAGTCCATTTACGGCACATGCATATCCCCAGTAACAGGGCTCACATTCAATGCGAATGTTGCATCTTATGCAACCAATACTCAATATTGTTAGTTATAGTGTCCTTGACACTACATCTTAACAATTACCATAACCAGTATTTGCATAATCTTTATCAGAATATCCGTATTCCTGGAGATCGCTATCTCTTAAGGTATCCACAGTTAAGACCTTTTAGATCTCTATCTATAAAGTCTTAAGTTGTTGAAGATAAGACTTTGAGATCACTATCTCAAAAAATCTTGTCATCTATGAAGATTTTGTTATTACTGTAATCAAGTATTTTTTTCTCCATATATGATTAGCAACACTTTACTACTCCTACTGCATGGTAGATATCTGGCTTTTGTACACATCTAGCATACACTCAGCTTCTCATAACTGATGCACAAGTGCAATCAGTTCTAGCATTCACTTCCTCAACTCTTTGAGGTGCTATCCCTTTAGATAGGTCAGTACCATTTCTTAAGGGAATGAAGCCGTTCTTGGAATTTCCATGAATGGAATATGTCCAAGGTGTGCTAGAAATGTGACGGTCCTAATACCCTCTTCTCTTTGCTTCTGAACAACTTCAGAACTATGATATAAGAGGTATTCTTGAAATCATATTTCAAGATATGGAACAACCAGATTATAAAACACTTATTATTACCCTTATATCATTTTAAATGATTAGGACATCATCTACATTTAGCATGATGAACATAAAGGCACTCCCACTAAGCTTCAATGGCTCATCAAGATTTTATCTGAAATCATAACACTCATAATTTCATCAAATCTTATGGTCCAACTTCAAGAAGCTTATTTGAGTCCATATATGGATTCCTTAGCTTTCACATCTTGCTTTTCTCAACCATGAAGCCCTGGGGCTACTTCATATGAATATCCTCAGAGAGGTATTCATAGAGGAATTCAATCTTGACTTCTTTCTCTAGAAGATCCATTTACACCTTTATGGGTCTTACCCATATAGGTGGATTCTCGAGGGTCCATATACAACACTTGTATATGAAGTCTACTTTAGACTTTATTGCTAACATCCATCTTTCCATGTCATGATCTTCAAGAGTTTCATCACATGAAATCCGATCATTGTCAGACTTAACTTACACATGGAATACATCCTCAAACTCATTTGAAGAAGTATTAGTGTTTCATCTTTAATTGTCCTTTTAGTTCCCGATTTCAGGAGCCTCATTATCTTCTCAAGATTAAATGAGTTCCTACACTTCATTCTTGATTCTCAAGAGAGTCATCCTTTAAGAATCATATTCTTAGAGATGAGATCTTTTAAGAATCTCAAGGTCATAAAGTAGGTATCCAATACCATCCTTTATTTTCCTAATGAAGTTGCACTCTCTAGTGCTCAATTCCAGCTTATTTGCATGGAATCTCATTAAGGGTATATAATGTAGTCTCTACTACATATATACCTGGAAACTAAGAGGAAATTACGCTAAAAGTCATCATTGATCAAATCATGTCACACATGATCCAATTGTATCTCCCTATAACTCTCTATTGAGTAAAGGTGTATTAGGAGGATTGAGATAGAAATGATATTCATAACTCCGTAAGGTATTCTTTGAATTTTATCTAACATGTATAAGATACCTAAGTTAGATCAAAATCATTTCATCTTTCTTCAAACTTTGGTTCTAAACCAAAATTATGAAATCTTTGAACATTTCAAAGGTTTCTTAGGTGAAGAGAAGAAATCTCATATCATACATAATCATCAATAGATATTACATATCCATAATGTTTATTATGATATAAATGATCCACATACATCAATATGTATGAGATCTTGAATACCTCGACATCTAACACCATTCCCAAAGAATGATGTATTGGACATTTTTACTTTGAATACAATATTCAAAAGTATGTAAGTTTTTGAATTTTAGACATTCTAAAGTTTCATCTCTTACTAGTCTATTGATTAAATTAATAGACAAATGTCCAAGGCTTGATGCTAGATCATTGTCAAATGATCTTCATTCTCCTATTGATCTTTCAAGGTTTAATTTTCAGTATTCGAAATGTTAATGAACCATTCATTATTTTTCTAATTTAGTAGAGTCCAAAAGATTTTAGATTACTATCTGAAATATCTCCATAATAACTCCTTATGATAGATTTATCGCAGAATTCACGTTTATTTCCAACATTTAGAAATAAACAATGAGTGTATATTAATATCTAGGTCATAGAGACATTCTCTAAGACCAAGGGCTCTCCCACTGAAATTATGAAGCCTTTAAATCCAATAGAGATTGTTGCAACAATTGCATCAATATCCATGTAGATAACTATAAACCTTAAGATCAAATTTTTCCAGTCTTCTAAAACATATGCAACAATTGCAAGTGTCATTAGAAGAATGAGATACAATTATTAGACTTTATCTTATCAAATAAGAAAGTCAATTTCAATGATTTATGTAGATTATTCTGATGTACTATCTGATTCCTTTTCTAAGGATTCTAAATAGATTTGATAGTCATACTATCAACACATCAACTCATTGTAGTATTGGCATTCATCCAACTATCTGGATGCCATATGGAAGTCACAGAAGTAGGTCAACTGTTTGACTTTCCTTCTTACTTGGGTCTGACCCATGCTTCCACTATGCTTCCTTCATCTATAAACAACCATTGCTTAAGACTAAGAATCTCTTATGTTAAATTCAAAAGAATTCAATGTAAGAGTATTTCAACATTTATACATGCTTCATTCAATTCATACAATGCGAATTTTATGAAGCTTCATGAATGACTAGAGCATAGACAGTAAAACGATGACACTCATCGAATCTGCATCCATCTAAACACTTGAAACATTGGTTTAGGTAGGTATTCAAACATTTTGAATACATCATCTCTTATAGAGCCACCATTCTGCACGATGTAGTGAACCATCTCATTCATGATAAGTGTCAAGAGCACATATGTATGTCATAATATCTTCATTGATTTTATAAGGGTTAATTGACAATTACGATCATCATCGACATGCCACTTCCAAATTACGTTTGATGATATCAAGACTATAGAGACATACAAACCCCAGGGTTGTAGTCCTATTATCTATTTAATTGTCATTCCTCATTATTGCGAGGAAACTTGCATATTGCAACCACATACATTATGTGTCCAGCTGCAAGTACAATATCTGGATCATGAGTCCAATCCATGATATTCTACTAGTTATTACTGAGTATATCATTGAGTGTGTTATAATGAAGGATTATGTGAAATAAGAAATTTGCATAAGTGTATTATATATATACATATTTTACTTTGATTTAGGAATTTATATATCAAAGTTGTCTTGCCTTGTCAACATTGAAAGTTCATTCCCTTAACACTTTCAAAGTAAGAGATTTACTTACCATTATATCTCAAGCAAGATCTGGGATCTCCTTCCTTATCTTTGTTACATGCCAATAATATGAGAATCTGCAACTCGGATAAAAAGAAGCGGGAACACATTCCAACTTGCAAGTCCATTGCATCTCCCAATTCAGTCTTTAACACCCGGGCCCACCACGCCTAAGGTGATGTTGACCCATCATTAATTGAACCAACCGTCAACAGGAATACAACTTGCTATGTGCAATCCTATGTCGCCCAATAATATGAGGATCCGATATTTAGTCACTATGCATACGTCCTTACTCTTTCGAGAAGCGAAGAGCCCGATCTAGATGCGCTTGCATACAGGAGCTGTCACTTCGGATAGGCGTCTCCTACATACAATCCCTGGCGACGGAACCCTTCGCTTTGACGAGAGACCATGGATGTTACTTATGTGATCCTCCATATCATATTCAAATTCTAATTAATCATTATGAATCATGTTCATTATAATTAATTCTTCCAAGGGAAATAACATCTCTATTCATAATAGAGTGTTTAATTTTAATTGGATTCCAATAAATCTTAATATTAAAAAATGATCCAATTAATATCCAATAAACATTTTTAATTGTAACTTGAGTTATGGTATTATCTCAAATACGTATTATTTCGAATTTTAATAATTAGAAATACATCATGATTTCTTAAGCATTACACTAACCCTATCCGTTGTCATGGCCAGTACTGATGAGAGTGGGACGGACCACATACGTTGCAACCCGCTATCCCAGTGCTCTCCGTCTAGACACCATATCCACCTCGGGAAAGGATAATGCAAAATAGTTTATTTCACTTTGTACTTGAGATGATCATCCGTTCTTCAACCGAAATTATACCATATAATAATAATCAAAAACAATTTTGACTAACATTATAATGAGATTTTCTAAACAAATCCCAAATCCTATTCAAGCAACATGTTTGTTGGAATGTAGATCATGTAGATCATGTAGATCATGTAACCAATTAGTGATCTAGATCACATCTAATCAAATATTGGTTAAGGCAATGTCATTTAAGGGAATAATTATCATCAAATATTTCACAAATATTTATGCATAATTATTCCAGGAAATTAAACAATTTAGTTTTGCTAATTAATTAAATGACAATCACTAGGTTCGTGATTGGGTAAGTATTTCTAGCAGTGACCCTCACATACTAAAAATACCATATCTCAATTAGTTTAAATCCAAATTAAGCAAAGTAAGTTCCTAAAGTTTGCTAATTTGATTTACAACAGAATCTAAGTGATTTGCACGAATTTCAAGGAATTTCAAATCCGCAATTAACATCTTAATTACGTTGAGATTCGCAGTACCCGTAACTGTGGATACATGTTCACTAAAATGAGCATAACTTGAGCAAACGGAATCGAAATCACGTAAACTCAGATCCTAAGCTTTCCTAATTTAATGGAGAACAAAATACAATTTCTATTTTCATGTTTAAATAATTTAAACAGTGCCGAAAATAATCTCAAAACAGAGATGCGAAAATGAAATGTAAGAAAACTTTCGCAAGCCCTAATGAACCCAAGTTGTCCTCAGCTAGTGGATCGTATCCAAAACCAACTACCTGAGGCTCTGATACCAATTGAAGGATATGGTTAGATACTTAAGCACATCACGGAAGCATGAGCATCGTATAAAATACGACGAAGAACAACTAGTTGCACTAGTTGTTATATGCAGCGGAAATTAAAAGACAAATTTATGCGACGAAACCACATGATCCAAGAACACTCCTCGGATCATTTCGTTTAAACTACAAACAAGTAATAGGATTACCTCTTGAAGCGTGGTTGCGATCGAGTCTCTAAACGAAGAGACCTCATGTCTCAAGTCCGATCTGATGGAGGAGACGCTTGCGAGTGTGGGGATGAACCGTGTGCTTCTCACAATCCATGTTGATGAACCAAGCGGTGGATCTCCTTATCTCAACACACGAGATCCATCATCTTCTTCATGAGTGAGGCACACCGAAGGATACGAAGATCCACGAGCGAACTATCGGGCATCATAACGACGATGCTGCGGTGATAGAGAACCTCTCTAGGGCATCCATGGTGGACGACCACATAAGAGGGATGGAGAGGGCTGATGTGTAGAGATAAAGAGAGAGATGTGCTTATCAAGCATTGCATAAAGAAGAGCAATGGGGTGTCTCTCCTTTATAACATTTTGGGATCCTTGGATCTCAATCCATGGGACAACACAAATCCAATGGCTCTCATTGATTGTGTTTCGTTTAACGGTCAAGATTTGTGTTGGTAAAACCAACAACAATTCATTTAATTTAGATTAAATCTATATTGATAAATCTATATAATTCAATCACCAAATCAAATCAACTAACATTGGAGATAATGGAAAGAGAAGAGTGCCTCCTTCCATATACATGGAGTAGACGGTCACACTTTCTTAATAGGAATAGGTGGTCGTCCCTCCTATTGAAAAGGGCATCTCAATGTAATCTCCCTTGATTACATTATTCCATGTATCTTCAATTTATTACAACAACAATTGTTGTAAATTATTCTACAAAAATAATTCATAATCATTTTGTGAATATTGCAATCTTGCCATTGGAAATTTGTGAATCATATTCACAACCCAAAATAAAATGTAAATTACATTCTCAATTTAATGTCCAATGTGAATCCAATTCACATCAAAATTTAATTAACAAATGTAAATTACAAATAACTATCTCTTATATATTATAAATCATATTTATACTATATATGATTAATATGGATAGTGCTATCCACATTATTCGTATCCATGATAATTAAATCACATTTAATCATCTTGGATCTCTATTCTCATATGACCAAGTAATATGAATCACATTCATATTATTCATATCTTTGATAATTAAATCACATTCAATTATCTTAGATAACTCTCTTTATAATATGAATCAAATTCATTTTCCTCGTGATAATTAAATCACATTTAATTATCCATTTTCTCAAAGCACGGATACATAATATCAACAATGAAATTATCCTGAACCCTTTTCAAAGATAATGCGCTTTCTCTGCGGATACTTGGAGATATGGACAGGGCGATTGTATTGTTCCACATATAGTGACTTGGATATTGAGATCATATCTCAATTCCAGATCGCGGGCCTCCCATAGACACTTGATTAAATCAAGACCGCAAATCTAATCTTCTCACTGCATCTGAATCACATTCAGATTAATGTCCAACATTTGGACCAAGATCAGATTACTTCGCTACTGAGAGGAGTCACTAAAATCTAGACCCGTTTCATCACTCCCTAGGAATGGAAGCGTCAGGGTTATACAATCGTTTATAATCACATCACCCTCAGGTATTCCCAATACCTGTACATCCTGTATACTGAGACTCAGAATAAACCCGAAGTGTTGGATCAACTTTATACTATCTACTTCATGGTTTTATCAGTAAGTTTCTCATTTGATCATTGGGAGTCGGTGTCGGTTATATACTTTCCAGAAGTATATATCATACCTAGGTCTTCATCACATACTTTCCAAAAGTATATATCAAACAAACAAATTCAGTCAATCTTCCAAAGCGAGACGAAAGTGTACACGAAATTTGATTCTTCCCAATATCTCATGAGTGAGCTCATGTCTTCCGATTCAGTGACTGAACCTGTATGATCCCTTTGAGAGATCGTATTACTCATATTCCCTTATATGCACACCAGCGCGCCGGTGTATAGACCTTGGTTAGTCGTCAACCTATTAGTCTGCCAAATGTACATTCTCAAACATATAGTAACACGTCGGTCTCCGGTCAGAGGATGCATGCCTGTATCGTGACAGCATACGATATAGGACTTTGGTTATCTGGATCTCGTTAAGTCATCTCTTTGACCTAACTAATCTGACACCTCCGAATATTTTTCCTATGTAGAGGACCTGCATCAAGAGGTCGGTCAGATATCAACCTAAATGAGAAAGGATTGCCATTTCCTTCTCAGGCCGGAGATCATCTCTTAACAATCATTTGACGGTGCTTGATGAGTCCTCAATCTAGCCCTTTAGATATTCATCCAAGCACCAGCCTCTATGATTCAATAGTTGAATCAACAACTGTATGATTATTTAGATGGCCATGGTACATAACTCTAATTTAACTAAGGGACCTATTTTGCAAACTATTTATTCTTCATTTCAGATCAGGGAATGATATTTGCAATAACGTTTATTGCATAATGGCTCGTTGTGGGCTCGCATGTCTAATAGGTATACCAACCGGATCAGCCCCTGGCAGTTCTTCCACCACCCACGTACGAGGAGGAGTCGTTGATGTATGTCAACGAGATTTGGTATGATCGACCTCAGCCTGGGATCCGACAAGACCATCCTGGATTTCGTTGGTCGACCGGAGGTACGAGCTCCCAGCAGCAGCCTCCAGTTCAGGGTGGCCAGTACGGCTAGCAGCAAGAGCATCCCCAGTTCCCACTATAGTTGCAGCAGGCACATCCAAACCAGCAACATGGTCCTCGTCCCTAACAGCAAGGACAGTCTTAGAGGCAGCAGCAGCCTCAGCAGTATCACTCCCAGTACCCCTCTCACCCTCCTCCGGAACAACAGTCTCAGTTTCAGAGAGGCCACCCGTCAGGTTCTCATGGGCCCACCTTTGAGAACCACACTTTGGATGATTTATCCCACCTCATGTCCGAGCAGCAGGCCACCTTCCGATGGGAGATGGAGGAGTTTAGACAAGACATGAGGGAGATTGTGAGAGGGAAGGCCATTCCTGCCCAGATTGAGCCGAATCCGAACAACCTGAAGAGGAAGTCTGAGTAGGTAGAGTTTACATAGATTACCACTCCTAGTGATTCACATGGTGATGTTTCTACATATTATTTTGATGCTGACTTTGTTACACTTAGGTGCGGTAGAATGCCAGCAGGTGGCGCCTCATCTGAGCGATGACCCCTTGCAGCTTCAGGAGCGCCAGATGAGGAGGAGAGCGATGCTGATGCCACTCGAGATGATGATGATGAAGGTGGTACTGACGCCACCAAGGACGTTGATCCAGCCGGCGGTATTGAGGTCGTCATTTCACCCAATCCAGAAGGATGTGGTGCTGATGCCACCCGATGTGATGCTGAGGCAGAGCATGGTACTAACGTTGCGAACCAGGATGCCGTAGGTGGTACTGAGGCCACCATTTCTGTTCCTGTTGTTCTTCCACATGTTTCTATATCCTAGGACTATTATGTGAATAAAGGAAAGGATTCTTTTTCTTCTACGAGTCATTTGTGATTATGGGTGATGTTTGTATGGATTTGTCGATGCCACAGCAGCAGAGGCCCGTTCCTAGCCCTCCATCTGAGGAGGGCCTAGCCATCCCCTTCCCCCAAGCACTTGGCCTCGTTAAGGGGAATAACAAAGAAAATTCAAAAAAAACTCATCAGTTAGATTTCATCCAGCAGATGATAGACAGATTCCAGATACAGCTGACTCTACAGGAGACCTTAGAGCACATCCCCCTCTTCCAGAGGAACCTTAGAAAGAGGACCACCATTCGTAGGAAGAGGAGGAACCACCAGTCAGAGATCCATGTGCTCACTCGTGCCACATGCTTCGCCATCCAAAACCGTATGCCAGCCAATAGGCCAGATGCAAGAGCTCCCTATGTCAGATGCCATAAACATGAGCAGAGGTTCAATCGGACTCTATTAGACAGCAGTTCTTCGATTAGCCTACTTTCGACAGCCTTACTCGACCACTTCGAGTTTGGCCCTCTTAGACAGAGCAGGATGGTCCTTCAGTTTGTTGATTGATCTGTCAAGAGGCCGAAGGGGTTACTGAAGGACGTGGTCATCACAATTCAGGGATTGCAATTCTCCGTGGACTTCGTAGTGTTGGACATGGAGATCCCTGAGTCTGTGACTGAGACCCCCATCATTCTAGGATTCCTGTTCTTGGCCACAACCAAGGTAGTGTCTGACCATGATAGCGACAAGGTATACTTTCACGTCAAGGGCGAGAGTTTACAAATAGATACGATCGATGAGACTAGAGCGTGAGATTCAGCTTGCTCAGAGCCGCTCACAGATCCAGAGCAGATGACAAAGGCAGAGCGAGACATCCACCATGAGTGTGTTTTTGTGATCACAGATGATGAGGCAGTTTGGGCAGACCCCATTTCACGAGCCTTCCTCTCAGATTAAGACCCCGCTGATGCGCAGATTCCAGTAGAGGAGAGCTTGGAGAGCACATTCCTGGCAGAGGATAATTTTGAGGCAGCAGATCGCATTCCCGATAGCAAGACAGTTGATTTGTGTGATACAGATTCAGATCCCTCGAAGACATATATTGATTGGGCAGAGGCTGATGATAAGATTCCTTGTCTGATTTCCACAGAGCCAACAGCTAGGGTGAAGACCGAGCCGATTCAGAGTACATATACACCAGCAGAGTAGCTTAACCAGATTCTAATTTTTAGTGAGAGTTCTCATTTTCCCATGCAGGTTTGATCGCATTCACTCAGACATTTTAGAGACTACATCCGCCAGCTCCCAGTTGCCTGGAGCAGAAGACCTTGTCGCAGTCACTGAAGTATAGGTTCCTTGCGGGTGAGCATGAGATGCACCCGGTCATTATCTCAGCAGATTTGACTGGAGAGCAAGAGTCTCGTCTGATGGAAATTCTTGAAATGAACCAAAAGGCTATAGGATGGAGCGTAGCCGATCTCCAGGGGATAAGTCCGACCCTGTGCTCCCATGATATCTATCTCGAGGAGGATGCGAAGCCGTCGCATGAGTTCTAGCGGCGGCTGAACCCGAATCATCGAGACGTTGTCATGAAGGAAATCTCGAAATGGTGTAGTGCCAATTTTATCTACCCCATCTCCGACTCCAAGGGGTCAGTCCATTACATGTGGTGCCCACGAAGACGGGCATCACTACTGTTGTGAGTGATTCTGGAGAGGAGATCGCTACCCGGGTACCAACTTCTTGGAGGGTCTGTGTGGACTACAGATGATTGAATCAGGCCAGCAAGAAGGATCATTTCCCGTTGCCTTTTATTGATGAGATTATTGATAGGCTAGCAGGGAAGAGTCATCACTGCTTTCTTGACGGGTATTCCGAATACAATCAGGTGGCCATTGTGCCAGAGGACCAGGACAAGACTACAATCAATTGTCCCTTCGGGACGTATGCTTTGAGACACATGACCTTCGGTCTATGCAACGCTCCGGCGACATTCCAGAGGTGTATGTTGTCCATCTTTTCAGACGTGGTGGGTCAGTACTTGGAGGTCTTCATGGATGACTTTTCGGTCTACAACGATTGGTCTGATGCTTGTCTTGAGTGCCTAGACCACGTCCTACATCGATGCATTGAGGTCGACCTTGTTTTATCTTGGGAGGAGAGTCACTTCACGGTAACTCAAGGGATGGTACCTGGCCATATCATCTCCAACAGAGGCATGGAGGTTGATCCGGCCGAGGTGGATATCATTGGAAAACTCAATCCACCATCCATCTTACGACAACTACATCTTTTCTGGGGGACGTCGGTTTCTACCGACGATTTGTTCATGATTTCAACAGGATTTCCCGGCCGTTGACTGATTTTCTGACCAAAGACACCGAGTTCATAGTTGATGATAAGTGTCTTATGTCATTTGAGACTCTAAAGAGTCTAGTTGTTGAGGTTCCTGTCCTCCAGCCACCAGATTGGTCTCTCCCATTTGATATCATGACGGATGCCTCCGATTTTGTCGTGGGAGTCGTGCTGGGACAGAGGAGGGATGGATTGCCTTTTGCCATTCACTATGCTAGCCGTACATTGGATGTCGTGCAACAGAACTACACAGTCACAAAGAAGGAGATGCTAACCAAAGTCTTTGCCCTAGATAAGTTCAGATCATACATCATTGGACCTAGAGTGACTATTTACACTGATCATACCACCATGAGATACCTCATGAAAGAGAAGGATGCCAAAGCAAGATTGACAAGAAGGATCCTTCTACTCCGGGAGTTTGATATTGAGACTAAGGATAAGCCTGGAGTCAAGAATGTGGTGACGGATCATCTCTCCTGATTAGAGCATCTTGAGGATTCTGAGCAGATTGATGCTATATGTGAGACCTTTCAAGATGAGGCATTCCTTGCTATCGCCTCACTCCCGCGGTATGCTGACATTGTGAACTATCTTGTTGCCAAGAAATTTCAACAGGGTTGGCCCAGGCAGAGACTTGATACCTTCCTAGCGAAGACCAAGTCTTACCATTGGGAGGATCCCGTCCTTTACGATGAAGGAGGGGATAGTGTCTGGCGACGGTGTATTCCTCATGAGGAGCACCATAGCATCCTCACCTACTGCCACAAGCTGGAGGCAGGAGGACAACACTCTGCGAGGATAACGGCACAAAAAGTGCTCCAATCCGACCAATGGTGGCCTACTCTCTTCAAAGATTATAAAGAATTCGTGAAGAAGTGTACTGAGTGTCAGAGGATGGGTACTTGTGGACAACGCGATATGATGCCAATGAAGCCCATTCACTTCTGTGACGTTTTTGACGCATGGGGCATCGATTTCATGGGTCCATTCCCTAAGAGTTAAGGATTTGAGTACATTTTGTTGGCAGTTGATTATGTGAGTCGTAGGGTTGAGCCCACCCCACCCGAACCGTAGATGCTAGGACTGTATGCTGATTTTTGAGGAAGAATATCATTTCACGATTCGGGGTACCTCGAGTGTTGATATCTGATGGGGGGTCTCATTTCTTCAACGACAAGGTAAAGGCCCTTGCTAGCGAGTTCAACATAGACCATCGAGTAGTCACTCCATACCATCCTCAGACCAATGGTCTTGCTTAAGTGTCGAATAGGGAGATCAAAACTATATTGCAGAAGGTCGTCCTCCCTGACCGAAAGGATTGGTCACAGCTTTTGGACTCAATCTTATGGGCACATAGGATGTCCTTCAAGACTCCTTTGGGTACATCTCCCTTTCGCCTCATTTATGGCAAGCCCTACCATTTACCTGTTGAGCTGAGACATAAGTCACTTTGGGATGTTACAGAGATACTTTTGGATCCAGTGAGTGTAGGAGACTAGAGGAGGGCAGAATTGGCAGCCTTAAAGGAGCTTAGATATGAAGACTTTTCGAGCAGCCTACATTATAGGGAGAGAGTGAAGGAGTGGCATGATTCTCATATCAGCCACAAGCAGTTTGAGCCAGATCAGAGAGTATGGTTGGTTGATGCCAGGCTTCGATTATTTCCAAGGAAGTTACAGAGCAAGTGGAAGGGATCATACCTGGTCCAAAAGGTACATGACAATGGAAGTATTGACATATATGAGTTGTCTTCTGAATCTACCTTTAATGTTAACGGGTAACGACTCAAACCATATCTAGATCATGAGTTGCTGCTTGTTGACGTCGCCCCTATTCATTTTGCGTGAGATGTGATCGTTGGCTCACATCTAATGCATCTCACGCCTGATTATCACTATCTTCCGCCTTGTATAGATCCAGTTGTCCATATCATTCCATTCTTTAGTCCCACACCCTATCTTCATCTTATGATTATGTTATACTTAGGGTGTACTTTACCCTAAGTATAGGGGGTGTAGGACTCTTGGGTATTCTTTTGATTCTTTCAATGTCTGTTTTGTTGCCTATACTTAGGGATATTTTACCCTGAGTATAGGGGAGGTAGACCCTGTATATTGTTCCACTCGGATTTCCCTTCATGTACAAATTGCGATAGTTAGGATTACTTGATCCTAAGTATAGGGGGAAAACACCGAGTCCTCTTCATTCTATTCTTTGATTCGTCTTTGTAGTATAGCTTTTCCTTTTCACTTCCCTATACTAAGCTCGAGTTATGTCTTCTTCATCGCTCTTGATTCACTCTGAGGACATCGTTCGAACTAAGTATAGGGGGTGTCGTATATATTTCATATATACTTTAGCCATAACTCATACTTTGTGTGAGTGTGTTAATAAATAAAATGGCTAAAATTCATAAAAATTTAAAATTTTTCTTGTACATAGAATTCTTTATTGCACATACATAGCAACTTACAAAATTATTTTTGTACAAATGTTTGTAAATATCTTTTGTATGCAAAAAGTTTGTAAATACTTTGATATCAAAATTATGTATATAGTACAAAATTTTTGTAAAATGTTTTAAAAATAAAAATTTTGCAAAAACCTTGTGTAAATGTATGTAAATATTTTGCAAAATTTCTGCATTCATGCATACATCCATGTTTTCAAACATTTTAAAAAATTTTGCACATTTTAAAAATTGCATGTTTGTAAATATGTCTACAGTTTTTCTGAATCTTGATTGACATTTAAACTAGCCAGGAATTAAATTAGAAAATGGAGCTTGGTTAAGACCTTAATCCACCTAATTTTAAGAGGAACCTTATAAGTCTTAGGGTTAAGACTTTTCAGGTCCATTTAGGACTTAATTGTTTGAGTCCACTAGGCTATGATCATATGTCATCTTGATGAGACTAAGTAGAACACATAACAACACACACATGACTCTCAGAGACAATGGCTGTACTTGCACCAGCACCTTGCACCTAACTCTCCACGTATGAGGTGGTAATGAGGCAGTTTCCTTTGGCTTGGGGTAGCATATGAGGGTAGTACTTCTAGGTGGAACCTCTCTTCTTCTTATAGTGAAGGAAGCGCATCTCAACTTGGTCTGGTGGTGATGAAGTCTAAAGACAGGAGTTGTGGGTTGGAATAAAGCTTCAAAAGAGGGATTGTCTACTGGCTCCAGAGGAAAAATTCCTTATGTATATATGTTGCACCATGTAGATATATTGTACATATGCACATAAAAAAACTGTGTGCAAAGAAAGAAAAACTCCAAAAAAGTGGTTGGTCTGATTGAAAATAAAATACCCACCGGAGTGTATATAGACAAATAAAGCAAAGTTTATGTTACACATGACCATCTCATGAAGCTTGCACAGGGAGACTTAGCTACACTGGTTGGGCTCCCAAGGATACATGGCTACACTGGTCAGGGTCCATTCTCTTCTTCCCCCTCTTATTGAGCCGGTTGTACTTGAACATAGAAGGGAATACCCCACTCCTCGAGGAAAGAGTTGCTAGACTGAAGCATTAGAGTTACCTTGTTAAGGGGGGTTGTCGCTTTGTCATTTCTGAGGTTGGGAGCTACATCTCACCTACATAGTACAATGAAAGATTCATGGTCATTAGGGTTTGTGTATGTAGACTTGTAGCGATCTGGATTATTGAGGAGTCTTGACCATAGATTGGTGGAACTTAGAGGCTATTGAGTTTTAAGCTTAAGTCCAAATATGGCTCCAACAAATTAATAATACAAAGGTATGACTGAGCTCCATATTTCAATTTAATAAAGGCAAGTTTAATAGTCAATCTTGATTTCCCGTCTTTTACTTTATCTTTTTCACTTCTTTTTCAAATAAGTGTTTGCTAAGGGACTAGCAAAAGTAAAGTATAGGGGGGTGATGAATCCCCATTCATAACTCTTTATTCTTTTATTTTAGCTAGATATTTTGGCAAAACACCTTGTATATAATTGTAAATACAATAAGTTATCAATAAGCATGCATTTATTAAATACCAATAATTAGCATGCATTTGTGCAAAAATAAAAGAATAAAGAATAAAAGAAAAAGAGGGAAATATTTAGAAAAAATATTGAGTGACCTAATCCCAAGAGAGGGCCAAGCATTGGCCTGACCGCCAAATAAAATAAGTAGAGAGAGATAGGGTCATTCAACATGGTGTACAATACTTCTTATATGTACATAATTTATTTTCACAAAATAAAAATAAAAATGTGTTTCTAATCCTTTGTATATATTTCTAAAAAAACAAAAATGAGAAAATTACTATTAAAATAAAAACAAAATAATTTCTCTCTCTACCTTGTGCATATCACATGTATACATATATCATCTTCTATTTATTTCACTCTTGTAAATAACTCGTAAAAATAAAATAAAAATTATATTACACTCAAAATTTTATATTGTAAATAAATAAAATATAAAACTAGGGTATTGAACAAAAATAAGAAAATGAAAATAAAAATATAAAATACATAGGTATTTTATACCTGTATATAATATAATATAGTGTATAACATAATTTATTTCTCATAAAAATAAGTAAAAATCACTAAATAATAGTTTGGTAAAAAATAAATATTTTTTATTTTGAAAATACTTTAAAATAAAATCATTTTCTATTTTTATTTATTTTATAAATCTTCCATATTTCCTATTTTTCGATTGGTCCAAGGTGGACTGTTGACCCCGGTCAACTGTCCCCCCCTAGACCACTCTTTTCATGGATCTGGTTTTCAGCCCGATTTCGCCTAATTCTCCTGAGATGATACGACCTCCATTTACATCACTCTGAGTCTCCGAATACCGAGGAGTGATCCGTGATTCACGCTCGATACTTCCAGTAGGGATCCACTCCTCGGATTGTGCTCTTTTGCTCCCATCTTCTCGGACACTGCGGGGTATATAGCCATCTGGAGCCGCCATTTCTTCCGCATCTTCGGCTATTGCCTTTGTCTCCTAGGAGCTCCATTCTCGTCCTTGACTAACAACGAGTGAGTGGGAGTGTCGTAGCGAGGATTGGAGTCCTTTAGACCTAGGTCCGGTGAGTTTTCTCCCCGTGCTCCGCCACAAGGTGAGCCCGAGCCTCTGGAGACGTCGATCCATCGAGGCGAAGAACCCCAGAGGTCGCTGTCCTCCAGCACAAACGAATTCCACCATCAGGTAGCTTAGATAACCTTTAGTTTTCTTTAATTTCGACCTTTTTGATTCCGGTCAGCCATCCTTCATCGGACCATCCCGCATCATCAGACCATCTATTTGCCATTCCGACGATCCCTTCAACTCCACAAGACTCCTACCCATCTTCTCCGCCCCTCCGTTCCCTTGGTTCACCTAAGAACATGACTGAGGCCCTCCTTCGTCGTCGCTTCGTTGGAGGGCCCCGCTCCGCCTTGCCCCTTCACCCATTTCTCGTGCTAATGGGTCGAGGCATTTTGCCCTCGACCAAGTTGTCATTCTGTGCATGTTTGAACAAGAAAAGGGCCTCATCTGGAGGTCCAAACGCTGAAGTACAGGAGCTCCAGGTGCCTAACGTCTCCGGAGTCTTCTAAGAGCTCCCGGCCTCATTGGAGCATACCAGTAGTTGTGGACCATCTCCAGCACTGTTTCGCCCATCCCAGCAGCTCCGGAGGACATCCCAGTCGCGCGTAACGACCGATTGAAGCTCGCCGGAGGCGAGTTCATTGGTGTTCTTCCAGGGAGCTTCCCAGCCATTGGATCGAGCTTCTCCGCCAGTTCTAATCTCAGACGTCCATTATCCGAGGATCTCGACCACCTGATCCATATAAGGATCAGATCAGAGCCGTCCATTATCGAAGGGGTATCCGAGAATCTCCACCGTCCGATCTTCAGTGAAGCCCCCTTGACCGTTGGATCTGTAATAAAAAGGGTAATTTACACTTAGTCCCTTTGCTCTTTTTGCTTTTATTGTTTAGTCTTGTAAATATTTTTCGCAGTTATTTTTGTTTTGGATAATTTGCACTCAGGAACTCGTACTTATTTTATTTGCAACATAGTCCCTATGTGTGAAGTTTCACGTGGTCTATCACGTGGTATCTGGGTTAATTGCACATTCCTCCCTGAGCTTTATTGTAGGTATTGTTTGAACTTTTATAAATAAGAATGACACTTATACCCCTACTTGACTGATTCATGTGCCGACCTCGTGCGGCTTTGGGCTTTTTGCATTTTCAGTCCTATACTTCTTCTACGTGTTATTATTTGGATGAATACTTTTCCATATTTGCATGTAGGTCCTTGTGCGTTGTGTGTTTTTTATTTGTCGAAATAAATATCAAACATTATCCAAACTTCACGACATTTGGACACATGGCTCCAGCCATGATGTAAAAATTTCTTTAAATTTTTGGACTCATTTTGTCTTCATTTCCCATTTTTAAAAATTCAAAAACCTAAAAATTTACTTCTGTTCAGTTTTAAAAATCAATTAAAAATATTAAAAACCCTCTAAAAGTCCAAAAACATTATTATGTGTTTGTTTTTTCGTGTTTTTGCTTCCGTCCATTTTTCATCACATTTGGATTTATAAAAACCCTAAAAATTGAAAAACATTGAAAAATTTAGAAAAATAATTAAAATTCTTAAAAAATAAAAAATACACTTTCAGTTTCTATAGTTAGGATTTTATTTTTAGTTTCTTAGGAAATTGTGGCTAGAATTTTATAAGCTATTTAGATATTTTTAAATAGCCTTTAGATTTTGGCTGCACAGTAGTTTGCATTTTTCGCCTTGTTTTATTTTTATAAAATTAACTAAAAATCAGAAAAATCCAAGAAAAACAAAAAAACATCTGAATATTTATAAAATCCAAAAATGTTTTTATTTCAATTTTGCAGAGTGTTTTTGAGGTACTTAATAATTGCTTGATTGAGCTTGTTTGATTGTTTTTACCCCTTTTCTTAAATACCAAAAATCCAAAATTAAAAACCTAGAAATCCACCAAAAATACTTATTTTCAATTTCCGACTACTTTGTTGGTTTTTCCAAACCATGCTCCTTGTGTTCGACCTCGTTAGCTATACCAGGTAAAATAAATAGCTAGACCGCAATTTGACCCGATTTGTTGATTTTTATACTTGGTGGTCTTTGTTTTCTTGATTGAGTTCGATCCGAGAGGTTGAGGTCGCATTGACCATTAATACCTTCTTACCCCTACCATTCGTTTTTCACGCTCATCACCACCCTCTTAAAAAGGGAGACGCACGACAGAGGAGCTTGGCGGGCGGAGTCGGCAGCGAGGATGGGAAGATCTTTGAGGTATTCGATGATTTCACTGATTTGTCTACATCAGCCTTTTTAGTGAGTCTCCTTATCTTGATCTTCCTTATCTATTTGATACGGTGATTGACGTGGAGGATTTACTAACAGATCCTTCCTTCTCCACATTCGACTTCTTCGACTCTGCCCTTTCGCTCCATTCAGATATTGAGCCAGCGATTTCTATTATTCTACCGGAGCCCGATTTCATCTTCCAATATCTTTACCCGGTAGCAGACACCCTCCTGATTGTTTACCTGGATGTCATAGCTGTTGAGTTCATTGGTGTTCTCTCACTAAGACTGCAATGACAGTACGATATTCGCCTCACAGATGTCGTCCTGAACCTTGATACAGAGTTGTCCTAGACTTTGCGCCTAGCTAGGGGTGTAAACTGTAGCACTTGTTGAGAATCACCTAAACATTGTTCACAACTGTATAAGATTCATTCTATACATATCATACATTCTTTTGTCTAAACTCCACATCTCCATCTCATGATTATGCCATACTTAGGGTGTACTTTACCCTAAGTATAGGGGGGGTGTTAGACTTGTGATTATCTACCTGATTCTTTTTACCTATGTTTTGTTTCCTATACTTAGGGATATTTTACCCTAAGTATAGGGGGTAAACTCTGTACATTCTTATCCTCGGTTTTCCCCGTGTGTACAGTCTTCTATACCTAGGATTACTCAATCCTAAGTATAGCGGGATCACCGACTTTTATTGATTATATTCTTTTATTTGTCGTTGTAGTATAATATTCTTTTCACTTTTCTATACTTAGCATGAGTTGTGTCTTCCTTTCCATCTATTTGATCACTCTAAGGACATAGTTCGAGCTAAGTATAGGAGGGTGTTGTATATATTGTATATATGCTTTAGCCATAACTCATACTTTGGTATTTTTAATATGGCTACAATACCTGGTAAAAAACTAATAAAGATGCAAAAATTTCCTCAAAAAAATTTTTGTACGTACTGAATAATAAGTGAGGTTAAAATATTTTGAAAGTATTTTGAAAATCTATTTGAAAAAAATTGAAAACAATTTGAAAAATGTTTGAAGAATATTTTCAATATTTGTAAAAATATTGTGACTTGTAAAAAGTTTTCGTATTTTGACATAAAATGATTTTGTAAAACTATTTGCAAATATCTTGAAAAATGGTTAAAAATTATTTGAAAATCTCTATATATATATATATATATTGTTTGAAAACAATTTTGCAAAAATTGTTTTCAAATGATTGTAAATGATTGTAAAATTATGGGAAAAATTGTTTTGGACTATCGTTTTCAAAATTATTTATAAAATTATTGTCAAATAAATTTGAGGAATATATGCATCACAAAAAATGAATAAAAATAAAATAAAAAATCCAACTGTGTATATACTTGTATGAATTACTCAAAATGTAAATCCCTTCACCTGATTCTTGTAAATAATTGACTCACTCCAATGTAAATATGTGTATATCATTCCTGACCCTTATTAAAAAAATTTCTATATACTTGTATATATTATTAACTATCTGTATTAAAAATTTTGCATGTGCATCATTTTTCAAAAATTCATAAAAATTCCAAAATTTTGAAAATTGTTTCACAAAAAGATTTTGTTTTCTTTGCATTATACATATTTTATTGCATTTGCATGTGCATTTTTCAGGATAGTATTGACATTTAAACTAAATCTGGAATAAATTTGAAGAATGGATCTTACTTGGACCTTAATCCACTTAATTTCGGAGGAACCTTATAAGAAATGGAGTTAAAACTTTTCAGGTCCTAGTGACTTAATTCTTTGAGTCCATAAGACTATGTTCACGTCATCTTGATAAGTCTATTTAACAACACATGCATGATTCTTTCAGTCCATGGCATACCTTGGATAAGCACTCTACACGTAGCTCTTCATGGAGGAGGTAGTGAGGAGGCATAATTTTTTGGCTTGAGGTAGCATATGAGGGTAGTACATCTAGGCAAAACCTCTCATTCTCCTCTAAGGAGGGAAGTGAGTCTCAACCTGGTTTAATGATGTTGAGGTCTAAAGACAGGATGTTGTGGGGTTGCAATAATGCTTCAAAAGAGGTATAATCTACTGTCTCAAGAGGAAAAACTCCTTATGTACATGCTACACCTTGCATATATTTTCAAAAAAATCTCCAGAAGTGGACAAGCCTGATTGAAAAGTAAAATACTATCGGAGTGTATATACAAGTGAAAAAAAAGAATAAGAGCATCAAAGTCAAATATTTGAGAGCTTGCAGCGGATGACATGGCTACTCTGGTCAAGCATCCAAGGAAAGGTAACTACACTGGTTACCATCCATTCTCTTCTCCATCCCCTCTTCTTGAGCTGGTTGTACTTGAACTTAAAAGGGAATATCCCCGCTCCTCGAGGAAAGAGTTGCTAGATCAGGGGATTAGAGTTACCTTATTGAGAGTGGTTGTTTCTTTACTACTTTTGAGACGAGGAGCTCTATTTCACTTACACCGTACAAGTAAGAATTCATAGTCACAAGAATTTGTGTATGTAGACTTGTTCTGACCTGACTGTTGAGGTGATCTGAATAGGAGTCTTGTGGAACTTAAAGGTTGTTAGGTTTTAAATCCATTTCCCAATAAGGTTCCAACACTCTAACAATCCAAAGGTCTGATAGAGATCTATATTACATTTTCATGAAGATAAGTTTAAAAGTCAACATTGTTCTAACTTCTTTCCTTTTTCTCTTATTTGTTTTCACTCATTTTCCAAAAAAGTGCTTGCTAAGGGATTAACAAAGGTAAAGTATAGAGGAATGATAAATCCACGACTCATCACCTTTATTATAATATTTTAGCTTCAATTATTTAGTTAAACACCTGTAAATACCTACTAATTCCATAAAATTACCATTTTGCATACATTTGTTAAATATGCATTTTTAACACTATTTGTACTTAAATAAAATAAAGAAAAGAAAATGGAAAGAAAAATGAAGGATGTATTTATGGAATAAATGCAGACTGACCCGAACTTCGAGAAGAAGTCAAGACTTGACCTGATCGATCAGGAATAAAGTAGGGAGGATAGGGTCTTCAATTCAAAAATCCAAAAATATTTTGTAAATATTTTTACATGTATATTTGTATAAAACTTGTTCTATTTTATTTGTACATAGATTGACCTCAAAATAAATATTTTTGTAAACAAAAGTTGTAAATAAAAATTTGTTGTAAGTAATAAAAATAATTGCAAAGTAAAATAATGAAAAACCAATTCTGTCTCCGTACAAACTCAAATTGAACCAAACTCACTTCCAATATACTCTAAATTAAATTATCTTTCAAATGGCCATGATTTCATAATTTTTGGAGTTACGATTAAAAGTCATTTTTCTGAGGTGTTTTATGTAGTTTCACCATTATTTATTGTACATATTTATTCATATTCATTTTTATATATGTAATGTACTTAATTGTAAATATTATTGTCATTAAAAATAAAATAAAATAATAATATATAACTAAAAAAATAAAAAAAAGAGATATATAAATGATTTCCTTATTTGTACATGTGTATATTGTATTATGTACATAATATTTGTTTACAACTAATTTCCTTATATAAAATTCACCAAAAAAAATCTGACAATAATTAATTAATTTAATTTAATTGTGCAATTTGACTTATTTATTTATTTAATTCATTTATTTAATTTGAAAATATTCTATGTATATGAGATTTTATTTTCTACCTTAAATGAACATCATTAACGTGGCTAATTAATTATTGTAAATTAATTATTATTTAATTTGGAATTTTGTTTTTATTTAATTACTTTATTTATTTAAATAACCACTAATTACCTTCCTTATTTTTATATATTTTCCTTTTTATTTTTCTTGTTATTTTTATTGGACTTCTCCTCCCTCATTTCCTCTTGATCAATCTTTGGTGGAGAGGAGCATGTTCTCCGAGAGCCATCATGTTGAAGAAGGGTGCTCAGCCTTCGAGCCGTCCGGTGACAGCACGTAGGCCCTTGTGGAGGCCATCACGATGTATCCAATCCCGAGGTGAGATCCAATTTTATTTCTCATTATTTTTCTTAGATAAATCTTAGGTCTAATTTTTGCTCCGATTTTATTAATTTTATTAGAATTTAGATCTTAAAAATAAAAAAAAACCATTACAACTCTATTCCGATCCGGCATCGATTTTTCATCTCATCTCGCGATCTTTCCATTTTCGCAAGTACGCACCACCAACTACGCACGGTGGCCCGAGACCCATACCCATTCACTTATCTATATTGTTTATAGATAAAATAAAAAAATAAAAATTACATATAATTGCTTTTCGTGTTTAACATTTGTTTTGCGGGAATATTAGAAAAAAATATAAATAAAGAAATTTAAAAAACTTATATTCTCATGTTTATTTTTGTTGTTTGAAAAAAAACATTTACAACCTTTTTGTTTATAGTTTTATTATAAAATAAAAAAATAAAAAAAATCAAAACAACATAACTCGATCGATTTTCGCGCCACACCTGACAATGCCCTCGCTGAGGCGGCGCTCTGCCAGCCTTTGGTGCCTCTGCTGCCCATCACCGTGCCACCGCGCGAGGGGGCACCGCCCGCCACTCCACTTGGATCTGCAAGTCGGCCAACTCCGATAGTAGGCGTCAGTCTCCGCCGCTGATGACACGAAAATCGATGTGGTTATGATGTAAAAAATATCACAATATCATTGTTCTCAACCACTCGAATTGGTCAATGGAAAAGATTTTTGTAACCACTTAAGAAAATAATCAAACAATCAAATGCAAATGAAAACGGTTTCACTATTATTTTTTCCTGGTATAGCGACCAGGGTCAAGCACAAGGAGAACGATTTAAAAACTAAGTAGTCAATTTTTGAAATTATTTTTTTAGAGGTTTTTATTTTTTTAATATATTTTTAAAATTTTCAAAACAAGCACAAATGAATGAAAACACATAACACCACACTTGTTTATATTTTTCGGACTAGTAAAAAATGCTCATAAAATTAAAAATAAAATGTTTTTGTGTTATATATATTTTAAAATATTTTTGGTAATTTTTCAAATTTTCTGATGTTTTTGTGATTTTATAAAAATCAAACAGTGAAAATCAAGGGAAAAAGTGCACAGTCAGGAGTATTTTGCAACTTAAAAATACTTTAAGTACCCAATATTATTGGAAATTATTTTTAATATAAACTACAAAGAAATATCTACAACCAGAGTCTGAAATCAGATTTTTTTATTTTTCTAGAATTTTCTATATTTTTTTAAGATTTTTCATTTTTCACAATTTTTTAAAGTTTTTAAAGAGTTAATGCAAGAAAGTTGGACAGAAACTAAAAGACAAGAACTACACCTACAATAATGTTTTTTGAATTTTTAGGCTAATTTTTGAATTTTTATGATTTTTCTAATTTCAGGCAAGCAAAAAGACACTACTTTTGAATTTTTAAATATACTAAATGTCAACAAAATGCTATGAAAAATTTAGACAATGTAGAAAAACATGGCAGGAACATGCACAATTTTTTGAGAATTTTTCGAACAATAAAAATATTTATTTCAATGAAAACCATGTAGAATATTGAATCTGGAAATGGAGGACTTTTTTGTAATTTCCACAAAAGTTTAGGTCTATGTATAGCACAAATATAAAGTAAGGGAATGTATGCAATTTCCCACAATAGCTACGTGGAGATCACGTGAGCTTGCAGTTTAGAATTGTATTGCAAATACAAATAATGTTGGGTGAGTTTCAGCAATTTACCTAAATGTTGTGTTGAACTTTGATGGGGGCCTCTCTGTAATATTTGAAACCTCTGGGGGGTTGAATGTAATTGATCAAATTTTTTTATCCCCTCCCCCACCTAGGCTTCGTTTGGTTGTAGGGTTGGTCAGGGTTGGGTTAAGGTACCCCGGGTACTCCTCCTTCCAACCCTCCCAATCCTCCTCAAAGTTTACTATTCAAAAGGGTACCCCAACCCAACCCTGCCCAACCCTGCAACCAAACAAACCCCTAGGGTTCTGCTTCATTCTTCTTAAGCAAAGGGTGCAGAGAGGGGGTTGCCGCCCTTTTCAACAAGGAGATGCACGACGGAGGTGTTTGGCGGGCGGAGTCAGCGGCGAGGACGGGAAGACACCGGCTGGTGGTGCGGCGCGTACGCTTGCGTAGCTACGCGCGCATGAAGGACGACACTCGAGGATGGTGCGGTGGCGGCGGTGCACGGATCGGAAGCTCGTGCGGGTCGGTGAGATGTGGCGCAGAGGAGCGTAGCCCTTGTTGGTGGCGCGTGGGCGGCGGGATGTCGGTTGCGGCGTCGGGACCGCGGCTCCTGCCGCCAGCGAACGGGCGTTCTGGAAGCGTCGCTCCAGTCGTGCGGGAGCGAAAGGAGTGAAGCTCAAGCGGTGCAGGAAGCGATCTGGAGAGGACACGGGGTGGGCTTGGCCGGTGAGGTGTCGACACGGACGTAGTAGCGAGGGATCTATGGAGTGCGGGCGGGGGGTGGCGACCCGCTACCTTCTACAAAATGTTTTTGCCTTTTTATTTTTGTTTGTTTTTTTTATATTTTTTTACTTTAAGAAGGAAATGTATACAGAGAGCAGAAATTTTTTTATTTTTTTAAAAAGGGAAAATAAACTAAAGTAAAAAAGTTTTTTTAATTATATATATATAGATTTTCTGCAAAAACGATGTTATAGAAACTGGAAAAACAGTTATACTTTTTTGTTTGTTTGTTTTATCTATTTTATTTATAAAAAAAGAGGATGTGAATGGGTGGATCTTGTGATATGGAAGAGAGATCCGTATCTCTAGTCACTGTGCGTGACCGGAGGTGGAAGAATACGTGAGATGAGATGAGATGATAATTTCGGTGTTGGATCGGAAAAATGTGACAAGTTTTTTTTTGTGATTTTAAAATCTAAAAATTAATCTTGTCAAGACAGAAAATAAACCTATCTTTTATCTAAGAAAATTGATGAGAAATAAAATTAGATCTCACCTCAGGAATCAGAAATGTCGTAATGGCCTCGACGAGGGCCAATGCGCTGTCATCGGACGGGCTTGGAGATCGGGCTCGGAGATCGGGCTCCTCTCCACCAAAGATTGATCAACAGAAAATGAGGGAGGAAGAGCCCATTAAAAAGAGGAAGAAAATCAAAAAATGAAAGTATATACAAATGAGGAAGGATTTATTGTTGAAATTAATAAAATAATTAAATTAATTTATTAATTACAAAATTTGGAATTAAATCAATTAATTAAATCAAATAATTTATGGAAATCAATTAGCCATCTTAATGGTGGCCATTAACTATATGGAATCAAATAAATGGTAGGTTATAAAATCAAATAATGAGTTAAATAATTAAATCTTAGTTCAATTTTCGTAATTAAATTAAATTAATTAATGTGAGATTTTTTTTGTGATTTTTATATAAGAAAGTTAGTTGTATACAAATATTATATATATATATATATTGTAATATACACATAAGGAAATAATTTTGATATCTCCTTTTTTAATTTTTTAACATTTATGTATTTTTAATTTTATTTTTAATATAAATAATAGGGATTTTTACCCGACAGATCCTATAATCTTTGCCAATTACCTCTACGACCTTCGAAACATCGTAATTCCTCCCTGGACCCCGTAAACTTGCTAACTCTTATCATATAAACCCTGTGGTTAACCCACATCTATTTATCCGTTAAAACTAACCAGATTCCGTTACATTCTTTTATATTATACCTATTTTATGCATCGAATTTACATCAAATGCCACTCCTTTTCACCCTCTTCCTTTTTCCCACCACCCATTACCCACCACCTCCATCATGAGCTTCCTTTCTCGCCAGTGGCAGCTGGTGGTCGGATAAAGTACGAGGTACAACTAACAGCGGCGTGGCTGGGAGTGGTTAACCAACATTGGGGCGTCTTCTGCAATGGCTCGAAGAACCGCCAGTCGGCCGGTCGGACCCCATCCCCGCCCCCCGTGAAGCCCCCTGCGCCTCCCGCACTGACCCTGCCCCCCACACCGCTTCAAAGCATGCAATCTCTCATCAGAGCTCAAACCATAGTCCTCAATCGTCGCTCTCGTGTTCTTCCATGTCGTGATCAAGGCCGCTTCCATCCTGATTATCACCCTCGTAGATCCATCTTAAGTTTGCATTCAGTGAGCTACGGACCAAATCTCACAACTTTGTCCAAAATGATAGTATTTTGATCTTTTTCTACAGGAGAGATGTGATGGCTCCAACAACAGCCGGAAGAACGTGGAGATCGATATGAACAGACCCAAACCAAGGATTTGTAGAACCAATCCATGTTCCTACGATTCAGGGGACGAGTTCTTCCCATTTCCCGGAATCCCTCAACTTCCACCTCGTCTGTCGATACCCAGGTCCAAAACTCTGCACGAACAAGAGTGGTATTTGATGGCTGATGAATATCGCTTTTCGATCACCCAGAGCACGCCTCGCTTGCTCGATCTGAGTGTGCCCAAGCCTCGCTTGCTCGATCTGAGTGTGCCCAAGCCCGCCCCCCCCCCTCCTAGAGCCGCCCCGCGCTTGGCAATTGCAGAGTCTCCCCTCCCATACCAACCCTGCAAAGCCCCCCCTGGCCGTGAAGCCTCCGCACTGACCCTCCCGCCTCCCACACCAACCCCGCAACCCCCCGCAGAGCCCCTGGAGCCGCACTGCCTCTCGCAACCAACTCCCCGCAGAGCTTGCTACTCCCTCAATCCTACCACCAACATCTTCTTCTGCTCCACCGCCGATGGCCAAGCGTGCTGCTTCCTGGAGCCTCTTCCCTTCCCGGTGGCTTTGATTCCTCTGCTTCATGTTAAAGTCTCCTCAACGTTGTTGTGTTGTAAGGTTCTGACGTGGATTGGAAAAGTAAAGTGAAGATGAAGAAGAAGATAGAAGAAGAAAGGAGGAAGACATGAAGAATTCCAACCGTTAGATTTTATATGGTTTGATTAACTCAGTTTTAACCCACTGAAGTTAGGACAAGATGTGTCAATTTAACGGCAGGGTTCGTGGGGTAAGACAGAACAAATTTACGGGGTCCAGGGAGGAATTACGATGTTTTGAAGGTCGTAGAGGTAATTGGCAAAGATTATAGGGTCTGCCGGGTAAAAATATTTTGTACTATATATAATTAAATATGAATAAATATGTGCAAAAAATAATGGTGAAATTGCACAAACGACCTGAAAAATCGACTTTTTAACCGTAACTCCAAAAATTATAAAATCATAGCCTTAGGAAAGATAAATTAATTTAGAGTATAATGGAAGTGAGTTTGGTTCAGTTTGAGTTTGTATGGAGCCGAAAATTGTATTTCAATGATCACTTTACGGACTTTTCTGAGGGTGATTATTAAAAATATGTACATTATTTTACTTTGTAAATATTTTTATTATTTACAATATATTTTTTATTTACAACTTTTATTTACAGAATTAATAAATTTGAGTTCAGTTTATATAAAATAAAATAGTACAAGTTTTATACAAATATACAAGGAATTTATGTACAAATTATTTTTGGATTTTTGAATGAATGACCCTATCACCCCCTACTTTATTCATGGTCGATCAGGTTAAGTCTTGACCTTCTCTCGGGGTTCGAGTCAGTGTGTATTTACTTCGTAAACTCATCCTTTATTTTTCTTTTCTTTTTCTTTTCTTATATATTCTTTTGTTTTGAATAAAAAAAGTTTAAAAATGCATATTTTAACAAATGCATGCAAAATGGTAATTTCATGACATCAGTGGCTATTTATAGGTGTTTGACTACGGAAATGAAGCTAAAATAAAAGAATAAAGAAGATGAATCGTAGATTTATCATTCCCCTTACTTTACCTTTTATAGTCCCTTAGCAAACACTTATTTGGAAAATAAGTGAAAACAAAAATAAAGAAAAGAAAAAGAAAAGAAGTCAGAACAATGTTGACATTAAAACTTATATTCATATAAATGTAGTATGGAGATCTATCAGACCTTTGGATTATTAGTGTATTGGAACCATAATGGGAAGTGGATTTAAAACCTAACTTCCTCTAAGTTCCACAAGACTCCCATTCAGGTCTCCTCAACAGTCAGATCAGAACAAGTCTACATACACAAATTCATATGACTATGAATTCTAACTTGTACAGTGTAAGTGATATATAGCTCCTCGTCTCAAAAGTAGCAAAGAAACAGCCTCACTCAACAAGGTAACTCTAATCCCCCAATCTAAAAACTCTTTCCTCGAGGAGCGGAGATATTCCCTTCTAAGTTGAAGTACAAGAAGTTCAAGACGAGGGGATGGAGAAGAGAATGAACGGTAACCAGTATAGCTACATATCCTTGGATGCAAGACCAGTGTAGGCAAGTTATCGGTTGCAAGCTCACAAATATTTAACTTTGAAGCTACTATTATTCTTTTTCACTTTTATATACACTCCGACAGGCATTTTACTTTTCAATCAAGCATGTCCACTTTTGTAGATTTTTCATTTTTTCAATTTTTTTTAAATATATACAAGGTACAGCATGTACATAAGGAGCTTTTCCACTTGAGCCAGTAGACTATCCCTCTTTTGAAACATAATTGCAACCCCACAACATCCTGTCTTTAGACCTCAACATCATTAAACCAGGTTGATACACACTTCCCTACCTAAAGGAGGATGAGAGGTTCCACCTAGACGTACTACCCTCGCATGCTACCCCAAGCCAAAAGAATCTACCCCCTCAGATCCTCATCCACGAAGAGCTACATGTAGAGTGCTTTGTCTAAGGTAAGATACGGTCTGAAAGAATCATGCGTGTGTAGTTAAATATTCTACTTAGACGTCTCAAGATGATAAGTGAACAAAGTCTTATGGACTGAAAGAATTAATTCACTAGGACCTGAAAAGCCGTAACGCCAGTTCTTATAAGGTTCCTCTGAAATAAAGTGGATTAAGGTCCAACTAAGTTTCATTCTTCAAATTTATTCCAAACTTTATTTAAATGTCAATACTATCCTGAAAAATGCACATGCCAATGAAGAAACTGTGTTCAATGCAAAGAAAATAAAGCAAAATCTTTTTGTGAAATAATTTTTAAAAGTTTGAGATTTTATGAATTTTTGAAAATGATGCGCATGCAAAGGTTTTTTTTATATATGCAAATAATTAGAAATATATACAAATATATAAAAAAATTTCTATCTTTTTTATAAGAGTTAGAGAAGATATACACATATTTACACTAGCGTGAATTAATTATTTACAAAAATCATATGAAAAGGATTTACAACTTAAGTAATTTATATAAATATATACATAGCTGGAAATTTTTTTGTTATTATTATATTTTTATATATTTTTTCTATTTTCTGTGTGACATATATATTCCTCAAACTTATTTGAAAATAATTTTACAAATAATTTTGAAAACTATAGACCAAAATAATTTTCACACAATTTTACAATCATTTATAATCATTTGAAAACAAATTTGCAAACATTTTTTAAACAGTATATATAGATATTCAAAATAATTTTTCAACCATTTTCAAAAAATTTACAAATAGTTTTACAAAATCATTTTTCTTCACACAAAGAGAAAAAATTTTACAAGCCACAATATTTTTACAAAGGTTGAAAACATTTTTCAAACATTTTCCAAATAGTTTTCTAAATATTTTTCAAATATATTTTCAAAATACTTTCAAAATATTTTTCAAAATATATTTAACCTGACTTATTAGTTAGTAGGTATAAGAAAAAATTTTGAGGAGATTTCTGCATCTTTTTATTAGATATTTTTGTATTTATATATTTTTTTAAAAATATGAAAGTACAAGTTATGGCTAAAGTATATATGCAATATATACGACACTGCCCTATACTTATCTCGAACTATGTCCTCATAGTGGTCAACGAGCTGGAAAGAAAGATATAACTCGTGTTAAGTATAGAAATCTGAAAAGAATAGTATACTATAATGACGAATAAAATAATAAAATCAAGAGAAGTCGATGACCCCCCTATACTTAGGATCAAGTAATCCTAAGTATAGAAGACTTTACAAAAGGGGAAAATCGAGGAGTAGATGTATTGGTTTACCCCCCCCCCCCATACTTAGGGTAAAATATCCCTAAGTATAGGAAGAAAAATAGAGGTAAAAATAATCGAAAGAATAATCACAAGTCTGACACCCCCTATACTTAGGGTAAAGTACACCCTAAGTATAGCATAATCATGAGATGGAGATGGGGTGTGTAGACAGAATGAATGAATGATATGGACAGATGGATCTATACAGTTGTGAACAATGTTGAGGTACCTCTCAAGAAGCGCTAGAGTTTACACCCCTAGTTGTACGTGAAGGCTAGGATAACGTCATATCGAGGTTCAGGACAGTATCAGTGAGGTGTATACCATACTGTCATTGTAGTCTCAGTGAGAGAACAACAATGAACTCAACAGAGTAAATGATGACACCTAGGTAAACAATCAAGCAGGTATTTGCTACCGGGTAAAGATATGGGCAGATGAAATCGAACTCAGGTAGCATAAAGGAAATCATCGGCTCAAGATCTGAATGGAGTGAATGGATGGAGCCGAAGAAGTTGAACGTGGAGAGGGAACGATCTTATCAAGTGAATCATCCATGTCAATCATCGTCTCGAATAGATAAGGAAGATCAAGATCATAAGACTCACTATAAAGGTTGATATCCGATCTATATAATGTAGACAAATAAGTGAAATCATCAAATACCTCAAAGATCAGGTCATCCTCGCAAAGGTTGTCGAGGAGAAAAACCTCAAACTCATGATAAAAAATATCAGAAGACTCGATCTCATGATCCGACAGATCGAATACATTCTCAGAAAGTGAAACCGAGTACACAGGGTCTGTGGCATCCTCCCGCAGATAACCCTTGAGGAGTAATGCCGAATCATCAGGGAACTGGGGATCTATGCTATCAAATATCAAATCCTCCAAAAATATATTAAACTCATCAAATTGGAGGACACATGTCTCAAATAAGGGACTATCTATGTCTGTCAAATCCAAAATCGGTCCCTCATCAAGCTCTCTATATTAAGATGGATCAAAACGTATATCCGAATCTGAGAGGATCTTCTGAAGAATAGACACTGAATCGACTGGGCATGGACACTGAAATGACTCAAAGGATGGTTGACATGTGGGCTCCTCCTCTATTTCTTGGGATACTAAAAAATCTAGAATTCAAGAATCATCGACGTGAAAGTGTGGGACTGGCTCAAAATTTGACTGTAAATCCATTGGGTCCTCAACCAATGTCCGGCTATCAGAACCCACAATGGTAGTCAACACATCCATCATATGAAAAGTAGTAGCATCCATATCCTCTGATTGGAGTGTGCTGTCTGGATCTACATGATATGTCACATACTAAACATGTGTCATCTCTCCCTCATGTGTTGTCCCGAATAAATCATCTCGTGTATATGGAATATCTGAATGTGTTCCCAAGATGGTCTCAAATAAATCCAGATTGGGACTGTGGCGTGAAACACCACACGAGGTAATAACATATGCAATTTTTTAGCGGTCATCCTCCTCATGGTGATATGGATTAAGTCAGTCATCGAAAATCCATGATCCGGAAATCACCTCAAAAGATCAAGTAAACTTGACCACGAATCTCTCAATGGCTCCTGGAGGTCAACTGAAAAATCATGAATACAAGACCGCATCATATCAACTCAACGTTGGGTGTAAAATCTCTGCAAAAATAACGATCATAAATCTCCCCACATAGCAATCTTCCTTCCCAACTCTCTATGCCATCTCAAAGCTCTAGTCTGAAGTGAGAAAGGGAAGGTCATCAACATCAGATCCTCAAAAGTGATATCGAGGTATGATCGTGATTAACAAAAATCCTCAAACTTAGATATATGCATAAATGGTTCCTCATGCACTTCTCCTGAAAATTTTGGCAGTAGATTAATGAATTAGTGATGAATCCACATTCATCACTCTTTATTCTTTTTTTTAGCTAATTATCTTGGCAATGCATCTCGTAAATAAGTGTAAATGCAATAACATATAAATATGCATGCATATGTTAATAGGGCATAAGTAGCGTGTATTTGTGTAAAAATAAAAGAATAAAGTATAAAGAGAAAAAGAAGGAAGTATTTAGAATAAATACTGAGTGACCCAAACCCCAAGAGAGGGCCAAGCATTGGCCTGATCTCCAAATAAAATAAGTAGAAAGAGAGATATGACCACTCAACCTTATATATATGGGTAAAATGTGTATGCCCCCTAGGGGGAGCTAACTTAGCCCCCCACCATTTTTTCACAATTTTTTTTTATTTTTTTTGAAATCTAAAACCGTGTAAATTCATTAATAAATCTCTATATTATGTCATTCAAATTTCATGCGAAACAGAGACTCGTACGACCTCCATCCAAACGGGGTCGATTTAAAAAATCTTGTTACCGTTAAAAAAATGACTGTCTGGATGGAGGCCGTAGGAGTCTCTGTTTGACACAAAATTTTTATAACATAATATAAGGATATAGTGATGAATATTCACGGAAAGAATTTTCAAAAAAAAAATAAAAAATTTGAAGAAAATAGGGCGGGGGGAGCTAAGTTAGCTCCCCCTTGGGGGCAGCCCCATTTTCCTCTATATATATATATATATCATGTGTGTACATAAAATTTTTTTGTCAAAATAAAAATATGTTTTTACTTCCTTGTATATATTCCTAAAAATACAATAAAAATTAGAAAAATAAAATAAAAAAGAATAAAATTCTCTCTCTCACTTGCACATGATATATGTATGTAGGTTTCCTTCTCTTTTTATTTTATACTTATAAATAAATAGTAAAAATGAAACAAAAATTGGTTTATACTCCAAAAAAACTTTTTGTGAATAAATAAAATATTAAATTTGGGGTATTTTTGTAAAAATATTAGAATAAAAATAATTGTACAAAAAATGTAGGAATTTTATACTTGTATATAATACATTATATTGTATATACAATAATTTATTTTCCGTAAAAATAAATAAAAATAACAGAAAAACAGTTTGAAAAATAACAAACATTTTTCATGTTATACACTTTTTAATTAAAGTCATTTACTATTTTTTATTTAATTTGTAAATATTTTTGTAAATACAAATTATTAATTGGTCCACGGCGGATCGTTGACTCGGGTCAACCCCCTCTTCCAGGGCTTGACCCCACCCGACTTCTCCGTTGGACCTCCTTCTCCCATTTATCCCGGGCGTATCTCGCGTGCCCATGCTCCGACCTTCGCTCGTGCCTCCCCCATGGATCCAAGATCCTCGCGGATCCCTAGGGAAGCACAAATCTATCTTGGTTCGCGTGCCCCTGCCCAATCTCTCCAGCCACCTGGGGCTGCTATAAAACCTCTCATTTGCCTCCCCTGCTCGGCAGCTCGTGCCTCACTCTCTCTCGATACCCTAGAACCGTTTAGCGTGGTGACAGCCATCTGAGGAGCCCTTTGGTGGTCAATTCGGTGCAGTGTAGCCAATGCTCACTCTTCGTGGCCAGACCTACACCGCGAGATGCTTCCCTCGCCTTCCGCCGCTTGGTTGAGGCCATAACCCTACCAGCCATCCTCGCTTGGAGACCAGGAATCCATCCGGACCTTCAGGTAAGACTCTTATCGTTCCCCATTACCATTTCTATTCCAATCTTTCGTTTGATCGCCACCTTCGCTCCGTCAGCTCCGGCCAGCTGGTCTAAGCTCCTTCACCCCCATACATCCGTTCAGATTCCATCCCATGCTCACCCTCCATCATCCTACGCAACCTAATCACCCTGATCTTAGCCCTAGTCTCCAGGATTAAGTCCACGATCTCCCTCTATCGCAATCACAGGAGATCAAGCCCCATTCTCCATCGCTTCTTGGCTTTTCATCCCTACTAACCTAGATCGGAGTTGACCTCTGAGTCAGAGCTACTCATTGCAGGTCTTGTCACGCGTGGAGAGCCCCCAGATCACCCTCTCCCAACCTCATCGGAGCAGCTCCAAGTCCCAACATCTTCTCGCCGATCAGACCGTTGGAGCGTAAATCCGAGTCGATCACCTGATGCGAAATAGGCCCACGATTTTGCCGGTGCCTCCTGATCTTTCATCGGAGCCAGGGATCACATCCTTGGGTCTGGCGAAGTTCGTCCAGGCAGAGTTCTTCCAGACGCCTCCTACGCCGTTGGATCGACACCACCTCCCAGACTCAATCTCGACCGCTCATCCATCTGATGTGTCAGAACATTAGATTTCAGATCTATGGGTCCCGTACGTCCCACGTCCTCAACCAGCTGACATCATCAGATCTTCCATCTGACACCTGTAGAGTCGCATGATCATGCCCTACCAACGGCCAACACGTGCGCCTCCCACGCGCGACTCACGTGCCTTTGAGGGTATATTGATCTTTTACCCTACATTTCTTTTAGTTTATGTTTTAGTCTATAAAATAAAAGTGATAGTTTGACTTTTTGCATATTAGTCCTTGTAGTTTTTGATATTTGCAGCTTAGTCCTTCCTGTTTGGAGACACGTGCCTGATCACGTGCGTAGTGGGTTATTTACAATATTTGTCTTGAACTTTTCATGTATGATTGAATGAATATTTTCTGAATTTGCATATATGCCCCTGCAAATGCTGATTTGGCGCATGTGCGTATTTTATTGGATAAATTGCAGATTTGACCCTAGGCTTTCTATGCTTGTTATTGTTTGGTCTAGAAACTAAAATAAATTGGATTTAGGTTCCCTTTAACTATGTATCTTGTTTTTAATCAAATAAATATTAAAGTTACTCCAAAAAGTACAAAATTTTTACACGTAGCTCCTACTATTGTGTAGTATTTTTGATAATTTTTGTGACTCATCTCGATTTTATTAGATATTATCTAAAATTCAAAGACCCAAAAATGTGTCTCTGTCAATTTTGAAAAATCCACTAAAAATGTAAAAAAAACTTCAAAAATTTCAAAGAATATTGTGATTGCTTGTTTTGTCTTGCTTTATTTTCAATGTGATTTTTGTTTCATTCCCTCTTTTAAAACCCCTAAAAATTGAAAATACTAAAAACCTCTGAAAAATTAATAAAAAATCGTAAAAAACAAAAAAAATGTGTTTTCAGTTTTTTAGGTATATTTTACTTTCTATTTTCACATAAAATTTTTACTCAGATTTTATAGGGATTTTAGATATTTTTAAAGTATCTGTCAATCTTGATTGCACACTGTTTGCATTTTTCTTCCTTCTTTTATTTTTAGAAAATAAAATAAAAATCAGAAAAATACCATACAATTCCCAAAAACATTTGAATATTATAAAAACATAAAAACATTTTTGTCTTGAATTTTTGAGTAATTTTGAGCCTTTAATGATTGCTTGAGTGAGTTCTTTTTGCCTTTTCTTTACTTCTTCTCTTAAAAAGAAAATTATATATATATATATATGTATATATATATATATATATATTCAGAAATATTAAAAACCGCCAAAAAAACCTTTCTTGGATTATCTGACTACTTCGTAAGCTTCATTCTATGCACCTTGTGTTCATCCCTGGTGGCTATACCAAGTTAAATAACTAGCAAGATCGCTTGCCTTGTTTTTATTGCTTGATTGATTCTCTTTGGTGGTCTGATTTTTCTCGTTGAGCCCGGTTCGAGTGATTGAGTTCACAATAACCTTTGATATCACTTAACCTTAGTCGCTCGGGCTGCTCATCAGAATGCAACGGAAACTGCCTCCTCACCACCTCCAATGTAGAGAGCTATGTGTAATGTGCTGGTACAAGTAAAGCCATTGTCTTTGAGAGTCTTGTGTGTGTTTTTAGGTGTTCAACTTAGTCTCATCAAGATGACATTTGCTCATAGCCTAGCAGACTCAAAGAATTAAGTCCCAAGTGGACCTGAAGAGTCTTAACCTTAAGCTCTATAAGGTTCCTCTTAGAATTAGGTGGATTAAGGTCTAAACCAAGATCCGTTTTTCAATTTAATTCCAGGATAGTTTAAATATCAATCATGATTCAGAAAACTGTACAAGTATATACCAAAATAATTTTATGCAAAATCTTTGAAAATGTGCAATTTTTTTGGAAAATGTTTGAATGAATGAATGCATGGATACAGAAGTTTTGCAAACTATTTAGACACATTTACACAAGGGTTTTTGCAAACTTTTGTTTTTCAAACATTTTACAAAAGTTTTGTACTATATACATAGTTTTGATAACAAAATATTTACAAACTTTTTACAATCAAACCATTTTTACAAACATTTGTACAAAATTATTTTTATAAATAACTATGTATGTAAAAGAAAAATTTTAAATTTTTGTGATTTTTAGGCAAAGGTTTTTAGCCATTTTATTTATTAACACACTCACACAAAGTACGAGTTATGGATAAAGTATATATGAAATATACACGACACCCCCATACACATAGCTCGAACGATGTCCTCAGAGTGGATCAAGAGCGATGAAGAAGACATAACTCGTGCTTAGAACAGGGAAGTGAAAAGGAAAGCTATACTACAATGAAGAATCGAAGAATAAAATGAAGAGAGCTCGGTGTTTTCCCCCTATACGTAGGATCATGTACTCCTAAGTATAGTATATTGTACATAAAGGAAAACTTGAGTTGTAGGATGTATAGGGTTTACCTCCCCTATACTTAGGATGAAAGGTTCCTAAGTATAGAGCAAAACATAGGTAAAAATAATAAAAAGAATAATTAAGAGTCGGACACCCCCCTATACTTAGGGTAAGGTACACCCTAAGTATAGCATAATCATCAGATGCAAAGGGGGTGTAGGAATAGAGAATGAGATGATATGGACATTTGGATCTATACAAGGCGGAAGACAGTGATAATCAGGCTTGAGATGCAATAGATGTGAGTCAAAACCACATCTCATGCAAAATGATAGGGGCGACGTCAACGACCAATGGCTCATGATCTAGATATGGTTTGAGCCACTGCCCATTAACACGAAAGGTAGACTCATATGACATCTAAGATATGTCAATACTCCCATTGTCGTGTACCATTCGGACCAGGTTTGGTCCCTTCCACTTGCCCTGCAAGTTCCCTGGAAATAATATAAGCCCAGCATCAAACAACCATACTCTCTGATCTGCCTCAAATTTCTTATAGCTGATATGAGAATCATGCCATTCCTTCACTCGCTCCTAGTAATGTAGGCTACTTGAAAAGGCTGAGTCTCTAAGCTCCTCCATGGTGCCAATTCTACCTTCCTTTGATCTCCTATACTCACTAGATCCGGTAATATATCTGTGACTGCCCAAAGTGACTTGTGCCTAATCTCAACAGGTAAATGGTAGGGCTTGCCATAAACAATACGAAAGGGAGATGTACCCAAAGGAGACTTGAAGGAAGTCCGATATGATCACAAGACCGATTCCAAAAGTTGTGACCAATCCTTTCGGACTGGGTGGACTATCAATAAAAGGCATCGGGAGATGATCCTTCTTGGTGGCCTGATTCAATCTTCTGTAGTCCACACAACCCTCCATGAAGTGGGTACCCGGGTAGCTATCTCCTCTCCAAAATCACTCACAACTATAGTAATGCCTGTCTTCTTGGGCACCACATGTAATGGACTAAACCACTTGGAATCGGAGATGGGGTAGATAAAATCGAAACTCCATCATTTCGAGATCTCCTTCATGACAACCTCTCGAAGGTTCGGGCTCAGCCGTCGCTGGAACTCACGCGATGGCCTAGCGTCCTCTTCGAGATAGATATGTTGGGAGCCCAGGGCCGGACTTATCCCCTGGAGATCAGCTACACTCCATCCTATCGCCTTGCGGTTCCTTTCAAGAACCTCCATCAAACGAGATTCTTGCTCTGTAGTCAAATCTGCTGAGATAATGGCTAGGTACATCTCATACTCACTTGCAAGGAAACTATACTTCAGTGGCTGCGGCAAGGGCTTCAACTATGGGCAACTGGGAGCTAGAAGATCTGGTCTCTGAAAAGTCTGAGTGAAGGCGACCAAATCTGCATGTAAGAACTCTCACTGATCATGTAAAATTGGTGTAGATTGCTCTGCTGGTGTATATGTGCTCTGTATCGGATCAGTCTCCAACCTTGCTGCTGGCTCTATAGGAATCATACATGGTATCAACTCATCAAACTCTGCCCAATCAATATCTGACTCTAAGGGATCTGAATATGAATCACAAGGGTAAGAAACTACCTCACTATCCGGAACAAGGTCTGCAACCTTGAATGTCTCCTCTACCAAGAGTGTGCTCTCTGAGCCCTCCTCTGCTGAAATCTACGACTCAACAGTATATGAATGTAAGAGGATGGCTCATGAAACAGAATCAAACCGAGGGGCTTCATCATCAGTAATCATAAAATCACACTCCCGGTGGATGTCTCGCTCTGCCTCTCTCATCTGCTGTGAATTGTTGAGCTGCTCCGAACATGCTGAATCTCGTGCTCTAGTCTCATCGATCGTCTCTATTTGTATACTCTCAACCTCTACGCGAAAGTACCCCTTCCCGCTATAATGATCGGACATTGCCTTGGGTGTGGCCAAGAATGGGCATCCTAAAATGATGGGGGTATCGATCACAGACTAAGGGATCTCCATGTCCAACACAACGAAGACCACGGGGAATTGTAGGCCCTGAATTGTGATGACCACGTCCTTCAACAACCCCTTCGGTCTCTTGACAGATCTATCAGCAAAATGAAAGATTGTCATGCTCTGTCGAAGAGGGCCAAACTCGAATCGGTCGAGTAAGACTGGCGGAAGTAGGTTGATGTAAGAGCCGTTGTCTGATAGAGTCCGATCAAATCTATGCTCATGGATGTGACATCTGACATAGGAGCTTCAACATCTAGCCTCTTGGCTGGCTGATGGTTCTGAATGGAGAAGCAGGTGGCCCTAGTGAGCACATGGATCTATGCATGGTGGTTCCTCTTCATCCTGTGAATGGTAGTCCTCTATTTAAGGCTCGTCTCGAAGAGAGGGATGTGATCAAGTGCCTCCTATAAAGTCAGCTGAATCTGAAATCTATCTATCATCCGTTGGCTGAACTCTTACTACTGAGATTTTTTTGGATTTTCTTTTTTATTCCCCTCAGCCAAGCAGAGTGCTTAGGGAAAGGGGATGGTTGGTCCCTCCTCAAATGGAGAGATAGGAGTCGGTCCCTGCTGTTGAGATGAGACAGAATCCATACAAACATCTACAGGAATTGAAGATGGACTCGCAAGTAAAGAACCCTTTCCTTTGTTAAATTTTTGAATTTTTCTAAGTAGTCCTGAGATACAGAAACAGATGGAAGTGCAACAGGAATATAATGGGCGACCTTAGTACCACCAGCGACATCTAGACTAGCGACATCAATACCGCTCTCTGGCTAAGCATCTGAATGGCTGGTGGCATCAGCACCACCTCCTACAACTGGTGAAGTGACGGCCTCAGTATCGTCAGCTGGATCTACATCCTTGGTGACATCAGCACTACCATCATCATCATGAGTGGCATCAGCACCGCTCTCCTCCTCGTCTAGCGCTCCTAAGTCCTCATGATGTCGTCACTTAAACGAGGAACCGCCGGCTGGCATCCTACCGCTCCTAAGTATGACAAAGTCAACATCAAAGGTATATGAAGCAATATCACCCAAAGAATCACTAGGAGTGGTGGTCTCTGTGAATTGTACCTGCTCCGACTTCCTCTTCATGTTGTTAAAGTTTGGCTCGATCTGAGCAGGAATGGTGGCCTTGCCCTTGATGATATCCCTCATCTCCTGACGGAACTTATCCATCTCCCATCTGAAAGTGGTCTGCTGCTCAGAAACAAGGCGGGCGAAATCATCAAGTGTTGGGTTCTCATAGATTGGCCCATGAGAACCGAACGGGTTGCCTCTCTAGAAGTGAGGCAGCTGCTGGGAAGGATGAGGGGGATATTGGTGAGAATACTGCTGAGTCTGTTGCTGCTGCCTCCATGGAGATCCCTACTGGTAGGGACAAGGACCCTACTGGTAGTGCTGTTGTGGATGTGGGGACTGGGGCTGCTGCTGCTACAGGCTATACTGCCCACCCTGAACGGGAGGTTGTTGATGGGAAGAGGCACCTCCGGCTGACTAATGGAATCCGGGATAGTCTCGGTGGATCCCATGTTGTGGTTGCTCGTACCAAATCCTATTGACGTCCATCAACAGCTCCTTCTCTCAAGGGGGAAGGACAGCCAGGGGTTGTTCCGACTAGTATACCACCATCTAAGTATCCTGAGACGGTGAGTACTACTACTGCGTTTGCTGGAAAGACTCCGCCTATACATGGTGGACCTGTCTGTGTGGGGCAGAGTGTGTGGTCGAGTAGCTGCTACTAGGATCTGCATGTGACCTGAGACTGGGCCGAGGAGATGTTTATGCCTCCTGGAGATACATGATCTGGGTCTCCAGGTCACTCAGCGTTTGTGCCATCTGATCCATCTGTGTCTTACACTAGCACTGCTTCTTCTCAATGAGCTCGATGCGGTCTAACTTATCACTGATGATGCCCATAACAGCAGCGGAGACTCCGCCTGTGATGCGGTTGCTGATGAAGTGGATGGACCTGCATCGATCCGTGCGATCCTCTAGTAGGATGCAACCTGTGGGTGGGGCTTCTCTTGAGTGTAGAGTCGGGTCTGGGACATGACAGTGCAGTTCTCAGCCATTTCCTCGTAGATAGCCCAGATCTGATCATCATCCTTGGTAAAATACCCATAAGATGCGTTCACGGGCCCATGATGCTCTGTGTTAGCCCAAAAAAGAGGCTTTGCACTAAGTTGGTCTTGGATATGTCGTGATGTGGACACTGGTTGATAAGCTCCCTAAATCAGTCCCATGCCTCGTGAAACTGCTCGTTGGGAAGCATGGAGAAGTTGTTAATGAGGGCTCGCGCTGCATTCGTCCGACCGAGTGGATAGTACTTATTCAAGTACTCGTTCCAGAGTTGTTCCCATGATGTCACGTATCTCCCTAAATGCTTCAGCCAGTAGGCTACTCTATCAATAAGGGAGATCGGAAAAGCCATCATCTTGATGGTATCCTCATCTACGTATCGATCGTGGACCGTGCTCCAGATCATCTCAAACTCCTGGAGATGGAGATGTAGCTCCTCGGTGACTAGCCTGTGAAATCTGGGCAGTAACTGGAGTCTGAGGAGGGAGCCTGAAGTCTCCCAAAATGGCAGGTAGCTGAATCCAATGATGTGTTAGAGTTACACCAGGGTTGTGCAACTCTCTCATGGGGCGTGGTGGTCGGACCGGCTCTATTGGCTCATCTGGAAGTGGTCCATCTCCTCCTCCTCACTCTAGAATATATCCTCCTCCACCGGCTCTGTTCTGCTTTTCTCTGTCCGCTCGCATTTAAGTCATCTCCCTCTTCATGTCGTCCATGAAGGCCCCCTTATCTCTAATCGGTCACTGCATAGTCTCCAGGGAGGCTAACAGGGTGTTGTTGTGCGTCTGGTTGGGTCCATCAGTGCGCTCCTCGCTGTTGGCCATGGTCTATGAAAGGGCAAAAGACCCGAACTCCGGTTTCATCAAATGAACATACATATGTTGCGGTCTCTACTCTGAAACTGTGGGACTAGCAGAAGGGAGGCTGAGGGGGAATAGGGCAGAGTCAAACTCGGGTTCGGAGAGAGGGTTTAGGCTCTCACGATCTAACCCAAATGAATGGGGTGTTGGACATGCGAGCCCACGAAGAGCCATTATACAATAAATGTTATTGCACATATCATTCCCTGATCTGAAATGAAGAATAACTAATTTGCATGATAGGTACCTTAGTACAATTAGGCTTATGTACCATGGCTATCTTAATGATCATACAACTGTTGATTCAATTATCGAATCATAGAGGTTGGTGCTTGGATGAATATCTAAAGAGTTAGATTGAGGATTCATTAAGCACCATCAAATGATTGTTAAGATGTGATCTCTAGCCTGAGTAGGAGATGGCAATCCTTGCTCACATAGGCTGATATCTGACCGACCTCTTGATGCAGGTCCTCTTCATAGGAATAGAGATTCGGAGGTGTTAGATTAGTTAGGTCACAGAGTTGACTTAATGAGATCGAGATAACCAAAGTCCTATGTCGTATGATGCCAGGATATAGCCACATATCCTCTGATCGGAGATAGATGTGTTACTATATGTCTGGGTATGTACATTTGGCAGACCAATAGGTTGATGGCCTAACCAAGGTCTATACACCGACGTGTTGGTGTGCATATAAGGGAATATGAGTAATACGATCTCTCAAAGGGATCATACAGGTTCAATTCTGAATCGGAAGACATGAGCTCACTCATGAGATACTGGGAAGAATCAAATTCCATGCACGGTTGTCTTGCTTTGGAAGTTTGACTGAATTTGTAGGTTTGATATATACTTTTGGAAAGTATATGATCAAGACCCACCGCAGCTCCGAGAAGAAAAAAGACTTTCAGTGACTCAGGGTGGCTTCCCTCAGGTCAGGCTGAGGTATGATATATGCTTTTGGAAAGTATATAATCGATACCAAATCCCAATGATCAAATGAGAAACTTACTGATAAAACCCTGAAGTAGATAGTATAAATTCGATCTAATACTTCGGGTTTATTCTGGGTCTTCCAGTATGCAGGATGTACAGGTATTGGGAATACTTGAGGGTGATGGGTATTAGCATGTGAGCCCCGGGCGAACCATTCCTACAATAAATGTTATTGTAATAAGTGATTTATCAAAAAAAGTTATTGATTATTTTCACTCCCTTTCTAAGATTGAATAAATGAATGCACTATAGGGTCCCTCTGTACAATAAGGGTTATGTACCATGGCCAACTTGATAATCATACAGTTGTTGATTCATTGAATCAATCATAGAGGTTGATGCTTGGATGAATATCTAAGGAGTTAGATAGAGGACTCGTCAAATGATTGTTAAGTAATGATCTCCAGCCTGAGTAGGAGATGGCAATCCTTTCTCAAATGGTTGATATCTGATTGACCTCTTGATGCAGGTCCTCTGCATGGGAATAATGATTCGGAGGTGTCCGATTAGTTGAGTCAATGGGTTGACTTAACGAGATCGAGATAACCAAAGACCTATGTTGAATGCTGTCACAACATAGGCATGCATCCTCTGACCAGAGACAGATGTATTGCTATAGGTCTGAGTGCGTACATTTTGCAGACCAGTAGGTTGATGACCTAGCCAAGGTCTATACACCGGCGAGCTGGTGTGCATGTAAGGACATATGAGTAATACGATCTCTCAAAGCGATCATAGAGGTTCACATGTGAACCAGGAGACATGATCTCACTCATGAGGTATTGGGACTGATCAAATTCCATGTATGGTCGTCATACTTTGGAAGCATGACATGAATTTGAAGGTAAGATATATGCTTTGGGAAAGCATATGATCTATACCAATTCCTAGTGACCAAGATTGAGAAACATAATGATCAAACCCTGATGATGACAGTACAAAAGAGATCTTTATCTTCAGAATGATCATAGGTCTTCCAGTATGCAGGATGTACAAGTATTGGGAATACTTGGGGGTGATGTGATCATAAACGATTGTATAACCATGATGCTTCCATTCCGAGGGAGTGGTAAAACATGTTTGGATTTTAGTGACTCCTCTCATTAGAGAAGTGAGCTAATCTTAGTCCATGAACTGGACATTAATCTGAATGAGATTCAGATGCAATGAGAAGATTAGGTCTACAGTCTTTATTTGATAAGGCATCAATGGGAGGTCCATGGGATTTGGATTTGAGATATGATCTCAACATCCAGGTCACTATACGTCGAACAATACAATCGCCTTGTCCTTGTATCAAAGTATCTGAGGAGAAATCACATTGTTCTTGAAAGGGTTCAAGAATAATGCGATAAATCTAAGCAATGAAGAAATAATGATTAAATGTGATTTAATCATCTTGATGTGTGTAGAAATTATCAAATATAATTCAATATGATTTAATTATTATGGATAAGAATAATGTGGATAGAAATATCCATTTATTCATAATATATTATAAATATGATTTATAATGTATTAGAGAGAGCTAATTATAATTTATATTTGTTGATAATTATTATCTGTATTGGATACACATTGTGTAATTAATTGACAATATAAATTATACGTTGTTTTGGGTTGTGAATATGATTCACAATTTTTCAATGGCAATATTGCAATATTCTCAAATATAATTGTGAATTATTTTTGATGAATATATCACAACAAATTTGTTGGAAATAAATAATGAGAGAGATTTCCATGGAGATATGCAATCGCATGAAATCTCATGAGATTGCCTCCATATGGAATGGAGTGTGCGACACCCAACTCCTAATTGGAATGGGTGGCCGTCCACATGGAATGTACATGGAGATGTGATCTCCATGTATATTCTCTCCTTATTTGTTGGTATAATTTAGGATTGATTTATATTTGATTTTTTCAAATATACTTTAATCTAAATTAGATCATAACTTGTTGGTTTTACCAACAACAATCTTGACCATTGGATTGACATAAATCAATCTCATCTATTTATTTTATATGTCCCATGGATTGAGATCCTGAAGGATATGGAATTTATCCTCAAGCGCATCATGAAATGATCGTCGTATTGAATACGACGTAGAACGACTAGTCGTACTAGTTGTTTTATGCAGCGGAATTTAAACTTTTTTTCATGCGATGAAACAACATGATCCAAGAACGATTCTCGAATCGTTTCATCTATAACCACAACAAGTGTAAAGTAATACCTCTTGAAGCGTGGTTGATCAAGTCTCTAAAGAAAGAGACCTCCTCTCTTAAGTCCGATCGTCGGTGAGATCGCATGCGAGCGCGGGGATGAACTGCGTAGTCCTCGCAATCCAAGAAGATGATCCAAGCATGGTTGCTCCTGATCTCGTCATACAAGATCGAACGTCTCCTTCGCCAGCGTAGCACTCCAAGAAGACGGAGAATCGAAGAACGTCGAAGTGGCGGCGCGGTGGTGAGAGCGTCGACGAGACTCTCCTCTACGGTTTGGTGGACGAACACCAAGAAGAGGGAGAGAGGGTTGGCATGTGAAAAGAAAAGAGAGAGAGCTTCAATATTGCATGTACAAGAGAGCAAGGTATGCCTCTCTATTTATGGGTTTTAGGATCCATGGATCTCAATCCATGGGACATATAAAATCAATGGATGAGATTGATTTATGTCAATCCAATGGTCAAGATTGTTTTTGGTAAAAACAACAACTTGTGGTTTAATTTAGATTAAAATATATTTGACAAAATCAAATATAAATCAATCTTAAATTACACCAACAAATAAGGAGAGAATATACATGGAGATTACATCTCCACGTACATTCAAGAGGGGACGACCACCCATTCCATTCAAGATCCCATGGACCTCCCACTGATGCTTGATCAAATCAAGACCGTAGACCTAATCTTCTCATTGCATCTAAATCTCATTCAGATCAATGTCCAGTACATGGACTAAGATTAGGTCACTTCTCTAATGAGAGGAGTCACTAAAATCCAAACCTGTTTCATCACTCCCTCGGAATGGAAGCGTCATGGTTATACTATCGTTTATGATCTCATCACCCTCAAGTATTCCCAATTCCTGTACATCATGCATACTGGAAGAACTATGATCATTCTGAAGATAAACATCACTTTTACACTATCATCTTCAAGGTTTGATCATTAGGTTTCTCAATCTTGGTCACTAGGATTTGGTATAGATCATATGCCTTCATAAAGCATATATCTTACCTTCAAATTCATGTCATGCTTCTAAAGCATGACGACCATGCATGGAATTTGATTAGTCCCAATACCTAATGAGTGAGCTCATGTCTCCCGGTTCATAAGTGAACCTGTATGATCCCTTTGAGAGATCGTATTACTCATATGTCCTTACATGCACACCAGCTCACCGGTGTATAGACCTTGATTAGGTCATCAACCTATTGGTCTGCCAAATGTACACACTCAGACATATAGCAACACATATGTCTCCGGTCAGAGGATGCATGCCTATGCTGTGATAGTATTCAACATAGGTCTTTGGTTATCTCGATCTCGTTAAGTGAACTTATTGACTCAACTAATCTGACACCTCCGAATCACTATTCCCATGCAGTGGACCTGCATCAAGAGGTCGGTCAGATATCAGTCATATGAGAAAGGATTTCTATCTCCTACTTAGATCGGAGATCATCACTTAACAATCATTTGACGATGCTTGATGGGTCCTCTATCTAACTCCTTAGATATTCATCAAAGCATCAGCCTCTATGATTCATTCAATGAATCAACAGCTGTATGATCATCAAGTTGGCCATGGTACATAACCCTTATTGTACAGAGGGACCATATAGTACATTCATTCATTCAATCTCAAGGAGTGAAAAAATAAATAATTTTCATTGATAATTTATTTATTACAATAACATCTATTGTAGGAATGGTTCGCACGGGGCTCACATTGCTAACAATCTCCCACTAGCCCTCAGAACCATTCAAGTACAATCCTTAAACCCATACTCAATACATGCTGGTCAAAAACCTTCTGTGTCAGAGGTTTGGTAAGAGGATCAACAACGTTGTCGGCAGAGGCCACCTTGGTGATGATGATGTCACCACGCTTTTGTATCTCCTGTATGATGTGGTATTTCCTTTCCACGTGCTTGCTCTTCTGATGCCATCTGGGTTCCTTTGCTTGGGCAATGGCTCCCATGTTATCGCAAAGTAACAGGATGGGAGTATCAGAGGAAACTACGTCAAGCTCCAGGACGAACTTGCGCAACCACACCGCCTCCTTTGTAGCATCCGATGCGGCAATGTGTTCGGCTTCTGTTGTTGAATCTGCAGAAGTGTCCTGCTTCTTGCTTCTCCAGCTTACAACACCACCATTCAACAAGAACACAAACCCTGATGTCGACTTTCGATCATCTACATCCGATTGGAAGTCAGAATCTGTATATCCCAAGACTTGGAGATCACCATCTCCATAGACCAAGATGTAATCTTACGTCCGTCTTAGATATTTGAATATGTTCTTTACTGCATTCCAGTGTTGTTCTCCATAGCATGATAGGTAACGACTTACCACTCCCATTGCATGGCAGATATATGTCCTAGTACACATCATGGCATACATTAAGCTTCCTACAGCTGATGCATAAGGACATCCAGCCATGGCCTTCTTTTCCTCGACAGTTTGAGGAGCCATTCCTTTAGACAAGTGGATACCATGTCTTAAGGGCATGAATCCTTTCTTAGAACTATCCATACGGAATCGTTCAAGAATCTTCTTAATGTATCCATGTTGTGACAATCCCAAAATCCTCTTTTCTTGGTTTCTGAACAACTTCAGGCCTAAGATGTAAGATGCTTCTCCAAGATCTTCATCTCAAAGGTATGGGATAGCCAAATCCTTACACTGGTCATCATCACTATATCATTCCCAATGATAAGGATGTCATCTACGTAAAGCACGATGAACACAATGGCGCTCCCACTAGTCTTCTTGTGTACACAAGGTTCATCAGGATTCTGCACAAAATCAGAACTCTTTATGGTTTCGTCAAATCTGATGTTCCAGCTACGAGAAGCTTGCTTGAGCCCATAGATGGATTTCTTCAGCTTGGATACTTTGCCATCCTTAGTTATGAAGCCCTGGGGCTTCTCCATGTAGATATCCTCCTCGAGGTATCCATTGAGGAAAGCCGTCTTGACGTCCATCTGCCAGATGTCGTAGTCAAGATATGCAGCTATAGCTAGCAGTGTCCTAATGGATTTAAGCATAGCCACCGGAGAGAATGTCTCATCGTAATCGATGCCTTCTCTCTGTGTGTAGCCCTTGTCTACGAGCCGTGCCTTGAAAGTCTCTACTTTCCCATCAGATCCCCTCTTTCTCTTGAAGATCCATTTACACTCAATGGGTTTTACCCCTTTAGGTGGATCCTCTAGGGTCCATACACCATTCTTATGCATGGAGTCAATTTCTGACTTCATTGTTAGCATCCATCTATCCATGTCTTTATCCGCGAGTGCTTCATCAAATGAAGTAGGATCAATGCCAGTCTCACCTGACACATGGAATCCATACCTTTCAGGTGGTGCAACCACCCTAGAACTCCTTCGAAGAGGTATGTATGTTTCATCTTTATTTATCTCCTCAGTTGCTGGTCTAGGAAGCTCAGAATCCTTAGGGGATTCAATGAGTGCATCTACTTCATTCTTGTCTTGACCTTTAAGGAAATCATTCTCCAGAAACTTCACATCTCTAGAAACAAAAACCTTTTAGGTCTCAGGGTCATAATGCTGGTATCCAATACCATCTTTAACATACCCAATGAAGTAACACTCACGAGAGCAAGATTACAACTTACTTGCATCCACGTTCTTCGCATGGACCAAGCAACCCCAAACCCTTAAGTGATTAACACTAGGTTTGGTTCCATACATAGCTCATGAGGAGTCTTAGGTACAGATTTGCTAGGAATCTTATTCAGGATATAAATTGCAGTCTCTACTGCATATCCCCAGAAACTAAGAGGTAAATGTGCTTTGCTCATCATTGAACGGACCATGTCCATGATGGTCATGTTGCATCCTTCAGCAACACCATTAAGTTGGGGAGTTCTAGGAGGAGTGCGATTGGAAACAATTTCATTCTCCTTAAGGTATTCCTTGAATTCATCCGAGAGGTACTCGCCACCTCGATCAGATCGAATCCACTTAATCTTCCTATAGGTTTGGTTCTCAACCAAAACCTTGAACTCTTTGAACTTTTCAAAGGTTTCATACTTATGACATGATAGGAAGACATCCCGTATTACGAATGGTCATCAATAAACGTCAAATAATATCGATATCCATTTCGAGTCGCGGTATTAAAGGGACCACATACATCGGTATGTATTAGGTCAATAATACATTCACATCTCGTAACCTATTAAGGAAAGGCGTCCTAGTCATTTTACCCTGGATGCAATGTTTGCAAGTGGGCAAAGGTTAAACCAGTAGAAAATCTAGAGGTCCATCCTTTATCAATCTATTGATCCTATCAACAGATAAATGACCAAGCCTTTGGCAAACTCATTTGAGATGTTTTTATCCTCCCTAGATCTTTTAGGTTTTTATTAGTGGTTGTAACATTCATGATACATTTATAAATGCACAACTCATAGAGTCCACCAGAAGTCAAAATACCATCCGCAATATATCTGTCATAACTATTTATGAGTAATTTATTACAGGAAAGGAATGAATATCCGCTTCTAACAAGCTTAGATACATATATCAAGTTCCTTCTGACTTCGGGTACATAAAGACACTCTTTAAGTATAAGGACTCTACCACTAATGATAGTCGACAGGTCCCGACGGCTACTATTGCAACACTTGAATCAGATCCAATCTTGATTACTATCTCCCCTTCCTCTAGCTTTCTAGTTTCTTGAAACAAATGCAACAAATTGCATACATGAACAGAAGCACCAGAATCTACAACCTAACTTCTTTCTCGTCCGACGAAAAAGCTAGTTTCAATGATAAAAGTAGATGTCGGACCTGTTGGGGCATTACCTTTGTCTGACGACTTCAGGTATTCTAGGCAATTACGGCTCCAGTGCCCCAGCTTTTTGCAGTGGTGACAAACGTTGGATTTCTTCGACGCTATCAGTGTGGAGGCACTGGAAGATGAGCCAACACCTTGACTCTTCTTCTTTCTCTTCTGGGCCAGGCCCTTCCGAGAACCTTGCTTCCGACCGCACTTCTCTCTGACCTATGCAACCATTGCACTGCCAGCGGGATCATATTTCTTCATTACGTCTTCTGCAGACTTCAATGCAGCATGAAGGCCAGCGTTTGACAAGTCCAATTGTTCATGTGGAAAGAAACCACAAGAACACAATGAAGTCAGCTTGCATGTTTGCATCCATGTTGGCCTCAAGAGTCTCCGGTTCAGACAAGTACCCAAACATTTTGAGTACGTGCTCCCAAACCAAAGTTCCTTCCTGCATCTTGCAGCCAACGAGCTCTTTCATAATATTGTAACGTTGGGTGCGGTTGATGTCACCAAACATATCTTTAACATTCTGCATTATCTCCTGGCATGTGCTCATCTCCACATGTTGCTTCTGCAGAACATTGGAGAGAGAACACATGATATAACATCTAGACAAGACATGATCTTCATCATACTTGTCATTGTATGCTTTTTCTTCCTTGGATTTAGGGCTCTCATGCTTGTCCTCGGAGAGCACATAACTTTTGCTCTCTACACAGAGAACAAGCTCCAAATTACGGATCCAATCCGAGTAATTTGGGTTGGTCAATTGGTTGACCTCAAGAAGCCTACTTAATGGGTTCAAGGACTTCATTTTCTGAAATTAAGAATGCACTATATTAGAACATATAAATATACATTCAAATTTATTATATTTGATTAAGGTATTTTAAATCAAATTATTCTTGCATTGTTGATTTTGAAAGTTCATTACCTTAATCACTTTCAAAATAAGAGATATACTTACCGCTATATCTCTTGCAAGAATTTGGGATCTCCTCTTTATCTTTATCACATCCCAATAATATGAGAATCTTCGACTCCAATAAAGAGAAGCGGGAACATATTCCGCCTTGCAAGTCCAACTTGCATTTCCCAATTCGGTCTTTAACACCCGGGCCCACCGCCCCTAAGGCGATGTTGACCCGTTGTTAATTGAACCAACCGTCAACAGGAATAGTACTCGCTATGCACAATCCAATATCGCCCCAATAATTTGAGGATCTGATTTTGGGGTCACTACACATACGGCCTTACTCTTTCGGGAAACAAAGAGCCCGATCCAGATGCGCTTGCATACATGAGCAGTCACTTCGGACAGGCGTCTCCCACGTGCAATTCTTGACGACGGAACCCTTCGCCTTGACGGGAGACCATGGATGTTACTTATGTGATCCTCCACCTTATATTCAAATTTAATTAATTATCATGAATATCATTCATATAATTAATTCTTCCAAGGGAAATACATTCATAATAGAGTGTCTTAATTGGACATAATTAATTTAATCATATTAAATTAATTATCAATCCAATTCATTCATCAAGCTTGATTATTTTACTTGAATATATATATGGTAATATCTCAAAGTACGTATTAATTCGAATTTCATAATTAGAAAAAACACCTTGATTTTCTCCGACATTATCGAGTCCCTACCCGCTGTCATGGCTAGTACCGACGAGAGTGGGACGGACCATATAAGTTGCAACCCACAGCCCCAATGCTCTCCGACTAGACATCATATCCACCTCGGGAAAGGATAATGCCAAATATATCAATTTGTACTTGAGATGATCATCGATTCTTCAACCGAAATTATACCATATAGTAATAATCAAAACATTTTTTATTATAAGGAAAGTTGATATGCAAATTCCCAATCCTATTAAAGCATCAAGTTTGATGATTGTGTTTCCAATTATTATTTAGATCCAATATAATCAATTAATTGGTTGAGTTCAAGTCAATTAAGGAAATAATCATATTCGAATATTTCACAAATATTTTCCATAATTATTTCATGAAATTAACAATTAATTTCTCTAATTGACAATCACTTGGTTCTTGATTAAGACTGCAATTTTAGCAGTGACCCCTACTCACTAAAATTAACATATCTCAATCAATTTAAATCCAAATTAGACAAACTCAATTTTCAAAGATTGCTAACTTGATTTAAGACAGATCTAAATGATGTTTCACGCATTTTGAGGCGGATCAAAACAGTAATTAACTCTTTAATCATGTTAAGATCTACAGTTCCCGCAACAGTGCATACATGTTCATTAAAAAAACCATATCTCGAGCATACGGAATCCGAAATACGCAAACTCAGATCCTATGGTTTCCTTATTTAATAGGGAACACAATATAAGTAAATAATTCGTGATTAAACATTTTAGACATGGCTGAAGTTATTTACTAAACAGATCTGCGTAATCAAATGCGATAAAAAACTATCGCGACCTTAACGAACCCAAGTTGTCCTCGGTTTGCAAATCATGTTCGAAACCGTCGACCTAAGGCTCTGATACCACTTGAAGGATATGGAATTTATTCTCAAGTGCATCATGATGTAGAACAACTAGTCGTACTGGTTGTTCTGAGTAGTGGAATTTAAAATTTTTTTCATGCGATGAAACCACATGATCCAAGAACGATTCTCGGATCGTTTCATCTATAACCACAATAAGTGTAAAGGAATACCTCTTTAAGCGTTGTTGATCAAGTCTCTAAAGAAAGAGACCTCCTGTCTCATGTCCGATCATCGGTGAGATCGCTTGCGAGCGCGGGTATGAACCGCGTAGTCCTCGCAATCCAAGAAGATGATCCAAGCACGGTTGCTCCTGATCTCGTCATACGAGATCGAACGTCTCCTTTGAGAGCGTAGCACTCCAAGAAGACGGAAAACCGAAGAACGTCGAAGCGGAGACGCAGTGGCGAGAGCGTCGACGAGACTCTCCTCTAGGGTTTGGTGGACGGCCACCAAGAAGAGGGAAAGCGGGTTGGCGTGTGAGAAGAAAAGAGAGAGAGAAAGAGCTTCAATATTGCATGTACAAGAGAGCAAGGTATGCCTCTCTATAGGGTTTTAGGATCCATGGATCTCAATCCATGGGACATATAAAATCAATGAATGAGATTGATTTATGTCAATCTAATGGTCAAGATTGTTGTTGTTAAAAACCAACAACTTGTGGTTTAATTTAGATTAAAATATATTTGACAAAATCAAATATAAATCAATCCTAAATTACACCAATAAATAAGGAGAGAATATACGTGGAGATTACATCTCCATGTACATTCAAGAGGGGACGACCACCCATTCCATATAGGAATTGGGTGCCGCCCGTTTCCTTTCAAGTGGGGGCAATCTCATGGATTTCTATGAGATTGCATGTATCCTTGATTTTCTCCATTATTATTTTTTTCCAACAATTTTTGTCGGGATTTATTCACCAAAATAATTGACAATTAATTTTGGAAATATTGCAATCTTGACATTGGAAAATTGTGAATCATATTCACATTCCAAAACAACATATAATTCACATTGTCAATTAATTACACAATGTGTATCCAATACACATAATAATTAATCAACAAATATAAATTATAATTGGCTCTCTCCAATACATTATAAATCACATTTATAATATATTATGAATAATTGAATATTTTATCCACATTATTCTTATCCATAATAATCAAATCTTATTTAAATATATTGGAAAATTTCTTCACAAACAAGATGATTACATCACATCTAATCATTATTTCTTCACTGCTTAGATCTTATGGAATTATTCTTGAACCCTTCAAGAATAATGCGATTTCTCCGCAGATACTTGGAGATAAGGACATGGCGATTGTATTGTTCCACGTATAGTGACTTGGATGTTGAGATCATATCTCAAATCTAGATCCCATGGACCTCCCATTGATGCTTGATCAAATCAAGACCGTAGACCTAATCTTCTCATTGCATCTAAATCTCATTCAGATCAATGTCCAGTACATGGACTAAGATTAGGTCACTTCTCTAATGAGAGGAGTCACTAAAATCCAAACCTATTTTATCACTCCCTCAGAATGGAAGCGTCATGGTTATACAATCGTTAATGATCACATCACCCTCAGGTATTCCCAATACCTGTACATCATGCATACTGGAAGACCTATGATCATTCTTAAGATAAACAATCACTTTTACACTGTCATCTTCAGGGTTTGATCATTAAGTTTCTCAATCTTGGTCACTAGGATTTGGTATAGATCATATGCTTTCATAAAGCGTATATGTTACCTTCAAATTCATGTCATGCTTCCAAAGCAAGACGACCATGCATGGAATTTGATCAGTCCCAATACCTCATCAGTGAACTCATGTCTCCCGGTTCATAAGTGAACCTGTATGATCCCTTTGAGAGATCGTATTACTCATATGTCCTTACATGCACACCAGCTACCGATGTATAGACCTTGATTAGGTCATCAACCTATTGGTCTGCCAAATGTACACACACAGACATATAGCAACACACATGTCTCCGATCAGAGGATGCATGCCTATGCTGTGATAGTATTCAACATAGGTCTTTGGTTATCTCGATCTCGTTAAGTCAACTCATTGACTCAACTAATCCGACACCTCCGAATCACTATTCCCATGCCGTGGACCTGCATCAAGAGGTCGGTCAGATATCAGTCATATGAGAAAGGATTTCCATCTCCTACTCAGACAGGGGATCATCACGTAACAATCATTTGATGATGCTTGATGAGTCCTCTATCTAACTCCTTAGATAATCATCCAAGCATCAGCCCCTATGATTCATTCTATGAATCAACGTCTGTATGATCATCAAGTTGGCCATGGTACATAACCCTTATTGTACAGAGGGACCTTCATAGTACATTCATTCATTCAATATCAGAAAGGGAGTGAAAAATAATCAATAATTTTCATTGATAATTTATTTATTACAATAACATTTATTGTAGGAATGGTTCGCCCGGGGCTCGCATTGCTAACAATCTCCCACTAGCCCTCAGAACCATTCAGGTAAAATCCTTAAACCCATACTCATTACATGCTGGTTGAAAACCTTCTGTTTCAGAGGTTTGGTAAGAGGATTAGCAACGTTGTCGGCAGAGGCCACCTTGGTGATGATGATGTCACCATGCTTTTGAATCTCCCATATGATGTGGTATTTCCTTTCCACGTGCTTTCTCTTCAAATTCCATCTGGGTTTGTTTGCCTGGGCAATGGCTCCTGTGTTATCGCAAAGTAACGGGATGGGAGTATCAGAGGAAACTATGTCAAGCTCCAGGACGAACTTGCGTAACCACACCGCCTCTTTTACAACATCTGATGCGACAATGTATTCGGCTTCTGTTGTTGAATCTGCAGTAGTGTCCTGCTTCTTGCTTTTCTAGCTTACAACACCACCATTCAACAAGAACACAAACCCTGATGTCGACTTTCGATCATCTAAAACCGATTGGAAGTCAGAATCTGTATATCCCAAGACTTGGAGATCACCATCTCCATAGACGAAGATGTAAACTTACGTCCGTCTTAGATATTTGAATATGTTCTTTACTGCATTCCATTGTTGTTCTCCATAGCATGATTGGTAACGACTTACCACTCCCACTGCATGGTAGATATATGTCCTAGTACACATCATGGCATACATTAAGCTTCCTACAACTGATGCATAAGGACATCCAGCCATGGCCTTCTTTTCCTCGACAGTTTGAGGAGCCATTCCTTTAGACAAGTGGATACCATGTCTTAAGGGCAGGAATCCTTTCTTAGAACTATCCATACTGAATCGTTCAAGAATCTTCTTAATGTATCCATGTTGTGACAATTCCAAAATCCTCTTTTCTCGGTTTCTGAACAACTTCAGGCCTAAGATGTAAGATGCTTCTCCGAGATCTTCATCTAAAAGGTATGGGATAGCCAAATCTTTACACTGGTCATCATCCTTGTATCATTCTTAATGATAAGGATGTCATCTACGTAAAGCACCATGAACACAATGGCGCTCCCACTAGTCTTCTTGTATACACAAGGTTCATCAGGATTCTGCACAAAAACATAACTCTTTATTGTTTCATCAAATCTGATGTTCCAGCTACGAGAAGCTTGCTTGTGCCCATAGATGGATTTCTTCAGCTTGCATACTTTGCCATCCTTAGTTATGAAGCCATGGGGCTGCTCCATGTAGATATCCTCCTCGAGGTATCCATTGAGGAAAGCCGTCTTGACGTCCATCTGCCAGATGTTGTAGTCAAGATATGTAGCTATAGCTAGCAGTGTCCTAATGAATTTAAGCATAGCCACTGGAGAGAATGTCTCATCGTAATCGATGCCTTCTCTCTGTGTGTAGCCCTTGGCTACGAGCTTCATCAAATGAAGTAGGATCAATGTCAATCTCACATGACACATGGAATCCATACCTTTCAGGTGATGCAACCACCCTCGAACTCCTTCGGAGAGGTATGTGTGTTTCATCTTTATTTATCTCCTCAGTTGCTGGTCTAGGAAGCTCAGAATCCTCAGCGGATTCAATGAGTGCCTCTACTTCATTCTTGTCTTGACCTTTAAAGAAATCATTCTCCAGAAGCTTCACATCTCTAGAAACAAAAACCTTTTGGGTCTCAGGGTCATAGTGCTGGTATCCAATACCATCTTTAACATACCCAATGAAGTAACACTCACGAGAGCGAGATTCCAGCTTACATGCATCCACGTTCTTCGCATGAACCAAGCAACCCCAAACCGTCAAGGTATTAACACTAGGTTTGGTTCCATACATAGCTCATGAGGAGTCTTAGGTACAAATTTGCTAGGAATCTTATTCAGTATAAAAATTGCAGTCTCTACTGCATATCCCCAGAAACTAAGAGGTAAATGTGCTTTGCTCATCATTGAACAGACCATGTCCATGATGGTCCTGTTGCGTCTTTCTGCAACACCATTAAGTTGGGGAGTTCCAGGAGGAGTGAGATTGGCAACAATTCCATTCTCCTTAAGGTATTCCTTGAATTCATCCGAGAGGTACTCTCCACCTCGATCAGATCGAATCCACTTAATCTTCCTATAGGTTTGGTTCTCAACCAAAACCTTGAACTCTTTGAACTTTTCAAAGGTTTCATACTTATGACGTAATAGGAAGACAAACCCGTATTACGAATGGTCATCAATAAACGTCAAATAATATCGATATCCATTTCGAGTCGCAGAACTGAAGGGACCACATACATCGGTATGTATTAGGTCAATAATACCTTCGCATCTCGTAACCTGTTACGGAAAGGCGCCCTAGTCATTTTACCCTGAATGCAATGTTTGCAAGTGGGCAAAGGTTGAACCTGTAGAAAATCTAGAGGTCCATCCTTTATCAATCTATTGATCCTATCAACAGATAAATGACCAAGCCTTTGAAGCAAACTCATTTGAGATGTTTTTATCCTCCCTGGATCTTTTAGGGTTTTTATTAGTGGTTGTAACATTCATGATACATTTATCAATGCACAACTCATAGAGTCCACCAAAAGTCAAAATACCATCTGCAATATATTTATCATAACGATTTATGACTAATTTATTACATGAAAGGAATGAATATCCGCTTCTAACAAGCTTAGATACAGATATCATGTTCCTTCTGACTTCGGGTATATTAAGACACTATTAACGTATAAGGACTCTACCACTAGATAATGATAGTCGACAGGTCCCGACGGCTACTACTGCAACACTTGCATGAGATACAATCTTGATGACTATCTCCCCTTCCTCTAGCTTTCTAGTTTCCTGAAACAAATGCAACAAATTACATACATGAACAGAAGCACCAGAATCTACAACCTAACTTATTTCTCATCCGACAAAAAAGCTAGTTTCAATGATAAAAGTAGATGTCATACCTGTTGGGGCTTTACCTTTGTCTGACGACTTCAGGTATTCCGGGCAATTACGCCTCCAGTGCCCTGGCTTTTTGCAGTGGTGACAAACGTTGGATTTCTTCGACGCTATCAGTGTGGAGGCACTGGAAGATGAGACAACACCTTGACTCTTATTCTTTCTCTTCTGGGCCAGGCCCTTCCGAGAACCTCGCTTCCGACCGCACTTCCCTCTGACATGTGCAACCATTGCACTGCCAGCGTAATCATCTTTCTTCATTACGTCTTCTGCAGACTTTAATGCAGCAAGAAGACCATCGTTTGACAAGTCCAACTTGTTCATGTGGAATGAAACCACAAGATTATTGAAAGACTTGGGCAAGGACAGCAGAATGAAGTCAGCTTGCATGTCTACATCCATGTTGGCCCCAAGAGTCTCCAGTTCAGACAAGTACCCAAACATTTTGAGTACGTACTCCGAAACTGAAGTTCCTTCCTGCATCTTGCAGCGAATGAGCTCTTTCATAATATTGTAACGTTGGGTGCGGTTGATGCCACCAAACATATCTTTAAGATTCTGCATTATCTCCTGGCATGTGCTCATCTCCACATGTTGCTTCTGCAGAACATTAGAGAGAGAACACAGGATATAGCACCTAGGCAGGACATGATCTTCATCAAACTTGTCATTGTATGCTTTTTCTTCCTTGGATTTAGGGCACTCATGCTTGTCCTCGGAGAGCACATAACTTATGTTCTCTACAGAGAGAACAAGCTCCAAATTACGGATCCAATCCGAGTAATTTGGGCTGGTCAATTGGTTGTCCTCAAGAAGCCTACTTAATGGGTTCAAGAACTTCATTTTCTGAAATTAAGAATGCACTATATTAGAACATATAAATATATATTCAAATTTATTATATTTGATTAAGGTATTATAAATCAAATTATTCTTGCATTGTCGATTGTGAACGTTCATTACCTTAATCACTTTCAAAATAAGAGATATACTTACCGCTATATCTCTAGCAAGAATTTGGGATCTCCTCTTTATCTTTATCACATCCCAATAATATGAGAATCTGCGACTCCAATAAAGAGAAGCAGGAACATATTCCGCCTTGCAAGTCCAATTTGCATTTCCCAATTCGATCTTCAACACCTGGGCCCACCGCCCCTATAGCGATGTCGACCCGTTGTTAATTGAACCAACCATCAACAGGAATAGTACTCGCTATGCGCAATCCAATATCGCCCCAATAATATGAGGATCCGATTTTGGGGTCACTAAGCATACGGTCTTACTCTTTCGAGAAACAAAGAGCCCGATCCAGATGCGCTTACATACAGGAGCTGTCACTTCGGACAGGCGTCTCCCACGTGCAATCCCTAGCGACGGAACCCTTTGCCTTGACGGGAGACCATGGATGTCACTTATGTGATCCTCCTCCTCATATTCAAATTTACTTAATTATCATGAATCTCATTCATATAATTAATTCTTCCAAGGGAAATCTATTCATAATAGAGTGTCTTAATTGGACATAATTAATTTAATCATATTAAATTAATTGTCAATCCAATTCAATCATCAAACTTGATTATTTTACTTGAATATATATATGGTAATATCTCAAAGTACATATTAATTCGAAATTTTATAATTAGAAAATACACCTTGATTTTCTCCGGCATTATCGAGTCCCTACCCGCTGTCATGGCCAGTACCGGCGAGAGTGGGACAAACCATATAAGTTGCAACCCGCAGCCCCAATGCTCTCCGACTAGACATCATGTCCACCTCGGGAAAGGATAATGCCAAATATATCAATTTGGACTTGAGATGATCATCGGTTCTTAAATCAAAATTATACATATAGTAATAATCAAAAAAAATTTTATTATAAGGAAATTTGCTATACAAATTCCCTATCCTATTAAAGCATCAAGTTTGATGATTGTGTTTCCAATTATGATTTAGATCCAATCTAATCAATTAATTGGTTGAGGCCAAGTCCATTAAGGAAATAATAGTATTCGAATATTTCACAAATATTTTCCATAATTATTTCATGAAATTAACAATTAATTTCTCTAATTGACAATCACTTGATTCTTTATTAGAACTGCAATTTTAGCAGTGACCCCTACTCACTAAAATTAACATATCTCTATCAATTTAAATCCAAATTAGACGAACTCAATTTTCAAAGATTGTTAACTTGATTTAAGACATCACCTAAATGATGTTTCACGCATTTTGAGGCGGATAAAAACAGTAATTAACTCTTTAATCATGTTAAGATCTACAGTACCCGCAACAGTGCATACATGTTCATTAAAAAAACCATATCTCGAGCATACGGAATCCGAATTACGCAAACTCAGATCCTATGATTTCCTAATTTAATAGGGAACTCAATATAAGTAAATAATTCGTTCTTAAACATTTTATACATGGCGAAATTATTTACTAAATAGATCTGCGAAACCAAATGCGATAAAAGACTATCGCGACCTTAACGAACCCAAGTCATCCTCGGTTTGCGAATCATGTTCGAAACCGTCGACCTAAGGCTCTGATACCACTTGAAGGATATGTAATTTATTCTCAAGTGCATCACGGAAACGTAATCGTCGTATTGAATACAACGTAGAACGACTAGTCGTACTGGTTGTTCTGAGCAGTGGAATTTAAAATTTTTCATGCGATGGAATCACATGATCCAAGAACGATTCTTGGATCGTTTCATCTATAACCACAACAAGTGTAAAGGAATACCTCTTGAAGCGTTGTTGATCAAGTCTCTAAAGAAAGAGACCTCCTGTCTCAAGTCCGATCGTAGGTGAGATCGCTTGCGAGCGCGGGGATGAACCGCGTAGTCCTCGCAATCCAAGAAGATGATCCAAGCACGGTTGCTCCTGATCTCGTCTTACGAGATCGAACGTCTCCTTCGAGAGCGTAGCACTCCAATAAGACGGAAAATCAAAGAACGTCGAAACGACGGGAACTGAGTTTTGTTTCACATTAAAACAACCATATCTCATGATACGGAATCCAATAAAACTTATTGCATTTTGTTTCACATTAAATAAGGAAACCATGGGATCTGAGTTTGTGTAATTCAGATTCCGTATGCTCGAGATATGGTTGTTTTCATGAACATGTATGCACTATTGCGGGAACTGTAGATCTTAACATGATTAAAAGTTAATTACTGTTTCAATCTGCCTCGAATTGCGTGAAACATCACTTATATTCTGTACTAAATCAAGTTATCAATCTTTGAAAATTGAGTTTGTCTAATTTGGATTTAAATTGATTGAGATATGTTAATTTTAGTGAGTAGGGGTCACTACTAAAATTGCAGTCCTAATCAAGAACCAAGTGATTGTAAATTAGAGAAATTAATTGTTAATTTCATGAAATAATTATGGAAAATATTTGTAAAATATTGGAAGATGATTATTTCCTCAGTTGACTCGGCCTCAACCAATTAATTGATTAGATTTGATCTAAATCATAATTGGGAATACAATCATCAAACTTGATACTTGAATAGGATTTGGAATTTGTGTAGCAAATTTCCTTATAATAAAAAATATTTTGATTATGACTATATGGTATAATTTCGATTGAAAAATCGATAGAAATTGATATATTTGGCATTATCTTTTCCTGAGGTGGATATGGTGTCTAGTCGGAGAGCATTGGGGTTGCGGATTGCAACGCATGTGGTCCGTCCCACTCTCGTCGGTACTGACCATGAGAGCGGGTAGGGACTCGATAATGCCGGAGAAAATCAAGGTGTATTTTCTAATTATTAAAATTCGAATTAATATGTACTTTGAGATATTACCATATATATTCAAGTAAAATAATCAAGTTTTTTGATTAAATTGGATTGATAATTAATTTAATACGATTAAATTCATTATGTCCAATTGAGACACTCTGTTATGAATAAAATTGTCATTTCCCTTGAAAGAATTAATTATGTGAATATGATTCATGATAATTGATTAAAATTTGAATATGAGGTGGAAGATCACATAAGTGACATCCATGGTCTCCTGCCAAGGCGAAGGGTTCCGTCGCCAGGGATTGCATGTGGGAGATGCCTGTCTGAAGTGACAGCTCCTGTATGCAAGCACATCTGGATCGGGCTCGTCGCTTCTCGAAAGAGTAAGGATGTATGCGTAGTGACCCCAATATTGGGTCCTCATATTATTGGGGCGATATTGGATTGCGCATAGCGAGTTGTATTCCTGTTGACGGTTGGTTCAATGAATGACGGGTCAACATCACCTTAGGGGTGGTGGGCCCGAGTATTAAAGACCGAATTGGGAAATGCAAGTTGAACTTGCAAAGTGGAATATGTTCCTACTTCTATTTATTGGAGTCATAGGTTCTCATATTATTGGGATATGACAAAGATAAGGAGGAGATCCCAGTTCTTGCTTGAGATATAACTGTAAGTATATCTCTTACTTTGAAAGTGATTAAGGGAATAAACTTTCAAGATTGATAGAGTAAGAACAATTTGATTTAAAATGCCTTAATCAAATATATATGTTCTAATATAGTGCATTCTTAATTTTAGAAAATGAAGTCCGTGAACCCTCTTAGTAGCCTTCTTGAGGTCAACCAATTGACCGACCCAAATTACTCGGATTGGATCTGTAATCTGGAGCTTGTTCTCTCTGCAGAGCGCATAAGTTATGTGCTCTCCGAGGATAAGCATGAGAGCCCTAAATCCAAGGAATAAAAAGCATATAATGACAATTATGATGAAGATCATGTCTTGGCTAGATGCTATATCCCGGGTTCTCTCTCAAATGTTCTGCAGAAGCAACATGTGGAGATGAGCACATACCAGGAGATAATGTAGAATCTTAAAGATATATTTGGTGACATCAACCACACCCAGCGTTACAATATTATGAAAGAGCTCATTCGCTGCAAGATGCAGGAAGGAACTTCAGTTCGGGAGCACGTACTCAAAATGTTTGGGTACTTGTCTGAACTGAAGACTCTTGGGGCCAACATGGATGCAGACATGCAAGCTGACTTCATTCTGCTATCCTTGCCCAAGTCTTTCAACAAATTTGTGGTTTCATTCCACATGAACAAGTTGGACTTGTTGAACGCTGGTCTTCTTGCTGCATTAAAGTCTGCAGAAGACGTAATGAAGAAAGATGGTCCCGCTAACAGTGCAATGGTTGCACAGTCAGATGGAAGCATGGTTGGAAGCAAGATTCTTGGAAGGGCCCAGCCCAGAAGAGAAAGAAGAAGAGTCAAGGAATTGGCTCATCTTCTAGTGCATCCACACTGATAACATCGAAGAAATCCGACGTCTGTCACCACTGCAAAAAGTCGGGGTACTTGAGGCGTAATTGCCCGGAATACCTGAAGTCGTCATGCAAAGGTAAAGCCCCATCAGGTATGAAATCTATTTTCATCATTGAAACTAGCTTTCTCGTTGGACGAGAAGGAAGTTGGGTTGTAGATTCTGGTGCTTCTGTTCATGTATGCAATTTGTTGCATTTGTTTCAGGAAACTAGAAGTCTTGAAGAAGGGGAGATAGTCATCCAGATGGGATCTAATTCAAGTGTTGCACTAGTAGCCGTTAGGACTTGTCAACTATCATTATCTAGTGGTAGAGTCCTATTACTTAAAGAGTGTCTTTATGTACCTGAAGTTAAAAGGAATTTAATATATGTATCTAAACTGGTTAGAAGTGGATAATCATTCTTGTTTTGTAATAAATTAGTCATAAATCATTATGATAAATATATTGTAGAGGGTATTTTTACTTCTGGAGGACTCTATGAATTGTGCATTAATGAGCATGTCATGAATGTTATAACCACTAATAAAACCCTAAGAGATCCAGGGAGAATAAAAACCATTCGAATATGATTTGGCATCAAAGGCTTGGTCAATTATCTGTAGTTAGGATCAACATATTAATAAAGGATGGACCTTTAGATTTTCTACAGGTTCAATCTTTACCTACCTATGAACATTGTATTCGAGGTAAAATGACTAGGATGCCTTTCCGTAATGAGGTAAGAAGATGGGAAGGTATTATTGACCTAATACATACCGATGTATGTGGTCACTTCAGTACCGCGACTCAAAATGGATATCTATATTATTTGACGTTTATCGATGACCATTAGCGATGTGGGTTTGTCTTCCTATTTCGTCATAAATCTGAGACCTTTGAAAAGTTCAAAGAGTTCAAGGCTTTGGTTGAGAAACCAAACCGATAGGAAGATTAAACGGATTCGATCTGATCGAGTGGCGAGTAACTATCAGATGAATTCAAGGAATACCTTAAGGAGAATGGAATTATTTCCAATCTCACTCCTCCTGAAACTCCCCAACTTAATGGTGTTGCTGAAAGATGCAACAATACCATCATGGACATGGTCCGTTCAAAGATGAGTAAAGCACATTTACCTCTTAGTTTCTGGGTATATGCAGTAGAGACTGCAATTTATATCCTGAATAAGATTCTTAGCAAATATGTACCTAAGACTCCTCGTGAGCTCTGATATGGAACCAAACCTAGTGTTAATCACTTGATGGTTCGGGGTTGCTTGGTTCATGCTAAGAGCGTGGATGCAAATAAGCTAGAATCTCGCACTCGTGAGTGTTACTTCATTGGGTATGTTAAATATGGTATTGGATACCGGCTCTATGACCCTGAGACCCAAAGGTTTTTGTCTCTAGAGATGTGAAGTTTCTAGAGGATGATTTCCTTAAAGGTCAAGACAAAAATGAAGTAGAGGAACTCATTGAATCCCTTGAGGATTCTGAGCTTCCTAGACAAGAAACTGAAGAGATAAATAAAGATGAAACACCCATACCTCTTCAAAGGATTTGGTGTGAATGTAAGGACATATGAGTAATACGATCTCTCAAAGGATCATACAAGTTCACTTATGAACCGGGAGACATGAGCTCACTCATGAGGTATTGGGACTGATCAAAGTCCATGCATGGTCGTCATGGTTTGGAAGCATGACATGAATTTGAAGGAAAGATATATGCTTTGGGAAAGCATATGGTCTATACCAATTCCCAGTGACCAAGATTGAGAAACTTAATGATCTAACCCTGAAGATGACAGTGTAAAAGTGATCTTTATCTTCAGAATGATCATAGGTCTTCCAGTATGTAAGATGTACAGGTATTAGGAACACCTGAGGGTGATGTGATCATAAACGATCGTATAACCATGACGCTTCCATTCCGAGGGAGTGATGAAACAGGTTTGGATTTTAGTGACTCCTCTCATTATAGAAGTGACCTAATCTTAGTCCATCAACTGGACATTGATCTGAATGAGATTCAGATGCAATGAGAAGATTAGGTCTACAATCTTGATTTGATAAGGCATCAGTGGTAGGTCCATGGGATTTGGATTTGAGATATGATCTCAACATCCAGGTCACTATACGTCGAACAATACAATTGCCTTGTCCTTGTCTCAAAGTATCTGAGGAGAAATCGCATTGTTCTTGAAAGGGTTCAAGAATAATGCGATAAACCTAAGCAATGAAGAAATAATGATTAAATGTGATTTAATCATCTTGATGTGTGTAGAAATTATCTAATATAATTAAATATGATTTAATTATTATGGATAAGAATAATGTGGATAGAAATATCCAATTATTCATAATATATTATAAATATGATTTATAATTTATTAGAGAGAGCTAATTATAATTTATATTTGTTGATTAATTATTATGTGTATTGGATATACATTGTGTAATTAATTGACAATGTAAATTATATGTTGTTTTGGGTTGTGAATATGATTCACAATTTTTCAATGGCAAGATTGCAATATTCTCAAATATAATTGTGAATTATTTTTGAAGAATATATCACAAAAAATTTGTTGGAAATAAATAATGAGAGATATTTCCATGGAGATATGCAATCTCATGAAATCTCATGAGATTGCCTCCATATGGAATGGAGTGGGCGGCACCCAACTCCTAATTGGAATGGGTGGCCATCCACATGGAATGTACATGGAGATGTGATCTCCATGTATATTCTCTCCTTATTTATAGGTATAATTTAGGATTGATTTATATTTGATTTTATCAAATATATTTTAATCTAAATCAGATCATAACTTGTTGGTTTTACCAACAATAATCTTGACCATTGGATTGACATAAATCAATCTCATCCATTGATTTTATATGTCCCGTGGATTGAGATCCATGGATCCCAAAACCCTATAAATGGAGAGGCATATCATGCTCTCTAGAGCTATGCAATATTGGAGCACAAACTCTCTCTCTCTTTCTTCTCACAAGCCAACCCTCTCTCCCTCTTCTTGGTGGCCGTCCACCAAACCCTAGAGGAGAGTCTCGTCGATGCTTTCGCCACCGCGCCGCCACTTCGACATTCTTTGGTTCTCCATCATCTTGGAGTGCTACACTCGCGAAGGAGACGTTTGATCTCGTACGACGAGATCAGGAGCAACCATGCTTGGATCATCTTCTTGGATTGTGAGGACTACGCGGTTCATCCCCACGCTCGCAAGCGATCTCAGCGATGATCGGACTTGAGACAGGAGGTCTCTTTCTTTAGAGACTTGATCAACCACGCTTCAAGAGGTATTCCTTTGTACTTGTTGTGGTTTTAGATGAAACGACCCGAGAATCGTTCTTGTATCATGTGGTTTCATCGCCTGAAAAATTTTAAATTCCCCTGCACAGAACAACTAGTACGACTAGTCGTTCTGCGTCGTATTCGATACGACGATCACGCTTCCGTGATGTGCTTGAGGATAAATTCTATATCCTTCAATGTGATCATAAACGATTATATAACCATAACGCTTCCATTCCTAGAGAGTGATGAAACAGGTCTAGATTTTAGTGACTCCTCTTAGTAGAGAAGCAATCTGATATTGCTCCAAATGTTGGACATTTATCTGAATGTGATTCAGATGCAATGAGAAGATTAGATTTTGCAGTCTTGATTTAATCAAGCATATATGGGAGGCCCGAGATCTGGATTTGAGATGTGATCTCAATATCCAAGTCACTATACGTGGAACAATACAATCTCCCTGTCCTTATCTCCAAGTATCCACGGAGAAAGTGCATTATCCTTGAAAGAGTTCATGGATAATTTCATTGTTGATATAAGTATCCAAGCATCGAGAAAATTGATAATTAAATGTGATTTTATTATCACGGATAATATGAATTTGATTCATATTATAAGGAGAGATATCTAAGATAATTAAATGTGATTTAATTATCAAAAATATGAATAATGTGAATGTGATTCATGTTATTTGGGCATATGAGAAAAGAGATCCAATATGACTAAGTGTGATTTAATTATCATGGATATGAATAATGTGGATAGAACTTTCCATATTAATCATATATATTATAAATGTGATTTGTAATATATTAGAGAGAGAATATTGTGTTTTATATTTGTTGATTAATTGTCAATCTGAATGTGATTCACATTGAATGATTAATTGAAAATATAATTAAATTTGGTTTTAGGTTGTGAATAAGATTCACATAATATTAATGGCATGATTGATATTTTCCATAAGATAATTTGGAATGATTTTTTTGTGAAAATATTGTCAATAAGATATGATGATATATATCATGAGATAATGATATCTCATGATAATTTGAAGAAATAGACCAAGTCCACTAAAGAGGAGTGGACAGCTACAACTCTCCATGAGGAGAAGAGTAGACGTCCCCTTTTATGGGGAAATTGGTTTGTCCTCTTCATTATTTTTCTATTATAAAAGATGATTTAATTTTTAATTAATTTTTGTGATTTCTAAATGGAAATTAATTTAAATTAAATCATTAGTTGTGTTTTTACAACAAGATCTTGTCCATTGAAGAAACACAAATCAATCTCAACCATTAATTCTGTGTTGTCCATGGATTGAGATCCCTGGACTCCCAAAACCCTATATAAGAAGAGGCATGCCTTGCTCCTCAACTTGCACCCACTCGACGAGTCTCTCTCTCTTATTCTCTATACACGTCCTCTCTCCATCTCTCTCTTATGGACATCCACCATGGTGCCATTGTGAGAATCGTCATCGACGCATCATCGTCGTTATGTTGCCGGATCATCTACTCGTGGATCTCCATCTCCTTCAGTGCATCTCGTTCGTGAAGAAGATGTTCGATCTCATGTGACGAGATCTAGAGATACATCGTTTGGATAATCAACATGAATTGCGAGGAGCACGCGATTCATCCCCGCGCTCGCAAGCGTCTCCTCCGACGGATCGGACTTGAAACAGGAGGTCTCTTCATTTAGAGACTCGATCGCAACCACGCTTCAAGAGTTAATCCTATTACTTGTTTGTGGTTTAGACAAAACGATCCGAGAAGTGTTCTTGGATCATGTCGTTTCGTCACATAAAAAATTTAAATTCCGCTGCATCGAGCAACTAGTACGACTTGTCTCTCCCGATCGCATTCGATGCGATCATCACGCTTCGGTGATGCACTTGAGGATTTTTCTCATATCCTTGAAGTGGTATCAGAGGTAGGTTGTCGAAGTTTTTGAATTAGATCCATGAAGCTACGAAGATTTTGGCTCGTTTGGGTTCGTGGAGATTTTAGCATTTCAATTTTCGCATCCTTGTCTTGTAAAAAAATTTCGGCCCTGTTTAAAATGTTTAAAAATGAAATTTAAATTGGATAATGTTCCCCATTAATCAAGGAAACAGTAGGATTTGAGTTTGCATAACTTGGATTCCGTTTGCTCTAGATATGGTCGTTTTATTAACCATATATCCACTGTTTCGGGGATGACGATTAGAGACGTAAATAAGATATTAATTACGGTTTTTAAAACGCCTCGAAATGCATGTTTATCACATGGTTTCGTTTTTAAATCAAGTTATCAATCTCTAGAAATTGATTTTGCTTAATTTGGATTTAAAATGAATGAGATATGCTATTTTTAGTTAGTGAGGGTCATTGTTGGAAATTGCATGATTATCCAAAACCTTATGATTGCCATTCAAATAAATTGATGAAAAATAATTCTTAATTTTCTGAAATGATTATTAATAAATATTTGTGAAATATTTAAAAATGATAATTATTTCCTTGAATGACATTTTACTAACCAAATGATAAGGTAGTTGATCTTGATCATACTTGGTTGATATGAAATCATCAACAAACATTGTTTTCATGCAAAACCCTAATTTATCCTACAATAGTTGTAGGACAACTTTTACATGAAAAACCCTCTTCCTTGAATAGGATTGGGGATTTGTTTATCAAATATCCTTATAATTTAATCAAAATCGTTTTGATGTATATTATATGGTATAATTTCGGTTAAAAAACCGATGAGCATCTCAAAGTACATAATGATCTATTTTGCATTATCCTTTCCTTAGGTGGATATGGTGTCTAGTAGGAAAGCATTGGGTAGCGGGTTGCAACATATGTGGTCCATCCCACTCTTGTCGGTACTGGCCATGACAGCGGGTAGGGACTCAATAATGACGGAGAAGTCAAAGTGTATTTTTCTAACTATTAAAATTCGAATAATACATACTTTGAGATTATACCTTTGATTCAAGTAATAATCAAGTTTGTTGATTGAAAATTGGATTGATAATAAATTTAATGTGATTAAATTGATTATATCCAATTAAAAGCACTCTATTATGAATAGATGTGTATTTTCCTTGGAAGAATTGATCATAATGAATGTGATTCATGATGATTAATTAGAATTGGAATATGATATGGAGGATCACATTAGTGACATCCATGGTCTCCCGTCAAGGCGACGGGTTCCGTCGCCAGAGATTGTATGTCGGAAACGCCTGTCCGAAGTGACAACTCCTGCATACAAGCCATTTGGATCGGTCTCTTTGCTTCTCGAAAGAGTAAGGTCGTATACATAGTGACCCCAATATTGGGTCCTCATAATATTGGAGCGATATTGGATTACGTATAGCAAGTATTAAGCCTATTGACGGTTGGTTCAATTAATGACGGGTCAACATCATCTTAGGGGTGGTGGGCCCGGGTGTTAAAGATCGAATTGGGAAATACAAATTGGACTTGTAAGGCGGAATATGTTCCCGCTTCTTTTTATCGGAGTCGCATATTCTCATATTATTGGGATGCGACGAAGATAGGAACGGAGATCCCAGATATTGCTAGAGATATAATGGTAAGAATATCTCTTACATTGAAAGTGATTAAGGGAATAAACTTTCACTGTAAACAAAGAAGACATCTTTGGTATAAAAATTCCTAAATCAAAGAAAAATATGTATATATATTATATATACACATGCAAATTTCTTATTTCAGTTAATCCTTCATTAAACCCACTCAATGTTATACTCAATAATAACCAGTAAAATATCATGGATTGGACTCATGATCCATATATTGTATTTGCAATTGGACACATAATGTATGAGGTTGCATTGTGCAAGTTTCCTCAACATAATGAGGAATGACAATTAAATAAGACAATAAGACATCACCTTAGGGTTTGTATGTCTCTATAGTCTTGATGTTTCATCGAGTGTACTTTGGAAGTGACATGTCGATGATGGTTGCGATTGTCAAATAATCCTTATAAAATCAAAGAAGATATTTTGGCATACATATGTGCTCTAGACATTTAATCATGAATGACATGGCTCTCTGCATTATGCAGAATGGTAGCACGAAAGAGATGATGTATTCAAAATGTTTGAATACCTACCTGAACCAATGTTTTAAGAGTCTAGATGGATGTAGACATGATGAGTGTCATCATTCTACTGTCTATACTCTAGTCATTCATGAATCTTCATAATATTCATATTGTATGAATTAAATGAAGCATGTATAAATGTTGAAGTTCTCTTATTTTGAAATCTTTTGAGTTCAACATAAGAGATCCTTTGTCTTGAGTGATGGTTGTTCATAGATAAAGAGACGCAGTGGAAGCATGGGTCTAACCCAAGCAAAAAGGAAAGTCAAAGAGTTGGCCTATTTCTGTGACTTCCATATGTCATCCAGATATTTGGATGAATGCCTATATTGCAATGAGTCGATGTATTGATAGTATGACTATATGGACTGTCTAGGATCCTTAGAGAAGGACTCGTATATTGCATCGAAATAATCTACATTTGATCATTGAAATTGACTTTCTTATAAGATAAGATTAAATTCTAATAATTGTATCTCATTCTTCTAATCACATTTGCAATTGGTTGCATATATATATATATTAGAAGATTAGAAATTTGATATTAAGGTTTAGGTTTCATCTACATGGAAATTGTTGTATTTGTTGCAACAATCTTTGTTGGACAGATAGACTTCATATTCTCAGTGGGAGAGCCCTTAGTCTTGGAGAATGTCTCTATGACCTAGATATTAGAATACACTCATTGTTTGTTTCTAAATGTTGGAAAGAAACATGAATTCTGAGATAGAACTATCATAAAGAGTTATGATGGATATCTTTCAGATAATAATCTAATATCTAGTGGAGTGCACAAAATTAGAAAAATAATGAATGGTTCATTAAGATTTCTAATACTGAAAATTAAAACCTTTATAAGATCAGTAGGAGGATGAAGATCATTTGACAATGATCTGGCATCAAGTCTTGGACATTTATCTATTGATTTGATCTATAGACTAGTAAGATTTGAAACTTCAGAATGTCTAAAATTTCAAATCTTACATACTTGTGAATATAGTATTCAAAGTAAAATGTCCAATACCTTTCTCTAGGAAAGGTGTAAGATGTCAAGGTATTCGGGATCTCGTACATATTGATGTATGTAGATCATCTATATCATAGTGAACACCATGGATATATGATATCTATTGACGATTATGTATTATATGAGATTTCTTCTCTTCACCTGAGAAACCTTTGAAATGTTCAAAGATTTCACAATTTTGGTTTAGAACTAAAGTTTAAGGAAGATTAAATGAATTTGATCTAACCAAGGTAGCAAATACCTATTAGATGAATTCAAAGAATACCTTATGAAGATACGAATATCATTTCTATCTCAATCCTCCTAACACACCTAAACTCAATGGAGTTGTAGGGAGATACAATTGGATCACACGTGCATGATTTAATCAATGATGAATTTTAGCATAATTACCTCTCAGTTTCCATGTATATATGTAGTAGAGACTACACTATATATCCTTAATAAGATTCCATGCAAGTAAACTGGAATTAAGCACTAGAGAGTGCTACTTCATTAGGAAAATAAAGGATGGTATGGGATACCTACTTCATGACCTTGAAATTCTTAAAATATCTCATCTCTAAGAATGTGATTCTTAAAGGGTGAGACTCTTGAGAATCAAGAAGAAAATGAAGTAAAGGAACTCCTTTATTCTTGAGATGATAATGAGGCTCCTGAAAACGAAAACTAAAAGGATAATTAAAGATGAAACATTCATACCTCTTCAAATGAGTTTGAGGATGTATTCCATGTGTCGATTAAGTCTGACAATGACCGGACTTCATGTGATGAAGCTCCTAAGGATCATGGCATGGAAAGTTGGATATTAGCAATAAAGTTTAAAGTAGACTTCAAATGCAAGTGTTGTATATGGACCCTCAAGGATCCACCTATATGGGTAAGACCCATAAAGATTTAAATGGATCTTCAAGAGAAAGGTAATCTGATGATAAGGTAGAGAACTTCAAAGCTCGGTTCGTATCCATGAACTACGCAGAGGAAGAGAAGATATTGCTTGTGATGAGACTTGCTCTTCGGTAATCATGCTTAAACCCATCGGATTATTGCTAACTATAGCTACACAACTTGTCTTTCACATCTTTGAGATGGAAGTCAAGATTACATTCCTCTATGAATGCCTCTCTGAAGATATTCACATGAAGCAGCCCCAGGGCTTCATGATTGGGGAAAGTAAGGTGTGAAAGCTAAAGAAATCCATCTATGGACTCAAAAAGCTTCTTGTTGGAACATAAGATTTGATGAAATTATAAATGTTATGATTTTAGATAGAATCTTCATGAACCATATGAAGCTTAGTGGGAGTGCCTTTGTGTTCATCGTGCTAAATGTAGATAATATCCTAATCATTTGGAATGATATAAGGATAATAATAAGTGTTTTATGATATTGCTATTTTATACCGTGAGATATGATCTCTAGTATACCTCTTAGATCTTAGTTCTAAATTTGTTCAGACGCAAAGAGAAGAGAGAGAATTGTGATTGTCACATTATTGCTACATCCTGGATATATTCTATCCAAGGAAGGCATCCTTCCCTTAAGATTTGGTACTGACCAATCTATAGGGATAGCATATCATGTGTTGATGATGCTAAAACTGCTTGCCTTTGTGCATCGGTTGCTAGAAGCCTCATATGTGCCAGATGTGTATGAAAGGTCAGATGTCTGCCATGTAGTGGGAGTAGTAAACTGTTACTAATCTTACCATAGAAATAGAACACTTGATTGTAGTAATAATAAATATCTTCAAAGATGACAAGACTTAGAGATAATGATCTCAAAGTCTCATCATCAAGAACCTAAGACGTTATAGATAGTGATCCAAAAGGTCTTAACTGTAGATGTCTTGGGAGATAGAGATCTCCAGGAATAAAGGTATTCTGATAAGAATTATGGAAATACTGGTTATAATAATTACTGAGCAATAGTGTCAAGGACACTATAATTGCTTTATCAAGATTGAGTATTGGTTGCATAAGATGCAACATTCGCATTGGATGCGAGCACTGTTACCTAGGTATATGCAAGTGCCATAAAAGGACTTAGCATAGTTTCTGGGAATAGAGTGACTGATTAGATTACCTAGATATTTTCTAAATAGCCTATGATTGTCACATGAGTGTGGGCTTAAATGATTAGGCCATTAATGTCTCTTTGGGCTAGTGGGAGATTGTTGGACATGCGAGCCTACGGCGAGCCATTATACATTAAATGTTATTGCACATATCATTACCTGATCTGAAATGAAGACTAACTAATTTGCATAATAGGTCCCTTACTACAATTACGGTTATGTACCATGTATATCTTAATGATCACACAATTGTTGATTCAATTATTGAATCATAGAGGCTGGTGCTTGTATGAATATCTAAAGAGTTAGATTGAGGACACATCAAACACCGTCAAATGATTGTTAAGATGCGATCTCCAGCATGAGTAGGAGATGGCAATCCTTTCTCAGATAGGCTGATATCTGACCGACCTCTTCATGCAGGTCCTCTGCATAGGAATAGAGATTCGGAGGTGTCAGATTAGTTAGGTCAAAGGTTTAACTTAACGAGATCGAGACAACCAAAGTCCTATGTCGTATGCTGTCATGATATAGGTACGCATCCTCTGACCGGAGACAGATGTGTTACTATATGTCTTAGTATGCACATTTGGCAGACCAATAGGTTAATGACCTAACCAAGGACTATACACCGATGTGCTGGTGTGCATATAAAGGCATATGAGTAATACGAACTCTCAAAGGGATCAAACAGGTTCACTAGTGAACTGGAAGACATGAGCTCACTCATGAGATATTGGGAAGAATCAAATTCCGTGCACGGTCATCTCGCTTTGGAAGCTTGACTGAATTTGTATGTTTAATATATACTTTTGGAAAGTATATGATCAAGACCTAGGTATGATATATGCTTTTGGAAAGTATATAATCGATGCCAAATCCCAATGATCAAATGAGAAACTTACTGATAAAATCCTGAAGTAGACAGTATAAAGTTGATCTAATACTTCGGGTTTATTCTGGGTCTTCTAGTATGCAGGATGTACAGGTAGTGGGAATACCTGAGGGTGATGTGATCATAAACGATTGTATAACCATGACGCTTCCATTCCTAGGGAGTGATGAAACAGGTCTAGATTTTAGTGACTCCTCTCAGTAGAGAAGCAATCTGATCTTGGTCCAAATGTTGGACATTGATCTGAATGCTATTCAGATGCAATGAGAAGATTAGATTTTGCATTCTTGATTTAATCAAGCATCTATGGGAGCCCCGAGATCTCGATTTGAGATGTGATCTCAATATCCAAGTCACTATACGTGGAACAATACAATCTCCCTATCCTTATCTCAATTAAATTTGAATAAATAATGATGAAACTGTACAAAACACCACAGAAAACCGACTTTTTAACTGTAACTCCAAAAATTATGAAATCACAGCCATTTGAAAGATAAATTATTTTGAAGTATAATGGAAGTGAGTTTGGTTCAATTTGAGTTCGTATGGAGTCGGAATTGGTATTTTAATGATCACTTTACAGCTTTTTCTGAGGGTGATTATTAGTAATATGTACATTATTTTACTTGGTAAATATTTGTATTATTTACAACAAAAAACTTTTTTACAACTTTTGTTTACAGAAAGAATTAATTTGTGGTCAGTTTATATAAAAATAAAATAGTACAAGTTTTATACAAATATACAAGGAATTTATGTACAAATTATTTTTGGATTTTTGAATGAACGACCCTATCTCCCCCTACTTTATTCCTGGTCGATCAGGGCAAGTCATGACCTTCTCTCGGAACTCAGGTCAGTTTGTATTTACTTCGTAAATACATCCTTTATTTTTCTTTTATATTTCTTTTCTTCTTTACTCTTTTATTTTGAATACAAAAAGTGTTAAAATGCATATTTAACTAATGCATGCAAAATGATAATTTCATGAAATTAGTGGGTATTTACAGGTGTTTGACTACGGAAATAATGGTAAAATAAAAGAATAATTGCGATGAATCATGGATTCATCAGCCGCATAGACCTCCGACCCCCCAGCGCTGCCCCTCTACCCCCTTCAGCGGCGATCTCCAGCCGCATCCGCCCGTCCAACGCATAGTCACCGCGTGAGGTGACCGGCCACCGCGAGTGAGCGGAAATCCTCTACCCAGAGTCTTGCCCCTCTGTGCCTCCGTCTTACACGGTCGAATCCTTCAGCCGTAAACGCCCCTTGCCTGCAGCTCCTCGCCACCTCGCCAAAGATATGTGCCATGCCCGGCTGCCTCCGCGTGCCATGCATGTCATTCAACCATCCCAAAGGTGACAGTGGCCCTGCCCACATCCCCGTGCGATTAGGGCACACAATAACATGAACAAGAATCCCTGAATGAAAAAAACATTATATCTTTTTGGGTTAATATCAAAGACGCCCTCCAAAGTTTGCGTAATTACAAAATTGTCCCTGCCGACATCCAACACATGCGTCGCATGCTTTTTGTGGGTAAATTGCAAGATTTCCATCTGTATTTTTTTCTGTTCTTTATTTCATGCAAACACTTCCAAGATTTGCAATCTATTCCATGTGTTCCATCAATAAACTTGCTTGCTCTTTTTTTTATAAAATAAATGGCTTTCCTTGCCCAATAAATTCTAAGAAAAATTGATTATGCTCTTGCTATGCCCATGAACATCATGTAAAATTTTCATAGCATTTCGTTAACGTTTAATATTTTTTAAAATTAAAAAATAGTGACTTTTTTGCTTGCTCGAAATCAAAAAATTCATAAAAAGTCAAAAATTAGCCTAATGATTCCAAAAACATATTATAGGTGTGTTTTGTTGTCTTTTAATTTTTACCCAATTTTCTAGCATAGATTATTTATAAAGTTCAAAGAATTACGAAAAATGAACATTCTTAACAAATTGTAAAAAAAATATAGTGAAATCCAAAAAATATGATTTTAGTCTGTGTTTGTAGATAGTCATTTGTACTTTAGTATAAAAATAATTCGAGGAGTATTCGTCACTTATAGTATTTTTAAGTTGTAAAATACTCTTGGTTGTGCACTATTTTCTCTATTCTCCACAGTTTGATTTTTAGAAAATAAAAAAACATCATAAAAATTAAAAAAATACAAAAAACATGTTTAAACATATAAAACACAAAAATATTTTCTCTAGACTTTTCTGTACATTTTTTACTATTCTAACGAAAATACAAAAAGAGTGTAGTGTTGTGTATTTTATCATTTATGCTTGTTTTGAAAAAAATAAATAAAATAAAAATTCATAAACCATCAAAAATTGTTTTAGAAATTTGACTACATAGTTTTCAATTGTACTCCTTGTGTTCGACCTTGGTCGCTATGCCAGGTAAATAGAATAGCGAAACCGCTTACATTTGCTTGTCATTGTTTGAATATTTTTTAAGTGGTTTAAAATAAATTTTTATGTTGACAACGCTCGGTAATTCATGTCACAACGACCCTTGTTTATTTCATACTTAACACGAGTTACTAGGTGTGTCACGAAAAAGAAATGCAAGCGGCCAAACGATGATGTATGTTAAAGCATAAATGCTCATCTTGCCTCCAGCACCCTACATGCAAGGATGCTCAGTAGAATTGAAACCTATCTATATGGAAATACAAGCCGATGAAATCGCCCTATGTTCAGAAATTGTTATTATCGTGAAGAACCAATGCTAATGAATTAGAATAGAACTGAAGTGTCCGATCTAGGAATCTCCTCGGTGCCCACAACAATGGGTCCTGTAAGCACTGGATGGAGAACTCTCGTAGTGGTTCCGAGACTAAGTCAGAAGCGGATTAGATTTGACTAAGTCTAAACATCACTATTGGTGCATGCAATGGTTATTTGGTGTTTGGACCTACTTTATAGATAAGCAAGTCCTAAATGTAAGGGCTCAATCACACAAAATAAATAAAAGAAAACAGGGAAACAAATGAAAAAAATGTGAATAAAACACGACAAAATTGCAGTGAGCCCCCAAGTGAACAAACACTTGGAAATTGGGCCCTAGTGTCCAGTGTCCTGAATACATGTATTATTACAATAATAGTGGTCTCTCTAACTTAAATTACACAAACAAATAAAGACAACAATGAATGATCAAGTAATCGTCTTCAAAATTCCCTCCAAGTCCTTCTTGGTGCTAGGTCTGAGTCACCTCAAGTGGGTGCATAGGCGCTCCAAAGGGAGCTCCTCCCTCGATCCGCGCCCCTCACAACAAATCCAAACAAGGAGAGTGATTAGACAATTAAACAATAAGATCAAATAAATGAGCAAATAAATAAGGCAAAAATATAGAAAAATGATCACATAAAAAATGAACCCAATCTATATGTTGTTGCTCACGAGCAAAGGCACCATTTGTTTATCCCAAAAGTCGAGCGGTCTTATGTTCCACACAAGGCGGGAACACTGTCGTAGAATCGACCACACAAAATCCGGATTAAAACAACAATTAAATACAACAGATAAATCGAGCAACGAAAGTAAATGTGTTGAGCTAAACTTTATTATAACTCTACAACAAGGATGTGTATAGGTGCAAATATGTGTAGATTGTCGAACACAGGGAACAAGCAGGTAGATCAGGGCAATAAATGCTCAAAAATGAATGTGATGTATTTGTCTATAAGTGTGCTATTTTTTGTGTGTTTTAAATTTTTACTTTTTTTCATTTTGTTTCTTATTTTATATTTTTATATATAGATTATAATTACCGTGTTCATGTTTTCTTTTCCTATTTTTTATTATTTTTATTTTCTAATAGATAAAAAAAGCTATATAGAATATATATATACATACAATATAAGTAAGAGAGAGATAATATATACAAGAATATGTAAAAATAAGAAAAATTCAGGAAATGAAATATTTTTGGATTTCTGATAATTTTTTACTTTTTTTATTTTTTAAGATCTTTTGTTAACTTTTATAAATTTTTAAAGTAAAAATACCCAAAATAGGGTTTAAAATAAACATTTGAAATTAAAATGGAGATGAAAAATAGTAAACAATGTCAAAAATTCTCCAAAAAATTTAAAATAGCGATAATATTATAGAGAAAATTTAGATAGAAAAAAATATTTTTGTGATTTTTAAGGATTTTTTTATATTTTTATCAAGGTTTTTGGGTTTTTCTATTTATTAGAGTTTTCTTTTTTATTTTTTGTGATGTTTCATCTGAAGGTTAAATTTACATAAATATGAAAAATATATTGTTGGATGAATTTTTCAATATTTTTTTTACTTTTTATGGATTTTATAATACAAACAGGGATAAAAATGATAGTTTTTAGTTTTTTTATAAATAATAAAAAGACTCAAAATGCAAAATAAAAATATGCGAGTGCAAGATCAATGCTCCAAGAAGCTATGCCTTTTTTTGAGGTTTTTTTTGAATTATATAGATGCCTGAAATAAATAGAGACAACATAATGAAAATGCACTCTTGAAAGGGCAATTCTGTAAATAGTTGAAAGACATGGCCAACTTGCAATTTCTACAAAAATATAAAACTTAATTAAAATGTTTTTGGACTTGAAGGAAATAATATGACCCACGAGGGGTCCTCTGCAAAATGGCCAAAATCACGTGTATAAACATGTGGGCTGCTATTAGGGACTAAAATGTAATTTCTATAAAACTTGAGGTCTTAACTAAAATTTTTACAAAAATATTATAACATACTGAAAATGTTTATGGACTTAACAACAAAATGAAATTCATTAGGGGCCCAGATGTAAAATGCCACCCCTTACGTACGCTAGTCACGTGAGGTGACGCGGCCAGGGGTCGATTCGTAATAAAGAGAAGTCCCGAGAGATTTTTACAAATATTACAAAAATAAATGTGTTGTAGATGAATGTTTAAGCGGTAAAAAGTAAACTACAAAAATGGTGGGGTTAAAATACAAAATACAAATGCACAAGGCTCGGTTGAACAACGGGTAGATGTTCACTTTAATATGCGTCAGCTATCCGATGGTCGGTACCGCTTAATATCATGCAGCTGTGATTAGATGCCCGTGGATTCTATGATGGCTATGGTCTACTGCATCCAACGACAATTGTGTGTTCCGGAGGGGGACGTTACGATTGTGGGAGGAAGAACATGGGGGAACTTCACCGGAGAGAAGTTCTCCGAGCTCAACCTCTAACACTTGTTGGTCGTGAAGCTCCAAGAGTGGCCTGCAAGCCTCCTGCGGTAATCCTCTGACGACTAGGGATATCAAAAATGGTGGAGGCACATTGGAGGACCACCACAAGGTCGAGGAAGCACGACGCTCCAGGTGCTCCAGCCAAGATCTAAAAATCACCCCAAGCGACTCTTCTGGTATCCCACCTGCTCAAAAAAGGTCAAACCATCGAGGGTAAAATGCCTCGATGGTCGGAGAAGTGAATGGTCACGGGAAGGTGAAATGATGAAGTCTCGAGTGAGGTGCTGGATTTGGAGCTCCGAGTTCCTTCTCTAATGAGGAATAGGTTGAATGGAAGGTGGAGAATCGACAAGAAGCGAAAGGGGAATGAAAAGAGGGTGGTTGGTGGGTCGATACACAGGCAAAGCATGATGGAAGGAGCTCTCCAGAACCTGGGTTCGACAAACTTCAAGGACGGAATCTGGGCTAGGATGTGTAATCAAATGAAAAAAGAATGCTAGAAATAAACCTAACCCTCAATCTGAGCTAGAAAATGCATTAAAATACAGTTCCTCACCGGCGAATCGGGAAGATAGTACCTCGACACCGATGAGGGGACGGAGATAAGTGGAAGCGCTCCCGACCATGCCTCGCCTTCCTCTCAACACCTGGAGAAGGCTTGCCATACACTCGATCCAGAAAGCTCAAAGGGGAGAGGAGGATAGTTCAAAAAGAGGTTCAAATTCCAAATGAAAAAATGGGGGAGATTTTGTACAAAGTGGTGAGCAGCTCGAAAGGATGAGGCAAAGCTGGCGAATCAGCGATGCAATCCTCGAGATAAACATAGAGCGTGTAATGTGGATGTTCTTGGACAAAAATCCAAGAAGGAATCGACATGAAAGGGTACAAGGATCGGTCTCCAAAAAGTCGAAAAATCGAGGAAAAAGACGTTTTGACAAGCCTGTTGCCCTCGGTTAGAGAGCCGAACAGAGGTCAATGGACGGGAAAAACTAATTGGTCCACATGGACCAACTAGAAAATTCCAGTCAGTATTTTTTTCGAAAATCAAGCAAAGATAATAAATGATTTTATTGATTTTAGGTTATTAAATAGAAAATATTTATTATTTTATGAATTATTTTATCATGATTTTATTTATTTTTTTGAGGTTTATAAATACAAGTTACTTTTTGTGGGCTTTACATAGGCATACTTGTATATATATTTTATTATTTTTTTATTTTATATATCTAATTTTATTAATTTGATTTATAATTTTTTATATTTATAACTTATTTTTTATTTTATATATTTATAACATATATTTATAAAATTATATATAGTTATTTTATTTTTCTGAAGTATTATAAACAATTTAATATATAGATATATTATTTATATAGGTATAGATATAGGTATTTTACAAATGTATTTTATACAAGTATTTATTTTTATGTTTTCTTAATGTTTTCATTCATGTTTTAATATGTACATATATTATAAATAATATTTACAAAATTATAAAAATGATAAATAATAAATAAAGTTAATAGTTTAATCGATACAAGTATATAATAGGTGTCCAAATTTCAAACCGTAACTCCCAAAAATATGAAACCACCTTCATTAAATGGATTACTAAATTTTATATACAATTCAAGGTAATTTTGTTATATTTTGACTTTTATTTGAGAGATATGGGTCTGGGAAGTTAGGATTTTGGAATCTTACTTAGACTATATCTTTTTATATGTATAATATTTTTGTATGATTTTTTTTTGTATTTTTATATATTTAATTATCTACAACTTTCATGTTCAAAGTTTATTTATTTGAAATATAAAAAGTGGAACTAAAAATAAGTCGCCAAAATGAATAAAAATGAATAAAATAAATAGGAGTTTTATTGGATTTCCGACCTTATCTCCCCCTACTTTATTCCTTCTCGAGTGAGTCATCAAGATGCCTACGTCTGGGGTTTCGGGTCATAAAATATTTTCAATATTTTATTCTTTGTCTTTGTCTTTTCTATATTCTATAATTTTGTCATAATAAACTTTATTTTATAAAATATTTATACACAAATGCATGAATGATAAAATGCATGATCTGAGGGTATTTACACGCATTTACTAGGGTTTTTACGATCAAAATGATAGAATAAAGATGATGAAACGGAGATTTATCATCCCCTATGCTTTCCTTTGCTAGTCCTTAATAAAGACTTACGCAATACGTGCGGAAAAAGAGAAACAAAGAAAAGAAAAGGAAAGAAATTGGATTTAGTTTAATTATCAAACTTGTCTTCACAAAATCAAAGCTTGGAGCTTAAGTTATACCTTTGGAATTTAATGCGTGCGGAACCTTAATGAGAACCGGATTTGAAATCCAACAGCCTTCGAGAATCCCAAAACTCTGCTCAAGTCTCCTCAAAAGACAAGTCGTAATACTTCAGCTCATACGCAAAACCTTATGACTATGAATCTGACTCATACATTGTAAGTGATGGTGGCTCTCCCCAATTGAAATGACAAAGAGACTGACTTCTCCAGTATGATAACCCAATGATTTTACAATCCAATAACTCCTTCCTCGAGGAGTGGGGTATTCCCTTCTAAGTTCAAGTGACAACCAGCTCAAGAGGAGGGGGTGAAGAGAAGAATGGACGGTAGCCAGTGTAGCTACCTATCCTATGATGCATGACCTGTGTAGTCAAGTCATCTAGCTGCAGGCTCACATAATTTGACATTGAAGCTCAAGCTTGCTTATTGGCTATACAAATATATACACTTCGGCAGGCATTTTTCTTTTGATCAGGCCTATCCACTTTTTTGGAGTTTTTACTTTTTTCTTTTTTTGTTGGAGTATTATATACACCAACATTTACATAAGGAGTTTTTCCTGTTGAGCCAAAAGACTATCCCTCTTTTAAAGATTTATTGCAACCCACACTCTCTTGTCTTCAAAATTCATCATCACCGACGGGTTGGGGCACACTTCCCTCCCTAGAGGAGGACAAATATTTCCACTTGTGTGTGTCTCATACCGGCAAATCCAATACCCTCAGCACTCTAACTGAGTAGAGCCTAGTGAAAATTGCAGGTGTCCAAGTTAGGTCATTATCAACAAGAGTCGTGTGTCTGCTCCGAAATACTTTACTTAGGTAGTCAACAATCCATTGAACCAAGTCTTGTGATCCTCAAAGAATTAAGTTAACTAGACCTGAAGTACCTCAAATTCCAGCTCCTATTATGTTCATGTTATTAGGTAGATTTTAAGGTCCAACCATGCTCCAATATTCGGATTTTACTTAGACTTGTTCAATTATCAAACTCAATCCGAAAAAATGTTGATGCCATGCAAATGCTATGCTCAATGCAGAAAATATTTTTGTGATGCAATTTTCAAAGAATTTGAACTTTTTACGGGTTTTTGAAAAAGATGATGCATATGCATTTTTTATATTTTTCAAAATGTTTTTCAAATATTTTTGTATTTTTAATTTTGCAAATATTTTTTCGAAATTTTTGAAAATAAAAGATTTTTTGTTACAAACTAGGTATAAATATTTACACAAAGATGCATCTTATATTTACAAGAGTTAAGTTTTAAGAACTTACAAGGAATAAGTGGTCAATTATATATATATATATATAGGATTTTAATGTGATGCCTATATTCCTCAAACTTATTTGAAAAATGTTTTTCTGACCATTTTGAAAAAAATAGTCCAAAATAATTTTTACAAACATTTTTACAAACATATACACAGTTGAAAATCATTTTGCAAAGGTTTCTCAAATAGTATATATATATATTCATCAAGAAATATTTGCAACCATATTCCAAACTGTTTACAAATAGTTTTTCAAACATTTTTATTTCACACAAAGAAAATTTTTTTAAACAAATTATTTTTACAAAAGTTGAAAATATGTAACAAAACCTTTTCCAAATAGTTTTCAAAAGATTTTTCAAAAGAATTTTCAAACTATTTTTCAAATATTTTGCAAAAAATATTTTCATCTGATTCATTAATCAGTAAATACAAAATAATTTGAGGAATAATAGACATCTTTTTATTTAGGTTTTAATGAATTTTATTAGTATTAATAAGCCATAAGTATTAATAAAAATACGAAAGTAGGCTAAAATGCATACAGAGTATATACGACCCCTTATACTTAGCTTGATCTATGTCCTCATAGATGAGAGAGAAAAAACAAAAGACAAAACTCATACCGAGTATAAAAAAAGTCTAAAGAATAAAAGAATGGAGAAATGAATGAACGAATGAGAAGTTGACTGTACCCCCTATACTTAGGATCAAATAATCGTAAGTATAGCAGAAAGGGTCAAGGGTGGGAATCAACATATTGTACTCAGATTATCTCCCCCTATACTTAGGGAAAGATATCCCTAAGTATTCAAAAGAAGAGGAGACAATGTAGAGGATCAAAGAATAAAAGAACTCGGTGTGCACATCCCCTATACTTAGGACAAAGTACATCCAAAGTATAGAAGACTGACAAAAAGGGGTGACACCATTTCGGTAGAAAATAAGTTAGAAGAGAAAAAGAAGAAAAGAGACTATAAGATGGAAGAAGATGGAAGATGATGTACATATCACTCCCCTTAACTTAGGATAAAAGAAGCCCTAAGTATAGGCAACAACAGGAATGATAAAAAGAAACGAAGAATGAACCCTCTGCTCATTCACCCCCCATACTTAGGACAAAGTATGTCCTAAGCACAGAATGCACGAGAATGGGGTGGATGAGCAATATAGGAATGGGACGGAGATGCAAATGCGAATATACAACATAGATGGATGTACAAAGGCTCAAGAAGGTTGAAAGCAAACCTTCCTGCGAGACCGCTAAAGGATATATCTAATATGGTCCAGATCGATATTGGGGTCATCAAATGACATAAACCAATCATGGTCGACAGGGTGGAGGTCCTCAGTGACCCTAGGGTGTGAAGGCACAGATGGGTCGGTGGAAGTAGTCTGGCTAGGTCTGGCCTTGGGAGTCTCACTGATGTCAAAGTGAAATGGGACGAACTCATCAACAGAAAAAGTAAGATCACAATTGTCCTGCAAGGTCTCATCTACGTCAAGACCAAAAGGAGCAAACTCATCAGTGGAAGTAGTCGAATCATGTTCATCCTCAATCATCCAAATCGGGTCATCCTTCTCATCAAAAAGGCCCGAATTCCTGAATAAAAGCAACCAAATCAGATTTGGCCTTTTCAGTCTCATCTAAATGTAAGTGAACAGGAATAGACTCATATGTGAAAGTAGTCGAGTCATGTCCTTCTTGTCTACTCTCTGAATCTGCCCTCCGCTAAATGGTATCAATCGTGTAAATCCCACGGATGTCATCAACTCATCATCAAATCCCAGAAGAAGGAACTCCGAGGTCCATATTTTCCATGTCTTACTTCTTGGAGAGGAATTCTTGGGTCATAGTAGAATCCAACATATAGCAAAAGTCTCTAATCATCTCATCGAGGTCACAATCCTCGAGGTCAACCAAGATAGGTGTTGTCACATCAAGTGCACGTCTCTGGTCAGCGGTACGTGTGGTGATCAAAACTTCGCTTTAGTCAACAGGACGGATGCAGATCTCTCCTAATCCATAATCAATAATGACCCTTGCAGATGTGAACAATGGTCATCCCAGGATGATTGGAGAGTGCTCACCTATGGAGGTCTCCATGGGTAATACAACAAAATCAACATTGTACTTCATGCCCTGAATCAAAATAATGATGTTTGCAAGGATACCCTTTGAACTCTTGATAGATCCATCAGCAAACTCTGCTATCATCCTAGTTTTCTTGAGAGACCTCAAGTGAAGAGATTGTATCAGTGAGAAGGATAATATGTTAATCGAAGCACCGCCATCGAGGAGAGTATGATCACATGTATGGTTAGAGATGGTGCAACTAATGAAAGGTGTGGCAGTGTTCTTTTTCCTAGGAATGGGATGGTGTGTGATGGAATGAGCAGTGGCCATGATCAAGATATGATGCTCAGATCTGCTCCTCTACTTTCTCTTCATATGATGGAAAGCAAATAATTGGATAATGGCCTGACGAAGTGGGGCATCAATGATCTCAGGAATAGAGGCCACCACTATAGGTTTAGTCAACATTTTTTTTGAATTTTTGTGCCTCCTTCATATAAGGGAGGAAGTCAGAATGAACATATACACTAGGAATGCCAATTCTGTATCGCATCCTCTAGGTCAAAGGTGGGATGGGGTGTGAAAGAAAGTGTGGTCAAAGGATCTGTCAAGTGGGCACTCTCCTCATAGTCTGACTCAATCAAAGGTCTCACGAACTCTTTTTGGATTTTTAAATTTTTCTTATTTTTTTATTTTAGGCGATTGCAATATCTCATGGAAATCCTCAATCAAGTCCTAATCATCGGAGAGAAGCATAAATATGGTTCTTATTAAGGAAAGTGAGGTCATCAATCCTCGAATTCATATGCTCCATTAATTGGGTAAAGGTCTCAAGAGTGGAAATAATGAGAGATGACTCCAATAGAGAAGTCTCGGGTGGATGTGAATGGAAATATGGAGGTGTAAAATCTAAGGGCAGATGTGGATCAAACTCATAAGTCTAAAACTGTGGCTGAGGAGGGTATGTACAAAAGTCAGGAACAAAGTCCTCCAGGAAAAATAGAGGAGGACCGGTTGGAGGGTATGAGGGATCCACAAAGTTCGGATAAAAAGCACTCCAGTCGGTCATCTCTGAAACAAGAGAAAATGATCGGGAGAGAACGTTGGCCAAGTCAAGAGAAGTGTGAAGAAAGTCACAAGTGCGCAGAAGCGATCTAGTATACACACAAGCAATCACAAGCAAACACACACAAGACAAACCCTCAATTCACCTACTCAACTCGGTGAAAACCGTGAAGGATCTGTCTTTTTATATTGTATGTTTTAGAGTTACATGAGAAGTCCAAATGTTATGCAAACACTTAGGAGGCTGAATAGGATTCAGGCACTAATCTTTAGTGTATGTGCAAGCAAATAAAAGAGAAGACAATGAGGGGATTACTTGCCCCAAGATAAGATTGTTCTTTTTGGTCTTCTTTTAGGTCAAGTAATATTAGAAGTCCCAATTTTATTTCATTATCTCTTTTTTGGATTTTTAATAAGAATTCGCGCGCCTATCGATGAGTCAATTATTTTAAGCACCTAGGTTGATAAAATCATAGGGAGAGGCGGAAAAGCAATGCAAGTGGCAAAACAATGATTTATGCTAAAGCGTAAATTCTCACCTTGCCTCCAACACTCCACATTTGATGCTCAGCAAAATTGAAACCAATTTATATGCAAATGCAAGCCGATGAAATTGCCCTAACTTTAGAAATTGCTATTATCGATAAGAACCAATGCTAATGACTTAGAATAGAACCGAAGTGTCTGATCTTGGAGTCTCCTTAGTGCCCACAACAATGGGTCCTGCAAGCATTGTATGGATAACTCTCGCGGTGTGGTGGTTCCAAGACTAAGTGGGAAGAAGATTAGATTTGACTAAGTTCAAACGTCACTATAGGTTCATGCAATGGTTATTAGGTGTTTGGACCTACTCTATCGACAACTAACTCATAAAGCTAAGGGCTTAATAACACAAAATAAAGAAAACAAAATTGGAAAACAAATGAAAAAAATGCGAAGAAAAAACAACAAAATCGCGGTGAGTCCCCAAGTGAACAAACACATGGAAATTGGGCCCGAGTGTCCAGTCTTGAGTACCTGTATTGTTACAATAATAGCGGTCTCTCTCTTACTTAAATTACACAAACAAATAAATACAACAATGAATGGTCAAATACTTGTCTTCAAAATTCCCTTCAAGTCCTTTTTGGTGCTAGGACTGAGTCGCCTCACGATGTTGCGTAGGCGCTCCAAAGGGGAGAACCTCCCTCGATCTGTGTCCCTTATAACAAATCCAAACAAGGAGAGTGATTAGACAATTACACAATAAGATAAAATAAATGAGAAAATAAATAAGGCAAAAATATAGACAAATAATCACAATAAAAAATGAATCTTAATCTACACATTATTGCTCCCCAGTAATGACGCCATTTGTTTAACCCAAAAATCGAGCGGTCTTATGTGAACATACAGTTGGAACACGGTCGTCAAATCGACTACACGAAGTCCGGACTAAAAGAATAATTAACCCACAACAGTTTAATCAAGCAATGGAAGTAAATGTACAGAGTTAAAATTTATTATAACTCTACAACAATGATGTACATAGGTGCACGTATGTGTAGAGTGTCAAACACAGGGAACAAGCAGGTATCAAGGCAATGAATTATCAAAAATGAATGTGATGTATTTGACTATAAGAGTGCAATTTTTGTGGGTTTTTAAGTTTTATTTTTTTGTTTTTGTTTCTGATTTTATATTTTTATAATTTGATTTTAACTTTCTATTTTATATTTTCTTTTTATATTTTATATTTTTTAATTTTTTTCATAGATATAAAAAGCTATATAGAATATATATATATATATATACAATTTAGGTAAGAGAGATAATATATATAAGAATCGGTATAAATAAGAAAAATACATGAAATAAAATATTTTTGTGTTTTTGATAATTTTTTACTATTTTTGTTATTTTCTTAAATATTTTACTAATTTGTATAAATTTTGAAAGTAAAAAATACCCAAAACAGGGTTTAAAATAACTTTTTGAAATTAAAATGGAGATATTAAAATGGAGATGAAAAATAGTAAACAGTGTCAAAAATTCTCCAAATTAATTTTAAAATAGTTACTAATATAGAAAAAATTGAAAGACAGAAAATATATTTTTGTGATTTTTTAATGATTTTCTATATTTTATAAAAGTTTTTAGGGTTTTTCTATTTTTTAGAGTTTTCTTTTATTTTTTAGTGAATTTTGGTCTGGAGGTTAAACAAGTATATATAAGAAAAATATATTTTTTTGGGAATTTTTCAAAAAGTTTTTATATTTTTTATGGGTTTTATAATATAAACAGGGATAAAAATGACACTTTTTGATTTTTATAAAAAATAAAAAGACTCAAACTGCAAAATAAAAATATACAGGGCAAGATCAAAGCTGCAAGAAACTATGCCTATTCTTGAAGGTTTTTAGAATTTTGTAGATGCATCAAATAAATAGAGACAACATAAAGAAAATACACTTTAGCAAGGGCAATTCTGTAAATAGATTGAAAGATATGGGTTAACTTTAAATTTCTACAAAAATATAAAACTTAATTAAAATCTTTCTGGACTATAAGGACTTAACAAGACCTACAAAGGGTCCTCTGTAAAATGGACAAATCATGTCCATAAACATGTGGGCCACTAGCAGGGACGAAAATGTAATTTCTATAAAACTTGAGGGCTTAATTACAATTTATACAAAACTATTATAACATTCTGAAAATATTTCTAGACTTAACAACAAATAAACTTCCTTAGGGGCCCCGATGCAAAATGCCACCCCTCACGCGTGCTAGATACGTGAGGTGACATGGATAGGGGCTGATTCGTAAAAAAGAGAAATCCAGGGAGGTTTTTACAAAAAATTACAAATATAAATGTGTTGCAGATGAATGTTTAAGTTGTAAAAAGTAAACTACAAAATGGTGGGGTTAAAATGCAAAATACACACACACGGGACTCAATCGAACGACGGGTAGATGTTCACGTGGACACGCATCAACTATCCGATGGGTAGTACTGCTTTGTATCATGCGGCTGCGATTAGATGCCTGTAGATGATCTCATGGCTCTGGTCTACAGGATCCAACGATAGGTGTGCGTTCTAGAGGGGGTGTTCGATCCAACTTCGACGAATGCGAGAGGAAGAAGAGGGAGGAACTTCACCAGAGAGAAGTTCTCCAAGCTCAACCTCCAACACCCAATGGTCATGAAGCTCCAAGAGTGGCAAAAATGGCAGAGGTACGCTGGAGGACCGTCACAATGTCGAGGAAGCATGGTGCTCCAGTTGCTCTTACCAAGATCAAAAAATCACCGTAGGCGACTCTTCTAGTATCCCACTTACACAAAAAAGGTTACAATATCTATGGCAAAATGCCTCGACGGTCTGAGGAGTGAATGGCTGTAATGAAGGTGAAATGACAAAATTGTTGGACATGCGAGCCCACAACGAGCCATTATGCAATAAATTATACTGCAAATATCATTCCCTGATCTGAAATGAAGAATAAATAATTTACGTAATAGGTCCCTTAGTACAATTAGGGTTATGTACCATGTCCATCTTAATAATCATACAGCTGTTGATTCAACTATTTAATCATAGAGGCTGGTGCTTGGAAGAATATCTAAGGGGTTAGATTGAGGACTCATCAAGCACCGTCAAATGATTATTAAGAGATGATCTCCAGCCTGAGTAGGAGATGGCAATCCTTATCTCTAAAGGCTGATATCTGACCGACCTCTTGATGCAGGTCCTCTGCATATGAATAGAGATTCGGAGGTATCAGGTTAGTTAGGTCAAAGAGTTGACTTAACGAGATCGAGATAACCAAAGTCCTATATCGTAGGATGTCATGATATAGGCACACATCCTCTGAACAGAGACAGATGTGTTACTATATGTCTGAGTATGTACATTTGGCAGACCAATAGGTTGATGACCTAACCAAGGTCTATACACCGGCGCGCTGGTGTGCATATAAGTGCGTATGAGTAATACGATCTCTCAAAGGGATCATACAGGTTAAGTTACTGAACCGGAAGACATGAGCTCACTCATAAGATATTGGGAAGAATCAAATTCCATGTGCATGGTCGTCTCGCTTTGGAAGTTTGATTGAATTTGTAGGTTTGATATATACTTTTGGAAAGTATGTGATCAAGACCTAGGTATGTTATATGCTTTTGAAAAGTATATAATAGATTCCCACTCCCAATGATCAAATGAGAAACTTACTCAAAAACCATGAAGTAGGCAGTAAAAGGTTGATCCAATACTTCGGGTTTATTCTAAGTCTTCTAGTATGAAGGATGTACAAGTATTGGGAATACTTGAGGGTGATGTGATCATAAACGATTGTATAACCATGACGCTTCCATTCCTAGGGAGTGATGAAACGGGTCTAGATTTTAGTGATTCCTCTCGGTAGAGAAGTAATCTGATCTTAGTCCAAATGTTGGACATTGATCTGAATGTGATTCAGATGCAATGAGAAGATTAGATTTGTAGTCTTGATTTAATCAAGCATCTATGGGAGGCTCGCGATCTGATTTTGAGATACGATCTCAATATCCATGTCACTATACGTGGAACAATACAATCACCCTGTCCTTATCTCCAAGTATCCGCGGAGAAAGCGCATTATCCTTTAAAGAGTTCAGGATAATTTCATTGTTGATATTATGTATCCGAGCATTGAGAAAATGGATAATTAAATGTGATTTAATTATCAAAGATATCAATAATGTGAATGTGATTCATATTATTTGGGCATATGGTAATATAGATCCAAGATGATTAAATGTGATTTAATTACCATGGATATGAATAATGTGGATAACAATATCAATATTAGTCATATATATTATAAATGTGATTTATAATATATAAGAGAGAGCTATTTGTAATTTACATTTGTTAATTAAATGTTAATGTGAATTGGATTCACATTGGACATTAAATTAAAAATGTAATTTACATTTTATTTTGGGTTGTGAATATGATTCACTAATTTCCAGTGGCATGATTGCAATGTTCACAAAATAATTATGGATTATTTGTGTGAATAATTTACAACAAATAGTTGTTGTAAATAATGGAGATTTTCATAAGATATAAGATCTCATGAATAAGGAAGAGGAGTGCCTCCTTCCTATTAAGGAGGATGGACGACCTCCTTGAATTGGATTCAAGGAGTGCCGCCACCCCCTATATGGAAGGGAGGCATGCCTCCTTCCTAAATCTTGCATATTGATTTGATTTAAATTAATTTATATATTGATGATTTATTCAATATGTATTTAATTTAATTAAATTAATTGTTATTGTGTTTTAGCAACAAATCATGACCATTGAAAGAAACAAAATCAATGAGAGCTATTAGATTTGTGTTGTCCATGGATTGAGATCCATGGTTCCCAAAATGTTATAAAAGGAGAGGCACCCCTTTGCTCTTCTTTACACAACAAGAGACAACAAGTCTCTCTTTCTCTCTCTCTCTATACACGTCCTCTCTCTCTCCCTCTCATGGTCATCCACCGTGGATGCCCTAGAGAGATTCTCCATCGCCGCAGCGTCGTCGTAATGTTTCCCGATGGTTTGCTCGTGGAACTCCGTCTACCTCAGCGTGCCTTGATCACGAAGAAGATGTCGTATCTTGTGTGTCGAGATCAGGAGATCCGCTGCTTGGATCATCAACATGGATTGCGAGAAGCACGCGGTTCATCCCCACGCTCGCAAGCGTCTCCTCCGTCGGATCGGACTTGAGACAGGAGGTCTCTTCGTTTGGAGACTCGATCGCAACCACGCTTCAAGAGGTAACCCTAATACTTGTTTGTGGTTTAGAGGAAACGATCCAAGAAGTGTTCTTGGATCATGTGGTTTCGTCGCATGAAAATTTTTTTAATTTCTCCTACATAGAACAACTAGTGCGACTAGTCGTTCTTCGTCGCATTCGATACGACGCTCACACTTCCGTTATGCACTTGAGGATTATACCATATACTTCAAGTGGTATCAGAGCCTTAGGTCGGTGTTTTTGGATACGATACATAATCCGAGGACGACTTGGGATCATTAGGGCTTGCGAAAGTTTTCATGCATTTCATTTTCGCATCTCTGTTTTGAGATTATTTTCGGCACTGTTTTTTTCTTAAACAAGAAATAAATAATTGGATTTTATTCCCCATTAAATAAGGAAACCGTAGGATCTGAGTTTATGTGATTTCGATATCGTTTGCTCAAGATATGCTCATTTTAGTGAACATGTATCCACTGTTTCGGAGACTGCAAATCATGACGTAATTAAAATATTAATTGCGGATTTGAAACGCTTTGAAATGCATGAAAATCACTTAGGTTCTGTTGAAAATCAAATTAGCAAACTTTAAGAACTTACTTTGCTTAATTTGGATTTAAATTGATTGAGATATGGTATTTTTCGTAAGTGAGGGTCCCTGCTGGAAATACTTTCCTAATCAAGAACCTAATGATTGTCATTTAATCAATTAGTGAAATTAAATTGTTTAATTTTCTGGAATAATTGTGCATAAATATTTGTGAAATATTTGATGATAATTATTTCCTTAAATGACATTACCTTAACCAATAATTGATTAGATGTGATCTAGATCACTAACTGGTTACATGATCTACATGATCAACATCCCAACAAACATGTTGCTTGAATAGGACTTGGGATTTGTTTAGCAAATCTCATTATAATGTTAATCAAAAAAATTGTTTTGATTATTATTATATGGTATAATTTCTGTTGAACAACAGATGATCATCTCAAGTACAAAGTGATCTATTTTGCATTATCCTTTCCCGAGGTGGATATGGTGTCTAGTCGGAGAGCATTGGGGTTGCGGGTTGCAACGTATGTGGTTCGTCCCACTCTCGTCGGTACTGGCCATGACAGCGGGTAGGGCTAGTGTAATGCTTAAGAAATCATGATGTATTTCTAATTATTAAAATTTGAAATAATACGTATTTGAGATAATACCATAATTCAAGTAACAATAAAATGTTTGTTGGATATTAATTGGATCATTAATTTAATATGATTGGATTAATTGAAATCCAATTAAAATTAAAACACTCTATTATGAATAGAGATGTTATTTTCCTTGAAAGAATTAATCATAATGAATATGATTCACAGTGATTAATTCTAACTTGAATATGATATGGAGGATCACATAAGTGACATCCATAGTCTCCCGTCAAGGCGGAGGGTTCCGTCACCAGGGATTGTATGTGGGAGACGCATGTCCGAAGTGACAGCTCCTGTATGCAAGCGCATCTGGATCGGGCTCTTCGCTTCTCGAAAGAGTAAGGATGTATGCGTAGTTACCCCAATATCGGATCCTCATATTATTGGGGCGATATTAGATTGCGTATAGCGAGTTGTATTCCTGTTGACGGTTGGTTCAATTAATGACGGGTCAACATCGCCTTAGTGGTGGTGGGCCCGGGTGTTAAAGACCGAATTGGGAGATGCAAGTTGGACTTGCAAGGCGGAATGTGTTCCCGCTTCTTTTTATCCGAGTTGCATATTCTCATATTATTTGGATGTAACAAAGATAAGGAAGGAGATTCCAGATCTTGCTTGAGATATAATGGTAAGTATATCTCTAACATTGAAAGAAATTAAGGAAATGAACTTTTAGTGTTGACAAGGCAAGACCACTTTGATATAAAAATTCCTAAATCAAAGTAAAATGTGTGTATATATTTATATAAATTTATGCAAATTTCTTATTTTAGATAATTCTTCATTAAACCCACTCAATGTTATACTCAATAATAACCAGTAAAATATCATGGATTGAACTCATGATCCATATATTGTATTTGCAGTTGGACACATAGTGTATGTGGTTGCAATGTGCAAGTTTCCTCATAATAATGAGGAATGACAATTAAATGGATAATAGGACTACAACCCTAGGGTTTGTATGTCTCTATAGTCTTGATCTCTCATCGGATGTACTTTGGAAGTGACATGTAGATGATGATCGTAATTGTCAAATAATCCTTATAAAATTAATGAAGATATTCTCTCATACATATGTGCTCTTGACATTTATCATGAATGAGATGGTTCACTGCATCATGCAGAATGGTGGCTCTATAAGAGATGATGTATTCAAATTGTTTGAATACCTACCTGAACCTATGTTTTAAAAAAATTTAGATGGATGTAGATGACGAGTGTCATCATTCTACTATCTATACTCTATTCATTAATGAAGCTTCATAATATTCATATTGTATGAATTTAATGAAGCATGTATAAATGTTGAAATGATCTTACATTGAAATCTTTTTGAATTTAACGTAAGAGATCCTTAGTCATAAGCAATGGTTGCTCATAGATAAAGGGAGCGTAGTGGAAGCATGGGTTGGACCCAAGTAAGAAGTATATCAAAGAGTTGACTGTACCTCTGTGACTTCCATGTGACATCCAAAGAGTTGGATGAATGCCAATACTGCAATAAATTGATGTGTTGATAGTACGACTATCAAGTCTGTCTAGAATCCTTAGAGAAGGACTCAGATGGAGCATCAGAATAATCTACATAAATCATTGATATTGACTTACTTAATGAATAAGATAAAGTCTAATAATTGTATCTCAATCTTCTAACAACACTTGCAATGGGTTGCATATGTTTTAGAAGACTGAAAAAAATTTGATCTCAAGGTTTATAGTTATCCAGATGGACATTGATGTAATTGTTGCAACAATTTCCATTGGATCACTAGACTTTATAATTTCAGTGGGAGAGCCCTTAGTCTTAGAGAATGTCTCTATGACCTAGACATTAGAATACACTCATTGTTTGTTTCTAAATGTTGGAAATAAACATGAATTCTTGAATGGACCTATCATAAAGAGTTATGATGAAGATATTTCAGAAAGTAATCTAAAATTTAGTGGACTCCATTAAATTAGACAATTAATGAATGATTCATTTACATTTCTAAATGCTGAAATTGAACCTTAAGATCAATAGGAAGATGAAGATCATTTGACAATGATCAAGCATCAAGCCTTGAACATCTGTCTATTGATTTGATCGATAGACTAGTAAGAGATGAAACTTAAGAATGTCTAAAATTTCAAAACTTACATACTTATGAATATTGTATTCAAAAGAAAAATGTCCAATACACCCTTCTTTGGGAATGGTGTAAGATGTCAAGGTATTTAGGATCTCATACATATTGATGTATACGGATCATCTATGTCATAGTAAGTATTATGGATATGTGATATCTATTGATGATTATGTATGATATGAGATTTCTTCTCTTCACCTAAATAAACCTTTGAAATGTTCAAAGATTTCATAATTTTGGTTTGGAACCAATGTCTGAAGGAAGATGGAAATGAATTTGGCCTAATCTAGGTAATCAGTACCTATTAGATGAATTCATAATATACCTTATGGAGAAAGGAATATCATTCCTATCTCACTCCTCCTAATGAACCTAAACTCAATAGAGTTGTAGGGAGATACAATTGGATCATGTGTGACATGATCTTATCAATGATGAATTTTAGCATAATTATCCCTTAAGTTTCCAGGTATATATGTTTAGTGAGACTACAATATATATCCTTAACAGGATTCCATGCAAGTAAGCTGAAATTGAGCACTAAAGAGTGCTACTTCATTAGGAAAATAAAGGATGGTATTGGATACCTACTTTATGACCTTGAGATTCTTAAAATTTCTCATCTATGAGAATGTGATTCTTAGAGGTTGAGACTCTTGAGAATCAATATGAAAATGAAATGTAGGAACTTAGTTAATCTTGAGAAGATAATGAGGCTCCTGAAATTGGAAACTAAAAGGACAATTAAAGATGAAACACTAATACCTCTTCAAATGAGTTTGAGGATGAATTCCATGTGTCAGAGAAATCTGACAATGATCGAACTTCATGTGATGAAGCTTCTGAAGATCATAGCATGGATAGATGGATGTTAGCAATAAAAGTCTAATGTAGACTTCATATACAAGTGTTCTATATGGACCCTCGAGGATCCACCTATATGGGCAAGATCTGTAAAGGTGTAAATGGATCTTCAAGAGAAAGGGATCTTGATGAGAAGGTAGAGTACTTCAAAGCGTGGTTCGTAGCCATGAGCCACACACAGAAAGAGAAGACGTTGCTTGCGATAAGACTTGCTCTTCAGTGACCATGCTTAAAACCATCAGAATATTGCTAACCTTAGCTACACAACTTGAATATTGCATCTTCAAGATGTAAGTCAATATTGCATTCCTCTATGAATACCTCTCTGAGGATATTCACATGAAGTAGCCCCAGGACTTCATGGTTAAGGAAAGCAAGGTTTGCAAGCTAGGGAATCCATCTATGGACTCAAATAAGCTTCTTGAAGTTGGATCAAAAGATTTGATGAAATTATAAATGTTATGATTTCAGACAGAATCTTGATGAGCCATGCGAAGCTTAGTGGGAGTGCCTTTGTGTTCATCTTGCTAAATGTAGATAATATCCTAATCATTTGGAATGATATAAGGATGATAATAAGTGTTTTATGGACTGGCTATTCCATATCTTGAAAGATGATTTCAAAGATACCTCTTAGATCTTAGTTCTGAAGTTGTTCAGGAGCAAAGAGAAGTGGGTATTAGGACTGTCACATTAATAGTACGTCTTGGACATATTCCATTTTATGGAAAATTCCAAGAAAGACTTCCATCCCTTAAGATATGGTACTGACCTATCTAATGGGACAACACCTCAAAGAGTTGAGGAAGTGAATGCTAGAACTACTTGCCCTTGAGCATTAGTTTTGAGAAGCTGGGTGTGTACTAGATGTGTACAAAAGTCAGATGGCTGCCATGCAGTGGGAGTAGTAAACTGTTACTAATCCTACTATGGAAATAAAACACTTGGTTGCAGTAATAACAAAATTTTCATAGATGACAAGATTTTTGAGATAGTGATCTCAAAGTCTTATCTTCAAAAGCTTAAGACTTTATAGATAGAGATCTAAAAGGTCTTAACTGTGAATACCTTAAGAGATAGTGATCTCCATGAATAAAGGTATTCTGATAAGGATTATGGAAATATTGGTTAAGATAATTGTTAAGCTGTAGTGTCGAGGACACTGTAACTAACAAGATTGAGTATTGGTTGCATAAGATGCAACATTCGCATTAGATGCGAGCACTGTTACTGGGAATACGCAAGTGCCGTAAAAGGACTTGGCATAGTCTCGCGGGAATAGAGTGACTGATCGTCTTACTTAGCTATTTTCTAAATAGTCTATGATTGTCACATGTGTGTGGGTTTAAATGATAAGCCCATTAATGGCTCTTTGGGCTAGTGGGAGATTATTGGACATGCGAGCCCACGGCGAGCCATTATGCAATAAATGTTATTGCAAATATCATTCCCTAATCTGAAATGAAGAGTAAATAATTTGCATAATAGGTCCCTTAGTACAATTAGTGTTATGTACCATGGCCATCTTAATAATCATACAGCTGTTGATTCAACTATTGAATCATAGAGGCTGGTGCTTGGATGAATATGTAAGGGGATAGATTGAGGACTCATCAAGCACCGTCAAATGATTGTTAAGAGATGATCTCCATCCTGAGAAGGAGATGGCAATCCTTATCTCTAAAGGCTAATATCTGACCGACCTCTTGATGTAGGTCCTCTGCATAGGAATAGAGATTCAGAGGTATCGGGTTAGTTAGGTCAAAGAGTTGACTTAATGAGATCGAGATAACCAAAGTCCTATATCATAAGCTGTCATGATATAGGCACACATCCTCTGACCAGAGACAGATGTATTAGTATATGTGTGAGTATGTACATTTGGAAGACCAATAGGTTGATGACCTAACCAAGGTCTATACACCGACGCACTAGTGTGCATATAAGGACGTATGAATAATACGATCTCTCAAAGGGATCATACAGGTTTCGTTACTTAACCGGAAGACTTGAGCTCACTCATAAGAAATTGGGAAGAATCAAATTCTATGTGCATGGTCGTCTCGCTTTGGAAGCTTGACTGAATTTGTAGGTTTGATATATACTTTTGGAAAGTATGTGATCAAGACCTAGGTATGATATATGCTTTTGGAAAGTATATGATCAATACCGACTCCCAATGATCAAATGAGAAACTTACTGATAAAACCATGAAGTACACAGTATAAAGTTGGATCCAATACTTCGGGATTATTCTATGTCTTCCAGTATGCAGGATGTATAGGTATTGGGAATACCTGCGGATGATGTGATGATAAACGATTGTATAACCATGACGCTTCCATTCCTAGGGAGTGATGAAACAGCTCTGGATTTTAGTGACTCCTCTCGGTAGAGAAGTAATCTGATCTTAGTCCAAATATTAGACATTGATCTGAATGTGATTCAAATGCAATGAGAAGATTAGATTTGTGGTCTTGATTTAATCAAGCATCTATGGGAGGCCCACGATCTAGTTTTGAGATACGATCCCAATATCCATGTCGCTATACGTGGAACAAGACAATCGCCCTGTCCTTATCTCCAAGTATCCGCGGAGAAAGCGCATTATCCTTGAACAATTTAAGGATAATTTCATTGTTGATATTATGTATCCGAGCATTGAGAAAATGGATAATTAAATGTGATTTAATTATCAAAGATTTAAATAATGTGAATGTGATTCATATTATTTTGGGCACATGAGAATAGAGATCCAAGATGATTAAATGTGACTTAATTATCATGGACATGAATAATGTGGATAGCCATATCCATATTAGTCATATATATTATAAATGTGATTTATAGTATATAAGAGGGAGCTATTTGTAATTTACATTTGTTAATTAATTATTAATGTGAATTGGATTCACATTGGACATTAAATTGAAAATGTAATTTACACTTTATTTTGGATTGTGAATATGATTCACTAATTTCCAATGGCATGATTGCAATATTCACAAAATAATTATGGATTATTTGTGTGAATAATTTACAACAAATAGTTGTTGTAAATAATGGAGATTTTCATAAGATTTAAGATCTCATGAAAAAGGAAGAGGAGTGCCTCCTTCCTATTAAGGAGGATGGGCGACCTCCTTGAATTGGATTCAAGGAGTGCTGCCACTCCCTATATGGAAGGGAGGCATGCCTCCTTCCTAAATCTTCCATATTGATTTGATTTAAATTAATTTATATATTGATGATTTATTCAATATATATTTAATTTAATTAAATTAATTGTTGTTGTGTTTTTAGCAACAAATCATGACCATTGAAAGAAACACAATCAATGAGAGATATTGGATTTGTGTTGTCCATGGATTGAGATCCATTGATCCCAAAATGTTATAAAAGGAGAGGCACCCCTTTGCTCTTCTTTACACAACAATAGACAACAAGTCTCTCTCTCTCTCTCTCTACACATCCTCTCTCTCCCCCTCTCATGGTCGTCCACCATGGACGCCCTAGAGAGATTCTCCATCGCCGCAACGTCGTCGTTATGCTGCCCGATGGTTTGCTCGTGGAACTCCGTCTACTTCAGTGTGCCTTGCTCGTGAAGAAGACATCGGATCTTGTGTGTCGATATCAGGAGATCCGTAACTTGAATCATCAACTTGGATTGCGAGAAGCACGCGGTTCATCCTCGCGCTCGCAAGCATCTCCTCCATCGGATCGGACTTGAGACAGGAGGTCTCTTCGTTTAGAGACTCGATCGCAACCATGCTTCAAGAGGTAACCCTAATACTTGTTTGTTGTTTAGATGAAACGATCCAAGAAGTGTTCTTGGATCATGTGGTTTCATCGCATGAATTTTTTTTAATTTCCGCTGCATAGAACAACTAGTGCGACTAGTCGTTCTTCATCGCATTCGATACGACGCTCACGCTTCCGTGATGCACTTGAGGATTATACCATATCCATCAGAAGTCTCCAACGAGGCAATGGATTTGGAGCTTTGAGTTCCTGCTCCAAGGAGGAGTAGGATGAATGGAAGGTGGAGAATCAACGAGAAGCGAAAGGGGAATGAAAGGAGGGTGGTTGAGGGGTCGGTACACAGACAGAGCACGGTGGAAGGATCTCGCCGAAACCTGGGTCTGGCAAACTTCTAGGATGTGTAACCAAATGACAAAATGAATGTTAGAAATAAATCTAAAACTAGATCTAAGCTAGAAAATGCAATAAAATATAGTTCCTCACTGGGAACCGGGAAGATGGTACCTCGACGCCGGCGAGGTGACGGAGATAGGTGGAAGCGCTCCCGACCACGCCTCGCCTTGCTCTCAACGCTTGGAGAAGGCATGTCATACCCTCAATCCAGAATGCTCGAAGGGGAGAGGATAGGTAAAAAGGAGGTTTAAATCCAAAATGGAAAATTGGGGGAGGTTTTGTACAAGGTGGTGAGCAGCTCCAAAGGACGAGGCAAATCTAGCGAATCGACGAACCAATCCTCAAGATAAACATAGGGCGTGTACGGTGAATGTTCGAGGACAAAAATCCTAGAAACAATCGACATGAAAGCGTGCAATGTCTCCAAAAAGTCGAGAAATCGAGGAAAAAGATGTTCTGACCAGCCTGGAGCCCTCGGTCAGAGAGCTGACCGAGGTCAACGGACGGGGTGGGAAACTGGTTGGTCCATGTGGACCAACCAGAAAAATCCACTTAGTAATTATTTAGAACAACGACTAAAAATAATAAATGATTTTTTGATATTAGGTTATTAAATGGAAAATTTTTATTGTTTTCTGATTATTTTATCATGATTTTATTTATTTTTTCGAGGTTTATAAATACAAGTTAGTTTTTGTGGGCTTTATATAGGTATATTTATTTATATATTTTAACCTTTCATTTTTATTTATTTATTTAATTTATTAATTTGGTTTGCTATTTTATATATTTATAACTTATTTTTATTTTATATATTTATCACTTATTTTTATAAAATTAAATATATCATTATTTTATTTTTTTGAAGTATTATATACAATTTAATAAATAGATATACTATCTATGTAGGTATTATTTTATAAGTATTTTACCAATGCATTTTATATAAGTATTTTATTTTTATGTTTTCTTTATGTTTTTATTCCTTCTTTAATATGTAAATATATTATAAATAATATTTAGACAATTCTAAAAATACAAAATTATATAAATGATGAATACTAAATAAAGTGAACATTTTAATCGATATAGGTATACAATAGGGTCCAAAACCTAACTTTAAAAACGTAACTCCAAAAAATATGAAACCATCTTTATTAAATAGTTTATTAAAATGTATATACAATTAAAGGTGATTTTGATATATTTTGAAGTTATTTGAGAAATACGGGTCTGGGAATTGGGATTTCGTAATCTTGTTTAGACTATATCTTTTTATCTATATATTATTTTTATATGAAATAAATTTGTATTTTTTAATACTGAATTATCTACAACTTTCATGTTCAAAGTTTATTTATTTGAATTATAAAATGTGGAACTAAAAATAGGCCCCAAAAATTAATAAAAATGAATAAAATAAATAGGGATTTTATTGGATTTTGGCCCTTAGTTCCCCCTACTATATTCCTTGTCAACCTAGTCATCGAACACCTAGGTCTTGGGTTTTAGGGTCATAAAATATTTTCAATATTTTATTCTTTTTCTTTTCTTTTCTTTATTCTATATTTCTGTCATTAAAAATCGTATTTTTTACAATATTTACACACAAATGCATGAATGATAAAATGCATGAATTAAGGGTATTTACACGCATTTACTGGGGTTTTTAAGGCCAGAATGATAAAATAAAGATGATGAAACGAAGATTCATCACCTAGATACTTCCAAGAGAGTGACAGCTTCTCCGAGGTGCCCTTGGAGCGTCGTTTGGAGGTTCGAGTGAGCATAGCTCGTCACGTCGTCGGAGAGCCACCGTGAGAAGCCTCTTAGACTACCGCAGCTTGATCGAGGCTGTATCCTAGCCGACCACCTTCTCCTAGAGCTTTTGAGTTCATTGGTAGCCTCATGTATCACTCCTTTCATCTGCATTTCCCTATTTCGATCCTTTTTCCATTCCTTCATTGCTGCATGCTTTCTTGCTCCGCTTGACAAGTTTGGAGCCTCATTCACTCCCTCTTCCGCACATATCGAACCTTCCACTCGCTGTCACCCTTCTTACACAACCTGACCACCCTAAGAATCAAATATCATGTCGATATTAGGTCTGGCTTCCACCCTTACCTTCATTGGATGCCCAATACTCTGCTCCCTAAAATTTCTCCTCTTTTCCCATGCAATAAATCCGACCGGAGCTACGTCCTCGAGTTGCCATACCCCATAGGTACTAACGTGCGCGAGGACCGTCCCTTGGACGCCCAACTTCTCAGGTAGAGCAGCTCCTGAAGGAGCTTCAACATCACGCCCATCTGATCGTCTCTCCTTCATCGGAGCTCTCCACTAGATACGGAACCCATCCAAGATATTGTCGGACTCCTCAAAGTCTTCATCGGGTCGACGGATCTCCTCCCTCGCTCGATTGAAGTTCACATGGGCTGTGTTATTGCCGACTTCCTCCCACCATTGGATGAGCACCCCTCTGTTAGATCAGTTCAAAGCCACCCCACCATGCAACCTTTGATCCATTAGATCATGGCCCCTTGCGCATCTAACACGCACGTCCACGATAGATTCAGGACCATCAGATGCTTTGTAGAGGATAACTAGGGTCTTACATCAAAGCCTGCTTCTGCGTGCGGCACGTGCCCCCCTCAGGGTATATTTCATAGTTTCCCCTACATGTTTCAATTTTTATATTTAGTCCTTTAATAAAATGTGCAGTTAAAAAATGGACCTCATATTTTAATATTTGCATTTTAGTCCCTCCGAGTCTGAAGCACGTATCTCCAAGTGCTCTTTGAGTCATTTGCAGTTAATGTCCTGAACTATTATGTTGTTATGGAATGAATGTTGAAGTCTTTATATTTGCATTTATGCCCATGTGAGTCTGGATCACGTGTCGTGCATGCTTGGCTGGAATTATTTGTGTATTCGACCCTATGCTTTTATAATGTGTTATCCATTTGGCATGCAAACTTGAAATAATTAATTTTAGGTCCCTGTAAACTGTGTTTAACTAGTTGTCTTTTATTTGTCTTAATGAATATTAAAGTAATTCTAAAAATTACCTAAAATTATTGTTATCTTTTCCTTCTATTTAATTTTTGTGATGATTTTTGTGGATTAACTTACTTGCATTTTATATTTTTAAAAGTTGAAAAACCCCTAAAAAGACCTTATTCGGCTTATAAAAACTATAAAATTTAGAAAAATCTTCTAAAAATTCTCCCAAAATTCATCTGTTTGTCTTTTCTTGTGTTTTAATTTCAGCATTAATTTTGCTTAAAAATCTTTGTAAAAACCCTAAATTTACAAAACAACCAAAAACTTATAAAAATCATATAAAATAAAAGAAAAATCTAAAAATTGTGTTTTCAGTTTCAGATTGTAACTTTTTATTTCTATTTTGTCAAAAAAATTGTTATCCAGGAACTTTGGTACTTTAGATATTTTTAATTTGCGAATTGGTCCCGGTTGTGCAATGTTTTGTATTTTTGACAATGTTTGATTTTTATAAAATCATAATAACATTTTTAAAAAATAGAAAAATTATAAAAAGTACTTTAAAATTTGGAAAATACAAAAAAATTTTTATTTTTTTAAGCATTATTCGGTTAGTTTGAAAAATACAAAAAAGTATTGTGTGTGTACTTCGTATTATGTATGTGTTTATATTTTATTCAAAAATTAAAAATTTGGAAAATTAAAAACCACTAAAAAATACTTAATTTTTGAAATTTAACTACTTGTTTTTAAAATCGTGCTCCTTGTGTTCGACCCTGTTAGCTATACTAGATAAATAAAAATAACAAACCTCTGACATTCCTTGCTTGATATCTTGAGTGGTTTATTTTTCTCGTTGAGTAGACTGACTAATTAGGGTCATGACGAATCAATGATTTGTCGCCTTTATTCCTTCGTTTTTGCTAAATTTCCTGGTAAAATACATGTAAAATAATCACTATTTCCAACTAATTATCATTCTTATCACAAATCTTAATATTATATAATTAACACTTATTTTATCCAAAATAAAAGAATAAAAATAAAAAGACAAATTAAATAAAAGAATGCTGGAGATATGCAATATGTGCATAAATCCTAACCCCGAGACCATGTATAATTGACTTGGTCGATAAAAGAAATATGTAGGGGGAGATAAGAATCCTAAACTATAAAAACATCAAGAAAACCAAGACCAAAAATATAATTTAACCATTTTACACAATATAAATATTTCCTATTTTATTTATCACATATATCACCTCAAATCAAAAGACTTCTTTTATAAAAAGTTGATCACAAAGATATATATTATTTTATAAAAATATCAGAAAAATAATACATTACAAAAATAATTAACTGCAATGAACAGTAAAAGCCGCAATAACCGACTTCCCAAGTTCATATCTATTTACAGAAAACTCCAAACAGCCTAAACTCACTTTTAAAATCCTTTTTACACTTTATTATTTAGTAAAAATATAAAAAAATATTACAATAAAACTTGTGAATTTTGGCGTTTAGGTACAGTTGTATATTTGTACTATATGTAGAAACTTCATGGATTTTCAATTAATTAATCGTGAATCTAATTAACTTAATTCATGGATTCTTTTCCAAAAATCTTATACAATTCATATAAAAATAAAAAATATAATTAATTCAACATACCAATAAAACATGAATCCTCAAAACCGCTACCAAAATTTTCGATACCTCACAGCTCAGCCGTACGGACTCCGAATTAGGCAAACTCTGTTTTAAAAGTTATATTATTAAACTATCTATAAGATGACACTAGTTTCGCTAAAATCGGAGTTAATACAAAAATGCTATTTTCAAGTCTATATTGGTATAGTGTACAGTATACCATAAGTTATATTATTATTTTAATATAATAATTCATTTATTCAATTAATTTATTCAATTTATTTATCATTTTAGTTTATTCAAATTATTTATTTAATATTTTTACTTAATTATTAATTAAATTAATTATTTGATTATATAATTAATTATTTAATAATTTATTTAATTACTTGATTATATTTTATTTACTTTATTAACTATTTAATTATATTTTAAAATTATTAGATTTAATTATTTTAGTTTATTTTTTGCCTTTCTCTCTCTTCTCTTTTTCTCTCTCTAAGTTTCCCAAATGTCTTCGTTTTCCTCGTTCTCTCGAAGCGGTTGTCGCTCCTTCCTCCTCTACCAAGCCCAACCGCCCCAACTGCCGGCCATTGACCCAACACCCCTCGCTCCCATCACCGCCTCCGGTGATGTCATCACTTCTCCTCTATTTAAGGACCTCTGATCCCCTCCGAGCATCCATCTGCCATTTTCCCACCATCATGTCCAGTGAGCTACGAGTCTGAGAGATTTTGGTGACAATAGTGTCCTTCATCCATCGTTGTAGAGAGGTCGAAGGCGGGGATAGCTTGTGTGATCCATCGTCAGAGTCGAGCTTCGATCCTCCATGCTAGCCTCCTCGTTCGTCGTGGGTCAAGGCAACGACCAGCAGGAGCTCCTCTGAGCTCCAGCTCCACATGCTACTTCATCCTCATCATTTTCCTAGTAGGTTCTCCTCTTTTCTTCTTCCTCTTCATTCTCCACCTCTCTCCTTCTGATCTTTGCCATCTATTCTCTACTTCCTCCTCTCTGCACCCCATCCGCTTCATCCACATTGTTTTTCTATTGACTCGCGTTCATCTCTGATCCATCCACTTCCAGCTTCTCGGCAATCTTCCGTAAGCTCTTCTTCTCCTAATGTTCCGATCAGAGATCGATCCTTTTCCTCCATACACTGAGGATCCTCATTCCATCCATATTTTTCTATTTTTGTGCAAACCATTCAACCGAGTGATTCGTTCCTCGAGTATTTTTCACACTTGAAGGTCGCCTGAAAGATCACTAGATCGAGAAAATGATTAATATTTGAGTGAAGAATACAACCTGGTGTATCATCGACAATCATCACTTGATCAAGGAATACGAAGACGAGATCTCAACGCCATTAATCCACATATTTCCATCGCTGCCGATAGAACTATGTCTTACGTCATCTGAGCTCCGTCGCTTCATCCGGATCTGAACTGTCTCGAGAATCTTCGTCGTGGCATCTGCAGTTGCCATCCATCTGAGCAGCGTTGTTCTGGAATCAGGTCATCTCCTCCGAATCTTCACCATCCGAGGGTGAAGTTGGGGAAGAACGCCCCTTATGCTCCAGAATAAAACAAAGCCACTAGATTCAATCTTAATTGGTCGTTTTAGATTGGACCATGCGTCAACATCTCAAAAAGCTGATCGTCCCACTACTTTAGCGCAGCATGCATGGATCACGTGTGTGAGCCAGATATTTAGGTGATTCACATATTTGCCCTCTCATCTTATTACATTTGCTAATAGGTCCCCCGGTTGAAGGAGGCACGTGATTGGCACATATAGTATAGCCAATTTGCATACATATCCCTGCAGGTTTCAACGTTACAAAAACATGACCCTCTTAAGGAACTAGCACGTGCCCAAGCACGTAACTAGTTGGTGTTTTTACGTGCGAACCCTCGCATCTTCTGATATTTTTCACGAGTTCCCCAAGTTTCCATGAAATTACATATATTTCCTGTAACTGTATACAAATTCTTATACATACCATATATTGCATAATAAATAAAATATAAAAACAAAAAATATAATAAAAAAACATAAAATACCTTATATTATAGTCTAAATAGTACAAAAACAATTTTGCAAAATAAAAACATTATCTATAATTAAATAAATCATAAAAAACACTTAAAACTATAACAAACTTTCAAAATACATAAAAATTATAAAAATTGTCTTTAACATCCTATAAAAAATACTTCCAATATATTACACAATATTTTTCATTATGAACCACAAAGAAAATAAAAATCAAATATTTAAATCAATAAAAAATATAAAATACGTAAAAGCTTATAAAAATCATAACTAAATAAAGAAAAATCCCCTAAAAACGCACAACGTATTATTTTAAAGAGAGTTTCACCTACATTCCATTAAAAACAATTCAGTATTATTTTCAATCTTAAAAATTTAAAATACATCAGAGTTTTCAATAAAAACATAAATTTTATCACACTAATATAAAATCCATGAAAATTCTAAAATATCTTAAAAATCTTTAACAATAATAAAATTAATTTAAATATAAAATTAAAATTAAAATCAAATAAAAACATTTTCTAAAATAATAAAAAATTACAAAATACGTAAAAAATAAAAGGAACATAAAATTCATTAATTTTTTTATAAAAAACAAGAAAAATATTGAAAAATAAATTAAAATTTGAAAGACACGTTGCCAAAGCTTTTCAACCAATTTTCTCTAGTTTAAAATAGTTTGCCTCCCTAAGTTCGACACTCCCATGCTTAACCGCTATATACTTAAGTTTTGGAATATAAATAAAATAAAAGAAGATTAACTAAACCTTAATCTTTTCTGGCAGAACTCACTTGGTCAATACAATGACTGCAAAATCGAATTTCTTTCTCCTTTGCAGGAATAAAGAAGATCATTGATCAGGTAGTTTTTCAGGTCACAAACAACCTTTGTTTATTTTGATACTTAACCATGGTTAGTCGACTCGCTCATCAGTGGTATCATGTGATTACGTGCAGGACTAATGAAATTTTTGCAGATAATAGCCCTAGCTTCTTCTTATTTCCACATGCCTCAATAATTCCCAGAAAACTACAATATAGTATATAAATATGTTACATAATATATATATATATATACATATATATATATTAAATAAAATACAGAATACAAAAATAACATAAAAGTACATATATATAGTATTAAACTATATACAGTATTAAAATAGTATTCAATAGTCAAAAATATTTTCTATTTTTAATAAATCATTAAAATACTGAAATTATATATCAAAAACTATAAAAATACTTTTAAAAATCCTAAAGAATACCTACATTATCTTTTACTATATTTTATATACTAAACCAAAAACAAAATTAAAAAGTGTATATTAAAACAATAAAAATTCAAAAGTACTTAGACACTTCAAAAATTCAGAACTAATTCATTAGAAATCACAAAAATAAGCACAATACTTATGACACAAAAATCGTACGGTCAAAATGGATAAAACAATATCACAATGTGTCGTTGTTCTCAACTGCATGATTCAGTCAACGAGAAAATTTTTTATTTTAACCACTTAAGACAATATAAATCATTAAAAGCAAATGTAAGCGGTTTTCGCTACTCTTTTTATCTGATATAACGACTAGGGTTGAACACAATGAGCACGATTTAAAAACTAGGTCGTCAAATTTCCAAGCTAATTTTTCGTGGTTTTTTTCTTTTTTATTAATTTTTTATTTTTCAAAGAAGGTACACAGGATAAAAGCTCACACAAACCACGATTTTTTGTATTTTTTAAAAATGATAAAAAATGCTCAGACAATAAAAAAGAAAATGTTTTTATGTTTTGTATATTTTAAAATGTTTTTGGTAATTTTCTAGAATTTTTCTGATGTTTTTGTGATTTTATAAAAATCAAACAATGGAAAATAAAGAAATCAGTGCACAACCAAGATTCTATTGGAACTTAAAAATCCTTTAAGTACCCTAAATTTCTGGAATTTATTTTTAAGATAAACTAAAAATATATCTAAAATCAGAAACTAAAATCACAATTTTTGGATTTTTCTAGAATTTTCTAAGATTTTTTTAAGATTTTTTGTATTTTGCATTTCTTTTGAGTTTTATAAAGAGTTCATGGATGAAATTGGTCAGAAATTGAAAGACACCAAATCACACCTAAACTAATGTTTTTGGAATTTTTAGGTTAATTTTCGAATTTTTATGAAATTTTCAATTTCGGGCAGACAAAATAGCACTATTTTTTAGTTTTTAGATATATCAAAAGGTAATAAAATTTGATGAAAAATTTATACAATGGCAAGCACTATAGCAGGAGTACACATAACTGTTTTGAGAATTTTTCGATATTAAAAATATTTATTCCATTAAAAAGATCAAGCAAATTATGGTTCTGCAGGGATGATGAATCCACGATTCATCGCCATTATTCTTTTATTTTAGCTTCATTTTCTAAGTCAAACACCTGTAAATACCCACAAATTCCATAATTTTACCATTGTGGATGCATTTGTTAAATATGCACTTTTAACACTTTGTGTGCTTAAATAAAAGAATAAAGAAGAAAAAGATAAGAGAAATAAAGGATATGTTTACAAAGTAAATATAGACTGACCTGAACCCTGAGAGAAGGTCAAGACTTGACCCGATCGACCAGGAATAAAATAGGGGGAGATAGGGTCTTCTGTCAAAAATTCAAAAATAATTTATGCATAAATTCCATATATATTTGTATAAAACTTGTACTATTGTATTTGTACATAATTTGACTTTAAAGTATTTATTTTTGTAAATAAAAGTTGTAAACAAAAATGTGTTGTAAGTAATGAAAATAATTGTTAAGAAAAATATTGTATATATTACAATTAATCACCCTTAGAAAAAGCCACATGCGATCATTGAAATATTAATTCTGGCTCCATACAAACTCAAATCGAACCAAACTCACTTCCATTGTATTCTAAATTAAATTATCTTTTAAATGGTTGTGTTTCATAATTTTTGAAGTTACGGTTAAAATGTCGATTTTCTGGGATGTTTTGTGCAGTTTCACTATTATTTATTGTATATATTTATTTTTTATATATAATGTATATAACTGTAAATATTATTTTCATTAAAAATAGAAACAAAAAATTATAATTTATAAAATTAAAAAATGTGTTAAAAAGTTATTTCCTTATTTGTACCTATGTATATTGTATTATATGTGTATAGTATGTGTCTACAACTAACTTCCTTAATTATATAACATTATTTAGTTAATTTAATTTAATTACGAAATTTGTAATTAATTATTTGATTTATTTTATTTTTACACTTACCATGTATATAGGATTTTATTCCATACCATTAATGACCACCACTATGGTGGCTAATTGATTTTTGGAAATTATTTAATTTATTTATTTAAATTTATTCTGAAATTCATTTTTAATTAAATAATTATTTTATTTATTTAATAATTTTATTAATTAACCACTAAACACCTTCCTTAAGTGTATATACCTTCCTTTTTCATTTTTTTTCTCTTTTTAATGCGCTCCTCCTCCTCATTCACTCTTTATTTGATCTTTGGTGGAGAGGAGCCCGATCTCCGAGAGTTTTCTTATTGTAGAAGGGTGCCTACCCTCCGAGTCGCCGATGATAATGCGTCGGCCCTCGTCGAGGCCATCATGGTATTTCCGAACCCCGAGGTGAGATCTATTTTAATTCTCGTCATTTTTGTAGGTAAACCGTAGGTCTAATCTTTTCGCTCACATTTTATTACTCTTTAGATATTTAAATAAAACACAAAAATTCCATCACCCTTTGGGTCTGATCTGACATAGATTTTACATCTCACATCTTGATCCCTACATTTCTTTTTCTACATCACGCAATCTTCCCCCTCTAGTCACGCACGGTGACCGATGCTACGGATCTCTCTTGATCTTGCCGAGATTTGCCCATTTACACATTCCACTTTTGTGTATAAATAACAAAACATAAAATTATTTTTTCCTATTTATCTCACATTTGTTTTTGCAGGAAGAATTAAGAAAAAAGGAAATAAAATTTTTGTTTTATTTTCTCTTTAATCTTTGTTTTGCAGAAAAAAATAAAAAAAAAATATTTTTTTACCTCTAACATTTGTTTTGCAGTAAAATATAAAAAAATAAAAATTTGGAAAAAAATTTACAGCCTTTTGTTTACAGTTTCCATAAAAAATAAAAGAAAATAAACGACAAGCAGCAGTGCCGCCCTTCCCGATCCAGTGCCTCCGCAGCCCCGCGCCCGGCTCTGCATCACCGCCACCACCTTCGTCTCTCTGCCTGAAGGCCGTGACCCGCTCCATCCCCCCACGGGCCGCACGCATCGTCCGAAAGTCGCACCTCTGCCCATGAGCCCGCCTTCGCCGTGTCGCCCCACGTAGCAGGCTGCGGCCCCGCTGTTCGTTGCGCTCCCCCGCACACGGCCTCCATCCCCCGCTCATCCTCTGTGCGCGAGCCCCCGATTGCCGGCCGCTCTCCCCTCGCACGCCACCATCAAACTCCGCCCCACGCCTCCTCAACTCCTTTCGTGCCTCGCCGCCGCTCTGTGCAGAACTTCAGGCCAACTCCGCGACCCACCGCCTCGTCCCACGCCTCCATCCTGCCGCACGCGTAGGCTGAAGGATATGGTTAGATCCTTAAGCACATCACGGAAGCGTGAGCGTCGTATTGAATACGACAAAGAACGACTAGTCAGACTAGTTGTTCTATGCAGCAGAAATTAAAAAAAATTATTTATGCGATGAAACCACATGATCCAAGAACACTTCTTGGATTGTTTTGTCTAAACCACAAACAAGTAATAGGATTACCTCTTGAAGCGTGGTTGCAATCAAGTCTCTAAATGAAGAGACCTCCCGTCTCAAGTCAGATCCGGCAGAGGAGACGCTTGTGAGCGCGGGGATGAACCGCATGCTTCTTGCAATCCATGTTGAAGATCCAAGCGACAGATCTCCTGATCTCGATACACGAGATCCGACGTCTTCTTAACGAGCAGGGCACGCCGAAGTAGACGGAGATCCACGAGCAAGTCATCATGCTGCATAACGACAACACCACGGCAATGGAGAACCTCTCTAGGGCATCCATGGTGACTTACCACTCCCACTGCATGGCAGATATCTGGCCTAGTGCACATCATGGCATACATTAAGCTTCCTAGGGCTGATGCATAAGGACATCCAGCCATGGCCTTCTTTTCCTCGACAGTTTGAGGAGCCATTCCTTTAGACAGGTGAATACCATGTCTTAAGGGTAGAAATCCTTTATTAGAACTATACATACAGAATCGTTCAAGAATCTTCTAAATGTATCCATGCTGTGACAATCCCAAAATCCTCTTTTCTCGGTTTCTGAATAACTTCAGGCCTAAGATGTAAGAGGCTTCTCCAAGATCTTTCATCTCGAAGGTATGAGACAGTCAAATCTTCACACTGGTCATCATCCCTGTATCATTCCCAATGATAAGGATGTCATCTACATAAAGCACGATGAACACAATGGCACTCCCACTAAGCTTATTGTATACACAAGGTTCATCAGGATTCTGCACAAAATCATAACTCTTTATGGTTTCGTCAAATCTGATGTTGCAACTACGAGAAGCTTGCTTGAGCCCATAGATGGATTTCTTTAGCTTGCATATTTTACCATCCTCAGTCATGAAGCCATGGGGCTGCTCCATGTAGATATCCTCCTCGAGGTATCCATTGAGGAAAGTCGTCTTGACGTCCATCTGCCAGATGTCGTAGTCAAGATATGCAGCTATAGCCAGTAATGCCCTGATGGATTTAAGCATAGCCACAGGAGAGAATGTCTCATCGTAGTCGATGCCTTCTCTCTGTGTGTAGCCCTTGGCTACGAGCCGTGCTTTGAAAGTCTCTACTTTCCCATCAGGTCCCCTCTTTCTCTTGAAGATCCATTTACACCCAATGGGTTTTACCCCTTTAGGTGGATCCTCTTGGGTCCATATACCATTCTTATGCATGGAGTCAATTTCTGACTTCATTGCTAGCATCCATCTATCCATGTCATGATCCGCGAGTGCTTCATCAAATGAAGTAGGATTATTGTCAATTTCACTTAACACATGGAATCCATACCTTTCAGGTGGTGCAACCACCCTCAAACTCCTTCGAAGAGGTATGTGTGTTTCATCTTTGTTTACATCTTCAGTTTCTGGTCTAGGATGCTCAGAATCCTCAGGTGATTCAATGAGTTCCTCTACTTCATTTTTATCTTGACCTTTAAGGAAATCATTCTCCAAAAATTTCACATCTCTGGAGACAAAAACCTTTTGGGTCTCAGGGTCATAGAGATGATATCCAATACCATCTCTAACATACCCAATGAAGTAATACTCACGAGTGCGAGATTCCAGCTTACTTGCGTCCACGTTCTTCGCATGGACCAAGCAACCCCAACCCCTCAAGTATTTACACTAGGTTTGGTTCCATACCTTAGCTCATGAGGAGTCGTAGGTACAGATTTGATAGGAATCTTATTCAGGATATATATTGCAGTATCTACTGCATATCCCCAGAAACTAAGTGGCAAATGTGCTTTACTCATCATTGAACGGACCATATCCATGATGGTGCTGTTGTGTCTTTCAGCAACACCATTAAGTTGGGGAGTTCCAGGAGTAGTGAGATTGGAGACAATTCCATTCTCTTTGAGGTATTCCTTGAATTCATCAGAGTAGTACTCGCCACCTCGATCAGATCGAATTCGTTTAATCATCCTATTGGTTTGGTTCTCAACCAAAGCCTTGAACTCTTTGAACTTTTCAAAGGTTTCAGATTTATGACATAATAGGAAGAAAAACCCGTATCGCGAATGGTCATCAATAAATGTCAAATAATATCGATATCCATTTCGAGTCGCGGTACTGAAGGGACCACATACATCGGTATGTATTAGGTCAATAATACCTTCACATCTTGTAACCTTGTTACGGAAAGGCATCCTAGTCATTTTACCACGAATACAATGTTCACAGGTATGCAAAGATTGAACCTGTAGAAAATCTAAAGGTCCATCCTTTATCAATCTATTGATTTTATCAACAGATAAATGACCAAGCCTTTGATGCCAAATCATGTTTGAATGATTTTCATTATTCCTGGATCTTTTAGGGTTTTTATTAGTGGTTATAACATTCATGACATGTTCATTAATGCACAATTCATAGAGTCCTCCAGAAGTCAAAATACCATCTGCAATATATTTATCATAATGATTTATGACTAATTTATTACAGAACAAGAATTAATATCCATTTCTAACTAGCTTAGATACAGATATTAAGTTCCTCCTGACTTCAGGTACATAAAGACACTCTTTAAGTACTATGACTCTACCACTAGATAATGATAGCCGACAAGTCCCGACGGCAACTACTGCAACACTTGCATCAGATCCCATCTGGATGACTATCTCCCCTTCTTCAAGTTTTCTAGTTTCCTGAAACAAATGCAACAAATTGCATACATGAACAGAAGCACCAGAATCAACAACCCAACTTCCTTCTCGTCCTACGAGAAAGCTGGTTTCAATGACAATAGTATATTTCATACTTGCTGGGGATTTACTTTTATCGACCGACTTCAGGTAATCCAGGCAATTACGCCTCCAGTGCCCCGGCTTCTTGCAGTGGTGACAGACGTCGGTTTTCTTCGACGCCATTAAAGTGGATGCATTGGAAGAAGAGCCAACACTTTGTCCCTTATTCTTTCTCTTATGGGTCGGGCCCTTCCGAGAACCTTGCTTCCGACCGCGCTTCCCTCTGACCTGTGCAACCATTGCACTGCCAGCGAGACCATCCTTCTTCATCACGTTTTCTGCAGACTTTAATGCAGCAAGGAGAGCAACACTTATCAATTCCAACTTATTCATGTGGAATGACACCACAAAGTTATTGAAAGATTTGGGCAACGACAACAGAATGAAGTCAGCTTGCATGTCTGCATCCATTGTTGCTCCAAGAGTCTCCATCTCCGACAAGTACCTAAACATTTTGAGTACATGTTCACGGACGGAAGTCCCTTCCTGCATCTTGCAGCGAATTAGGTCTTTCATAACATTGTACCGCTGGGTACGGTTAATGTCACCAAACATATCCTTTACATTCTGCATGATCTCCTGGCAAGTACTCATCTCCACATGTTGTTTCTGAAGAACATTGGAGAGAGAACCCAAGATATAGCATCTAGCCAAGACATGATCCTCATCATACTTGTCATTGTATGCTTTTTCTTCCTTGGATTTAGGGTTTTCAAGCTTGTTTTCAGAGAGCACATAGCTGACGTGCTCCGCCGAGAGTACAAGCTCCAAATTACGGATCCAATCCGAGTAATTTGGTCCGGTCAATTGGTTGACCACTAGAAGCCTGCTTAGTGGGTTCATGGATTTCATTTTCTGAAATTGAGAATGCACTATATTAGAACATATAATCATATATTCAGTTTAGTTTTATTTAATTAAGGAATTTTAAATCAAAATAGTCTTGCTATGTCAACTATGAAAGTTTGTTCCCTTATTCACTTTCAAAGTAGGAGATATACTTACCGATATATCTCAAGCAAGAACTGGGATCTCCTCCTTATCTTTGTCATATCCCAATAATATGAGAACCTATGACTCCAATAAAGAGAAGCAGGAACACATTCCGCAATGCAAGTCCAACTTGCATTTTCCAATTCGGTCTTTAATACCCGGGCCCACCACCCCTAAGGCGATGTTGACCCGTCATTAATTGAACCAACCGTCAACAGGAATACAACTCGCTATGCCTAATCCAATATCGCCTCAATAATATGAGGACCCGATATTGGGGTCACTTCGCATACGTCCTTACTCTTTCAAGAAGCGACGGGCCCGATCCAAATGGATCATATGTAGGAGCTGTCACTTCGGACAGGCGTCTCCTACACATAATATCTGGCGACGAAACCCTTCGCCTTGACGGGAGACCATGGATGTCACTTATGTGATCCTCCACCTCTTATTCAAATTCTAATTAATTAACATGAATCATATTCATATAATTAATTCTTCCAAGGGAATTATTAACTCTAATCATATTAGAGTATTTTAATTGGATATAATTAATTCAATTATATTAAATTAATTATCAATCCAATTCAATCAATCAAACTTGATCTTCTTACTTGAATATATATATATGGTCTAATTCTCAAAGTATGTATTAATTCGTATTTTAATAATTAGGAAAAATACATCTTAATCCCTCGGACATTATTCTGGCCCTACCCGCTGTAATGGCCAGTACCGAAGGGAGTGGGATGGACCGCATACGTTGCAACCCGCTACCCCAGCGATCCCCGACTAGACACCATATCCACCTTGGGAAAAGATAATGCCAAATTGATTAATTTGTACTTGAGATGATCATTGGTTATTCAACCGAAATTGTACCATATAGTAAAATCAAAACATTTTTGATTATAAGGAAATTTGCTACACAAATTCCCAAATCCTATTCAAGCATCAAGTTTGAAGATTGTGGTTTCCAATTATGATTTAGATTATATCTTAATCAATTAATTGGTTGGGGCCAAGTAAATTAGGCAAATAATCATGTTTCAATAAACACAAATATTTTTCAAGATTATTTCACGAAATTAACAATTAATTTCACTAATTGACAATGACTTGGTTCTAGATTAGGACAGTAATTTCAGCAGTGACCCCTACTCACTAAAATTAAAATATCTCAATCAATTTAAATCCAAATTAGACAAACTCAATTTTAATAGATTGCTAACTTAATTTAGGACAAAATCCAAGTGATGTTTCACGCATTACGAGGCAGATGATAACAGTAATTAACTCTTTAATAATGTTAAAATCTACTGCCCCGTAACAGTGCATACATGTTCATTAAAACAACCATATCTGGAGCATACAAAATATGATTTACGCAAACTCAGTTCCTATGGTTTCCTTATTTAATGGGGAACAAAATCCAAATATTAAATTAATGTTTAAACAATTTAAACAGTGCCGAATTTATTTACTAAACAGATCTGCGAAATCAAATGCGATGAAAACTTTCGCGACGTAAACGAACGCAAGTCGTCCTCGGTTTTGCGAATCATATTCGAAACCGTCAATGTGGCTCTGATACCAATTGAAGGATATATAGAAATCCTCAAGTGCATCACGGAAGCGTGATCGTTGTATCGGATACGACGAAGAATGACTACTCGCACTAGTTGTTCGTTGCAGCGGAATTTAAAAAAAATTTATTCGATGAAACCACATGATCTGAGAACCATTCTCAAATCGTTTCATCTATAACCACAACAAGTATAATGCAATACCTCTTGAAGTGTGGTTGATCAAGTCTCTACGAAAAGAGACCTCCTGTCTCAAGTCCGATCGTCGGAGTAACGACTTGCGAGCGCGGCGATGAGTCGCAGTGTCCTCGCAATCCAAGTTGATCCAAGCGCGGTTGCTCCTGATCTCGTTACACGAGATAAAACGTCTCCTTCGTGAGTGAAGCACTCCAAGTAGACGAAGAACTGCAGAGCGTCGAAGCGGCAGCATGATGGTGCAGGCGTTGACGATTCTCTCCACCAAGGTATGGTGGACGGCCACCACGAAAAGAGGGAGAGAGGGTTGTCGAATATGGAGAAAGAGAGAGAGAGATGTGTGCTACAATAGCATGTAAAGAGAGAGCATGGTATGCCTCTCTATTTATAGGGTTTTGGGATCCATGTATCTCAATCCATGGGACATATAAAATCAATGGATGAGATTGATTTATGCCAATCCAATGGTCAAGATTGTTGTTGGTAAAACCAACAACTTGTGATTTAATTTTAATTAAATATATTTGATAAATCAAATATGTATTAATACCAAATTAAACCAACCAAATAAGGAGAGAGAGAACAAAGGAGATCCTCCTTGCCCTTTGGAGGGAGGTGACGACCACCAATCCCTCAAGGGATTTGGTGCCGCCCCCTCCTTTCCTAATGGGAGGGCAATCTCATGGATTACCATGAGATTACATATCTCCTTGATTTTTCTCTCTACTTATTTATCAACAATAATTTGTTGATATTTTAATTCACCAAAATAATTCTCAATTAATTTGGGGAATATTGCAATCTTGACATTGAAATATTGTGAATCATATATTCACAACCCAAAACAAAAGGTAATTTACATTTTCAATTAATTAAACAATGTGTATCCAATACTCATTAATAATTAATCTACTAATATAAATTATATTTTACTCTCTCTAATATATTATAAATCACATTTATAATATATTATGAACAATTGGATATTACTATCCACATTATTCTTATCCATAATAATTAAATCACATTTAATCACTTTGGATAATTTCTCATACATCATGATAATTAAATCACATTTAATCATCAACTTCTCTTTGCTTAGATCTTATGGAATTATTCTTAAGCCATTTAAGAACAATGTTATTACTCCTCAGATACTTGGAGATAAGGACAGGGCGATTGTATTGTTCCACGTTTAGTGACTTGGATATTGAGATCACATCTCAAATCCAGATCCCATGGACCTCTCACTAATGCTTGATTAAATCAAGACCGTAAACCTAATCTTCTCATTGCATCTGAATCTCATTCAGATCAATGTCTAGTATATGGAATAAGATTAGGTCACTTCTCTAATGAGAGGAGTTACTAAAATCCAGACCTGTCTCATCACTCCCTCGGAATGGAAGTGTCATGGTTATACAATCGTTTATGATCAAATCACCTTCAGGTATTCCCAATACCTGTACATCCTGCATACTGGAAGACTTATGATCATCCTGAAGATATAGATCACTTTTACACTGTCATCTTCATAGTCTGATCATCAAGTTTCTCAATCTTGGTTCTTGGGATATGGTATAGATCATATGCTTTCACAAAGCATATATCTTACCTTCAAATTCATATCATGCTTCTAAAGCATGATGACCATGCATGGGACTTGGTCAATCCCAAAACCTCATGAGTGAGCTCATGTCTCCCGGTTCACAAGTGAACCTGTATGATCCCTTTGAGAGATCATATTACTCATATGCCCTTGCGTGCACACCAGCTCACCGGTATATAGACCTTGGTTAGGCCATCAACCTATTGGTCTGCCAAATGTACATACTCAGACATATAGTAATATATTTGTCACTGGTCAGAGGATGTTTGCCTGTGATGTGACAGTATTCATCATAGGTCTTTGGTTATCTCGATCTCGTTAAGTCAACTCATTGACTCAACTAATCTGATACCTCCGAATCAATATTCCCATGCAGAAGATCTGCATCAAGAGGTCGATCAGATATCAGTCTAATGAGATAGGATTGCCATCTCCCACTCGGACTGGAGATCACTACTTGTCAATCATTGATGATGCTTGATGAGTCCTCTATCAAACTCCTTAGATATTCATCAAGCATCAGCCTCTATGATTCAATCAATGAATCATCAGCTGTATGATTATCATGTTGGCCATGGTACATAACCCTAATTGTACAGAGGGACCTTATATTGTATTCATTCATTCAATATCAGAAAGGGAGTGAAACATAATCAATAACTTTTATTGATAAATCATTAATTACATTAACAATTATTGTAGGAATGGTTCGCCTCAGGCTCACATTGCTAACACATACACCATTCTTATGCATGGAGTCAATTTCTGACTTCATTGCTTGCATCCATCTATCCATGTCTTGATCCGCGAGTGCTTCATCAAACGAAGTAGGATCAATGTCAGTCTCACTTTACACATGGAATCCATACCTTTCAGGTGGTGCAACCACCTCGAACTCCTTCCAAGAGGTATGGGTGTTTCATCTTTATTTATCTCTTCAGTTTTTGGTCTAGGAAGCTCATAATCCACAGGGGATTCAATGAGTTCCTTTAATTCATCATTGTCTTGAAATTTAAGGAAATCATTCTCTAGAAACATCACATCTCTAGAAACAAAAACCTTTTGGGTCTCAAGGTCATAAAACTGGTATCCAATACCATCTTTAACATACCCAATGAAGTAACACTCTCGAGAGCGAGATTCCAGCTTACTTGCATCCACGTTCTTTGCATGGACCAAGCAACTCCAAACCCTCAAGTGATTAACACTAGTTTTGGTTCCATACCAGAGCTCATAAGGAGTCTTAGGTATAGATTTGCTAGGAATCTTATTCAGGAAATATATTGCAGTCTCTACTGCATATCCCCAGAAACTAAGAGGTAAATGTGCTTTGCTCATCATTGAACAGACCATGTCCATGATGGTCCTTTTGCGTCTTTTAGCATCACCATTAAGTTGGGGAGTTCCAGGAGGAGTGAGATTGGAAACAATTCCATTCTCCTTAGGGCCTGTTTGGTTGCAGGGTTGGGTAGGGTTGGGTTGGGCAGGGGTACCCCTGTGAATAGTAAACTGTGAGGAGGATTGGGCTATTTGGTTGGAGGGTTGGGAAGGGTTGGGCCAACCCAACCCTTCCCAACCCTGCAGCCAAACAGGCCCTTAAGGTATTCCTTGAATTCATCTGATAGGTACTCGCCACCTCGATTAGATCAAATCCGTTTAATCTTCCTATCGATTTGGTTCTCAACCAAAGCCTTGAATTCTTTGAACTTGCAAAGGTTTCAGACTTTTGAATTCTTTGAACTTGCAAAGGTTTCAGACTTTTGACGTAATAGGAAGACAAACCCGTATCGCGAATGGTCATCAATAAACGTCAAATAATATCGATATCCATTTCGAGTCGTGGTACTGAAGGGACTACATACATCGGTATGTATTAGGTCAATAATACCTTCGCATCTTGTAACCTTGTTACGGAAAGGCATCCTAGTCATTTTACCCTGAATGCAATGTTTGCATGTGGGCAAAGGTTGAGCCTGTAGAAAATCTATAGGTCCATCCTTTATCAATCTATTGATCCTATCAACAGATAAATGACCAAGCCTTTGATGCCAAATCTCATTTGAGATGTTTTTATCCTCTCTGGATCTTTTAGTTTTTTTATTAGTGGTTGTCACATTCATGATACATTTATCAATGCACAACTCATAGAGTCCACCAGAAGTCAAAACACCATCCGCGATATATTTATCATAACGACTTATGACTAATTTATTACAGAAAAGGAATGAATATCTGCTTCTAACAAGCTTAGATACAGATATCAAGTTCCTTTCGACTTCGGGTACATAAAGACACTCTTTAAGTATAAGGACTCTACCACTAGATAATGATAGTCGACAAGTCCCGACGGCTACTGCTGCAACACTTGCATCAAATCCCATCTGGATGACTATCTCCCCTTCTTCAAGACTTCTAGTTTCCTGAAACAAATGCAACAAATTGCATACATGAACAGAAGCACCAGAGTCTACAACCCAACTTCCTTCTCGTCCAACGAGAAAGCTAGTTTCAATGATGAAAGTAGATTTCATACCTGCTGGGACTTTACCTTTGTCTGACGACTTCAGGTATTCCGTGTAGTTACGCCTCCAGTGCCCCGGCTTTTTGCAGTGGTGACAGGCGTCGGTCTTCTTCGATGCCATAAGAGTGGATGCAATGGAAGAAGAGCCAACACCTTGTCCCTTCTTCTTTCTCTTCTAGGCCGGGCCCTTCCGAGAACCTTCCTTCTGACCGCGCTTCCCTCTGACCTATGCAACCATTGCACTGCCAGCGGGACCATCCTTCTTCATTACATCTTCCGCAGATTTCAATGCGGCAAGAAGACCAGCGCTTGTCAATTCTAGCTTGTTCATGTGGAATGACACTACAAAGTTATTGAAAGATTTGGGCAACGACAGCAGAATGAAGTCATCTTGGATGTCTGCATCCATTGTCGCCCCAAGAGTCTCCAGTTTCGACAAGTACCCAAACATTTTGAGTACATGTTCACGGACCGAAGTTCCTTCCTGCATCATGCAACGAATGAGGTCTTTCATAATATTGTACCGTTGGGTGCGGTTAATGTCACCAAACATATCCTTGAGATTCTGCATTATCTCCTGGCAAGTACTCATCTCCACATGTTGCTTCTGTAGAACATTGGAGAGAGAACCTAGGATATAGCATCTAGCCAAGACATGATCTTCATCAGACTTGTCATTGAATGCTTTTTCTTCCTTGGATTTAGGGTTCTCATGCTTGTCCTCGGAGAGCACATAACTTATGCGCTCAGTAGAGAGATCAAGCTCCAAATTACGGATCCAATCTGAGTAATTTGGGCAGGTCAATTGGTTGACCTCAAGAAGCCTACTAAGTGGATTCAAAGACTTCATTTTCTGAAATTAAGAATGTACTATATTAGAATATAAAAAATATATTCAAATTTATAACATTTGATTAAGGTATTTTAAATCAAATTATTCTTGCATTGTCGATTTTGAAAGTTCATTCCCTTAATCACTTTCAAGTAAGAGATATACTTACCGCTATATCTCTAGCAAGAATTGGGATCTCCTCTTTATCTTTGTCACATCCCAATAATATGAGAATCTGCGACTCCAATAATGAGAAGGGGGAACACATTCCGCCTTGCAAATCCAACTTGCATTTCCCAATTCGGTCTTTAACACTCGGGCCCACCACCCCTAAGGTGATGTTGACCCATCGTTAATTGAACCAACTGTCAACAGGAATAGTACTCGCTATGCGCAATCCAATATCGCTCCAATAATATGAGGATCTGATATTAGGGTCACAACGCATACAGCCTTACTCTTCGAGAAGCAAAGAGCCTGATCCAGATGCGCTTGCATACTAGAGTTGTCACTTCGGACATGTGTCTCCCACATGCAATCCGTGGCGACTGATGAATCCCAATTCATCACTCTTTATTCCTATATTTTTAGCTAGAAACTTGAGCAAAATACCTTGTAAATATGTGTAAATATCATAAAGTGCCAAAACACATGCATCATATAAATATGCATAATTAGCATGATTTTGTGCCAAAATAAAGGAATAAAGAAACACAAGAAAAAGAGGGAAATATTTAGAATAAATATTGAGTGACCTAATCCCAAGGGAGGGCTCAACATGGGCCTTACCACAAAAGAACCCAAGTAGAGAGAGATAAGGTCATTCATACTTGTGTATAATCCTATGTATATAAATAAACTGATTTTCATCAAAATAAAAATAAATAATGTTTCTTATGTTTTGTACATATTTAAAAAAATAAAACCAAAATAAAAATGGGAAAAACAAAATTAAAATAAAATTAAACAAAACCCCTCTCATCAGTGTATATGGACCTTGTATATAGAATGACATCTCTATTTATTTTCTCTCTGTAAATACCTAATAAAAATCAAATAAAATTACTTCTATATTTCATGGTGTAAATAAATAAAATAAAAATCAGAAAAATAAAAATAAAATAAAAAGAAAAAGAATAAAAACCAATTTCCACCTTGTATATATACCATGTACATATGTATATAACTCTATTCATTTACTCCATGTAAATACATCATAAAAATAAAATAACAATACCTTATCATTCCAAATTTTATTTTGTAAATAAATAAAATTTTAAATTGGAATAATTGTATAAAAATAAATAACTAAAAATAAAAATCGAAATTCCTTTTATGTATATAGCTACATATAAAAATAATATAATATAAATACCTTTTTTTATTTCAAAAAAATAAATAAAAATCACAAAAAAATAATTTGAAAATAAATAAAAAATTTTCATGTTTTAACTTTTTTGAAATTAATTCATTTATTTTTTATTGAAATTCCAAATATTTAATAAATGGCGGTCTGTGATTGGTCCACGGGGGATTGTTGACCACCGATCAACTCTCCCCCACGGACCCCTTTCATGCGGATCATGCGTTCAACCCTTTTTTCTCCAAATTTTGCTGACGCAATCAGATCACCATTTATGCAAACCTCGGGTCCTGATTACACCTGAATCACCCCTGATCCACGCCCGGGGATTTGCCTCGAAGTCCGAGCTCCGAATCACTCGCCCGACCTTCTTCTTCTCGGAACCCTAACAGTATAAAGCTGACCTCCGCCGCACCTTCTCACTCATCTTTGGCTCCGCTCCTTCGTTCCAGGACCTCCATTTTCTTCCCCATAGTGACATCTGTGCGAGGAGAGTTTCGAAGAGAGGAGGAGGAGCTTCCAGCCATCGATCTGGCGACCTTCGTCGCAGTGCGCCGCCGCGAGGTTCACTGAGCCTCGAAATCCGACGATTCCTTGAGGCAAAGAGCCCCAGAGCTCCGCGAGCTCACCCACAGTCGACTGCAGCCACTAGGTAACTCCGATTCCATCTAGTTTAGTCTAATTTTTATTTTCGCCCAAATCGCCCCTCCTTCATCGCCGGTCGATTCCCCCCATCTCCGACACCCACTCGATCGCCCGACCTCTGATTCACACTCATGAGACATCTCCCCACCTTCTGCACCCACGCACTCAACTTGGTTCGCCCCGGAACCAAGAGTCGACCTCCCTCGCCATCACATCGTCAGAGGTCTCCGCTCCGACCCATTCAACCACCCATTCCACCCCCTAACCGGGTCGAGGCAATTTGCCCTCGACCTAGGAAGCGTTTGGTGCCCATTTGTAGGTCAATGCGACAAATCTGAGGGTCTGCTAGTTGGAGCACAGGAGCTTCGCTCCTCCACCGTCGCCAGGACGCTCCGGTGGTCCCCGACTTCATCGGAGGATTGCAACAGTTGCGGAAGGATCCAAGCTCCACGTTCCATATCCCAGCAGCCGAAGAGGAGGTCTCCACCGCGTGCATGGAGCCGACGAAACTCGCCGGCGAGCAGTTCTTAGAGGACCCTCCTCCGTCGTCCGATCAGCCCCGACGCTCCAGATTTGATCACCACCATCTATTTGAGGAGCTCCAGCCACCGTCAGATCCTCCAGGGACTTGATCGGGACCGTCCATCCAGACGAAGGGGTGCCCTCGCTTCTCAGCTGTCGATCATCCACGTGGCGCGCCCTTGTCCATCCGATAATAATAGGGGTAAATTATACTTAGGCCCCTGCTCTTTTGTTTTTGCTATATAGTACTGTAAATATTTAGTTTAGTTGTTTTTATTTTAGTTATTTTGCATAGTGGACCTATATGTTTTCCTTATTTGCATTATAGTCCCTATGTGTGAGCCACGTGCTTCGTCACGTGAGGATTGGGAATATTTGCACTTTCTACACTGTGGTTTCTGTACGTTACTAATTGCATTTATTTAAATTGGAATAACATTTATGCCCTTCCACACCTGACTCACGTGCCGTGCGAGTGATTTAGTGGATTTTTTGCACGAGGGCCCCTGTACTTTCTTGATTTGTTATTGTTTGGCCCCTGAAAATACTTTTCCTTGCATTTACGTCCCTGTGTACTGTGAGCCTTTGTTTTTATTAAATAAAATAGCAAAATAAATCCAAATTAGGTGAAATTTGGACACGTGGCTCCTGCCACTGTGTAAAAATTTACCTAAATTTTTGGTACATTTTTGCGGCTTTTTGATATTTTTAAAAATTTAAAAATGTTGATTTTTGCTACCGTGAGATTTATAAAATCAAAGAAAAATATAAAAGCTCTATTAAAAATTTTTAAAAAAAATTAGTGTACGTTAGTTTTAGTGTCTTTTATTTTCGACCTAATTTTCAAGCTTTTTGGATTTATAAAAACCATAAAAATTGCAAAACCCTAAAAACTTATAAAATCTTTAAAAAATTCTAGAAAAATCAAGAAATTACAAACTCTTTTTCTGAATTTTAATTTCTTTTATACTTTTCATAAAAATTACCTCCAGACTTTTATATCCATTTTATATTTTTAATGGACCATTCAAGTCTGGCTGGACAGTAATTCCATGTTTTTGTCTTTCTTGATTTTAAGAAAATCGTATAAAAATTAGAAAATTCTGAAAAATTAACCAAAAACATCAAAAAACCTAAAAAAATATAAAAAAAATTTGTTTGAATGTTAGGAGCATTTTTGGTTGATTAAATAATTGGTTGTGTGTGCTTGTTTTTACATTTCTTTAGAAAATCAAAAATACAAAAACATTAAAAAATTTATAAAAACCCACCAAAAATATTTTCTTCTCATTTTTGATTTTGACTACTTCATAGGATGCAAGGCCAATTCGTGCTCCCAGAGTCCGACCCTAGGTGCTATACCAGGTTAATAAATTAGCGAGGACCGCTTCTTTAGATTTAATTGATTTTATCTCTTTTGATTTGGAGGTTTCCTTATTTTCTTGATCGACCGATTCTGCTCAATCTGGATCGCAACGAACTGAGTGATTATTTTTACCTCGCTCGGATCTTGAGCATTGGATTTTTCGGTCATCAGAATGGCGTCATTGCCGGGGAGCACGGTTAGAAGTCACTTTTAATTTTTCCGCGGCTTTTCTTTTCCGTGGATTTTTGTAGATATATTTTATCTGATTGTTCATATTTTTCTGGACTGACACACTTCTGTCTCATTTTCATGCGACATCCCGAGCACCGAGGAGGCTTTTTCAGAAGACGGAGCAATCGCGGGAGTCGGAGGTAGCTTCTTTCTTTACGAAGTTGTAGGAGAGCGCAAGGAGTAGGAGCCGAAGTTCGGGAGCCGCGGAATAGCCGCGAGACTAGTCGTAGTTTAGTTCAGTGTAGTTTAGATTTATTTTCAGCTGAACCATTTAATTTGTAATAATACAAGGACCTGGACAGTGACTTGGACACTTGTGACATTTCAAGGTCTATTTCGCCGAGCACTGGTGTGCTCGGGGGACCCCACCGAGATTTTCGTGGTTTTCACATCTTTTGACCATTTTTATTCTTGATTGTAACGTAATTAATTAGGATCCAAACACCTAATTATCTGCCTGTACCTATAGTTCGAATAATTGGACCTAATTATAAATTCACAAGAAAAGTCGGATTATTAGAGCTCTGGTCCACGTGCCTTGAGGAGTCACATACAGCGCGTGCATGATATGTTCTGGCAGACACCGAGTGGCTCCCAAGATAGGACTCAGGACCTAGGCTCGAGTACCCGGCTACTGTTCTCTCGTGTAGAAATTGCTCCGCTAGGGACGGTTTTCTTTGTGCATCATATAGGTAGTTTGTATTCAGTCTTTTATTTATGCGGGGATCACCCTGCATGTAGACTGCTGGAGTCACGTACACATCTCTCACTCTACATGTATCATTGATTCCCGCGCATCAACTTTTTCGTCTTCTCCCCCTTTGGACTTAAAATAATTAGGAGAACCGAAAAATTTGTTAGGCGTTGTTTTTATCTCAAAAATACTAAAAAGAAAAACTATAAAATTGGGACTGCTAAATAAACTTGACACTAAAAGACACTACAGCTAAAAATCTATCATAGGGAGAGCAACCCCCTCATTGTCTGGTTTGATTGCACGAGAGAGTGACCTGCACACTAGGCTACAGCCACATCCGAGCACCGATCAAACTACCGACCTTTTATACAGGACAGTCTGGTTGGCGGATTGGATTCCTACCAGGTCACATAACCGCTCTTATATCCTGACATGATCACCTAAATAAAATTGACAAGATAATTGATCGAACTCTTACGGTCTTCAGCTCAGCGTGGAGTAGGTGAATTCGGGATTTGTTTGCTGATCTTGTTTGTTCCCAGATCTCATCCGCCAGACTCACCAGATCGAGATGATGGGCAGGAGGTCCCTTAGGCAGCCTCTGGCTGCACCGCTTGACCGCACTCCAGCCCGTTCATCTAGGTTGGTTCGTGAGAGTTCACATCCGCTCACCGAACCCGAGTTCGATTCCACCCTATTCCCCCTTGACCACCCTTCTTCCTGTCCTGAGATGCCCATGCCAGATGCGTAGTTGACAGACAGATGATATTTCGGCACCTAAGTTTGGGTCTTTTGCCTTTGCAGAGACCATGGCAAGCAACAAGGATTGCACTGAGGGTCAGGGGCCAGAGACGACTACCAACGTTCTGTACCAGGGTGCGATCAACACCACCATGTTAGAATCCCTCGAGACGATGCAGAGACAGATACGAGACCAGGGGGCTTTCATGGTGGAGATGAGGATAGAGATGGAGCAGCTCCGAGAGCAGAGAGAGCAGCCGCGAGCCGATGGACGCAGGGGTCCAGACCAGCCAGTTCAGCCAGACCAGTCGGCAACAGATCCGAGACCGATGCGGGAGTTGCACAACCCCGGATCGACACTGACAAACCGGTGGGTGGTTCTTACGGCGATCGTAGGGTACTTCAAGTTCCCCCCGAACACACTTCAGCTTCTACCCAGCTTCCACGGGCTCGCCACTGAGGAGCCCCATCTTCATCTCCAGGAGTTTGAGATGATCTGCAGCACCGTCCATGAATGTCAGGTGGATGAGGATACCATCATGATGATTGCTTTTCCTTTCTCCTTGGCAGATAGAGCAGCCAACTAGCTGAAGCATTTAGGGAGATCTGTTTACACCTGGGAGCAGCTCCTCACTGAGTACTTGAACAAGTACTATCCACTCGGGCGGACGAATGCAGCGAGGGCCCTGATTAGCAACTTCTTCATGCTCCCCAACGAGCAGTTCCATGAGGCATGGGAGAGGTTCCGTGAGCTTACTGACAGATGCCCGCACCACGACATCACAAAGTCGAACCTAGTTCAGAGCTTCTTCTGCTGGTTGACACCAGAGATGCAGGGCCTTGTGAACGCTTCTTGTGGCGGTTCCAACTTTGCCAAGGATGAGATAAGGTCTGGTCCATCTATGAGGAGATGGCCAACACCTATACACCCAGGGACGCCCTCAGCCACAGACCGTGCAGTTTCAGAGGATAGCATGGGTTGACGCTGGTCCTTCCACTTCGTCAGCAGCAGCCGCACAGATCGAGTCCACAGACACCGGCATGGGCATTATCAACGAGAAGCTGGACCGGATGGAGCACATCGAGAAGAAGAAGTTCTAGAGCATATCACAGATGGAGCAGATGGCACAGTTGTTGAGTGACCTGAAGACACATGTCATGTGTCTCTAGGAGGCACGGACGTCTTCAGGCACAAGGAGATCCGAGTAGCAGCGACGGTTCGTCCCAGCACTCCACGCAGCCTAGACAGGTTCACCTTGTACAGGCGGAGCCGTACCAGCATCCGCAGCAGTACTACTAGCCACCACCCTCTCCAGACACTCATATGGTGGTCTAGCAGCCGGATCAGCCTCTGGCAATACTCCCACAACCCCCCTACGAGTCGGAGTTGTTGATGGATTTCAATGGGATTTGGTACGACCGACCCCAGCCCGATATCCGACGAGACCATCCCGGATTCCGTTGGTCGGGCGGAGGTACCAGTTCCCAACAGCAGCCTCCAGTTCAGGGTGGCCAGTACGACCATCAGTGAGAGCAGCACCAACAGCCCCACTCCCCAGTACAGCAGCAGTCCTCCCAGTATGGTCCTCGTCCTATCAGTAGGGACATTCTTGGAGGCGTGATCAACCTCCTCAGCAGCAGCATCACTCCCAGCAGTACCCCTCTCAGCAGCACCATCCACAGCAGCAACCTCACTACTAGCGAGGCCACCCGTCAGGTTCTCATGGGCTAGCCTATGAGAACCCCGCCCTAGACGACTTAGCCCGCCTCATGACTGAGCAGCAGGCTATATTCAGACGGGAGATGGACAATTTTCTCCAGGAGATGCGGGAGATAGTGAGAGGGAAGGCCGCCATTCCTGCACAGATAGAGCCAAACCCGAACAACCTGAAGAGGAAGTCCGAGCAGGTAGAGTTTACAGAGATTACCACTCCTAGTGATTCTTTTGGTGATTTGTCTGCATACATGTTTGATGCTGATTTTGTCACACTTAAGAGCGGTAGAATGCCAGCAGGCGGTGCCTCGTCTGAGAAACGATCCCCCGACATACCAGGAGCACCAGACGAGGAGGATCGTGGTACTAACGCCGCGAGAGATGATGACGATGGTAACTGATGCCACCATGGACATTGATCCAGCTGACGGTACTGAGGCCGTCGCTTCACCAGTTCGAGGAGGTGGTACTGACGCCACCACAACCGCTGATCCAGAGTGCGGTACTGATGCTGCGAGATATGCCGAGGGTGGTACTGAGGCCACCATTACTTCTACTAGTCCTGTTGTCTTTCCATTTGAACATGTATCTCAGGACATTTTTGGAAATAAAGGAAAGGTATGTTATTTTCAGATCTACATGTGTCGATTGATGATGTTTGTGTGGATTTTGTTGTTCATGAGCATGCCAGACCCTCTCCTAGTCCTTCATCTGAGAAGGACCCTGTGATCCCCTTTCCACGAGCACTTCACATGGCAAAGGGGAAGAAAATAGAAAATTCCAAAAAGAGTCATCAGATAGAGTTCAGCCAGCAGATGATAGATCGATTCCATATTCAACTAACACTACAGGAGGCCTTGGAGCATATCCCTCTACTCCAGAGATCACTCAGAGACAGGACCATAGTTAGGAGGAAGAGGAGGAACCATCAGTCTGATATCCATGTGCTTACCAAAGCCACTTGTTTCGCGATACAGAACCGTCTGCCAGCCAAGAGGCCAGATGCAGGAGCCCCGTATGTCAGATGCCACATTCATGAGCAGAGGTTCGACCGCACTCTATTAGACAGAGGTTCTTCGATCAACCTACTTCCGACAGCCCTTCTCGACCACTTCGAGTTGGGCACTCTCCGATAGAGCAGGACGGTCCTTCAGTTTGCTGATCGATCAGTCATGAGGCCGAAGGGGTTGTTGAAGGATGTTGTTGTCACGATTTAGGGCCTGAAATTCCCCGTGGAGTTCGTTGTGTTGGACATGGAGATTCCTGAGTCTGTGACCGATGCCCCCATCATTTTAGGACGCCCGTTCTTAGCCACATCCAAGGCAGTGTCCGACCATGATAACAGGAAGGTGTACTTTCACGTCGAGGGCGAGAGTATACAAATAGAGACGGTCGCGGAGACTAGAGCTAGAGATTCAGATTTCTCAGAGCCGACCACAGATACAGAGCAGATGACAGAGGCAGGGCGAGACATCCACCAGGACTGCGACTTCGTGATTACAGATGATGAGGCAGTTTGGGTAGATCCAGTCGCACATGCCATCCTCTCACCTTCAGAGTTCGCTGATGCAGAGACACCAGCAGAGGAGAGCTTGGAGAGCGCATTCCTGGTCTAGGATACATTCGAGGCCGCAGATTCAGTTCTTGATCGTGATACAGATTTTTGTGAGTATGATCCCTCGGAGTCAGATACCGATTGCGCAGAGTTTGATGATTTCACACCGTGTCTGACTTCCATTGAGCCTACAGCTAGAGAGGAGGTTGATTCTGAGCAGAGCAGAGACATACCAGTTGAGCAGCCTTCTCCAGATCCAGTTTGTGAGCGAGAGTTCTCATTCTCCTATGCAGATTTGGCCGCGTACACTCGGATTCTTCAGAAGCCAGATTTGCCAGAACCGACTTGTCCAGAGCTGAAGCCGCTACTAGCATCGCTGAAGTATAGGTTCCTTGCGAGTGAGCATGAGATGTACTCAGTCATTATCTCCGTTGATTTGACTGGAGAGCAAGAATCTCGTCTGATGGGGGTTCATGAAAAGAACAACAAGGTGATAGTATGGAGTGTAGCAGATCTCAAGGGGATTAGTCCGGCTATGTGCTCTCACCATATCTATCTCAAGGATGAGGCAAAGTCGTCGCGTGAGTTCCAGCGGCGGTTGAACCCGAATTTGAGAGTGGTTGTCATGAAGGAGATCTCGAAGTAGTGGAGCGCTGATTTTATCTACTCCATCTCCGACTCCATGTGGGTCAGTCCGTTGCATGTGGTTCCCAAGAAGACGGGCATCACTACAGTTGTCACGGAGTCAAGAGAGAAGATCGCTACCCGGGTAACCACTTCTTGGCGGGTCTGCATGGATTATAGACGACTGAACTCGGCCACCAAGAAGGATCATTTCCCCCGCCCTTTATTTATCAGATTATTGAGAGACTGGTAGGGAAGAGCCATTATTATTTCTTGGATGGGTGCTTCTGTTATAATCAGGTGGCCATCGCGCTCGAGGACCAAGACAAGACCACCTTCACCTGTCCCTTCGGGACGTATGCTTTCAGACGCATGCCATTTGGATTGTGCAACGCTCCGGTGACATTCCATAGATGCATGTTGTCCATCTTTTCAGACATGGTAGGGGAGTGCTTGGAGGTCTTCATATATGATTTCTCAGTCTACGGTGACAGATTCAATTCTTGTCTTGATTGCCTGGATCGAGTCCTTCTGCGATGCATAGAGGTTCACCTAGTGTTGTCTTGGGAGAAGAGTCACTTCATGGTTACTCAAGGGACGGTACTTGGCCACATCATCTCCAACAGGGGCATGGATGTTGATCTGGTCAAGGTGGATGTCATTAGAAAACTCGATCCACCGTCCAACTTGCAGCAGTTATGGTCTTTTCTAGGGCACGTCGGTTTCTACCGACTTTTCATTCATGATTTCAGCAGGATTGACCGACCGATGACTGATCTGTTGACGAAATACACCGAGTTCCTTGTAGATGATAAGTGTCTATCGTCATTTGAGACTCTCAAGAGCTGTATTATAGAGGCTCCTGTTCTCTGGCCACCTGATTGTTCTCTCCCCTTTGAGATCATGACGGACTCCTCCGATTTTGCCATGGGGGTCGTGCTGGGATAGAGGAGAGATGGAGTCCCATTTGCCATTCACTACGCTAGCCGTACATTGGATGCCATGCAGTAGAACTATACCGTCACAGAGAAGGAGATGCTAGCTGTAGTTTTCGCCCTAGATAAGTTCAGATCTTACATCATTGGATCTAGAGTGACCATTTACACTGATCATACCGCCATCGGTACCTCATGGCAAAGAAGGATGGCAAAGCTAGATTGACCTGATGGTACCTTATACTCCAGGAGTTTGATATAGAGATTAAGGATAAGCCTGGAGTCAAGAATGTGGTGGCGGATCATCTCTCCCGATTGGAGTATCTTGAGGATTATGAGCAGATTGACCCCATTTGTGAGACCTTCCCAGATGAGGTGATCCTTGCTATCGCATCGCTCCCATGGTATGCCGATATTGTGAACTATCTTGTTGCCAAAAAAGTTCCACAAGATTGGCCCAGGCAGAAACTTGAGACCTTCCTCGCGAAGGCCAAGTTTTACCATTGGGAGGATCCCGTCCTTTACCACAAGGGAGGGGATAGTATCTGGCGTAGGTGCATTCCTCAGGAGGAGCACCACAACGTCCTTACTTACTGCCACAAGCTTGAGGCAGGAGGACATCACTCAGGGAGGAGAACAACACAGAAAGTGCTCCAATCCGGCCTATGGTGGCCTACTATCTTCAAGGACTCTGATGAGTTCATCAAGAGGTGTACTTACTGTCAGAGGATGGGCACTTGTGGATAGCATGATATGATGCCGATGCAGCCCATACACTTCTGTGAGGTTTTGATGCATGGGGCATCGATTTGATGGGTCCATTCCCTAGGAGTCAGGGATTTGAGTACATTCTGTTGGCCGTGGATTATGTGAGTCGTTGGGTTGAGGCCATCCCCCCCCCCCCCCCCCCCGAACCGTAGATGGTATGACTGTTTGCAGATTTTTGAGGAAGAATATCATTTCACGGTTCGGGGTACCTCGAGTGTTGATATCTGACGAGGGGTCTCATTTCGTCAACGACAAGGTAAAGGCCCTTGCTAGCGAGTTCAGCATAGACCATCGAGTTACCACTCCATACCATCCTCAGATGAATGATCTTGCTGAAGTGTCGAATAGGGAGATCAAGACTATATTGCAGAAAGTCATCCGCCCTGACCGAAAGGATTGGTCACAGCTTTTGGTCTCGGTCTTGTGGGCATATCGAACGTCTTTCAAGACTCCTTTGGGTACATATCCCTTTCTCCTCGTTTATGGCAAGCCGTGCCATTTACCTGTTGAGCTGAGACATAGGTCACTTTGGGAAGTCACTGATATACTTTTAGATCCAGAGAGTGTAGGAGATCAGAGGTGGGCAAAGTTAGCAGCATCGGAGGAGCTTCGTGATACCGCCTTCTCAAAATGTCTACATTATAAGGAGAGAGTGAAGGAGTGGCATGATTCTCATATCACCCACAAGCAGTTTGAGCCAGGACAGAGAGTATGGTTGTTTGATGCTAGGCTTCGTCTATTTCCATGGAAGCTACAGAGTAAATGGAAGGGACCTTATCTGGTGAGAAAGGTGCATGACAATGGGAGTATGGATATATCTGAGTTGTCTTCTGATGCCACCTTTCGAGTGAACGGCCAGCGGCTCAAGCCATATCTAGATCATGAGCCGCGGGTCGTTGATGTTGCCCCTATTCACTTTGCGTGAGATGTGGTCTCTTGACTCACATCTATTGCATCTCACGCCTGATTTTCATTGTTCTTCCGACTTGTATAGATCGAATTGTACATATCACACTATTATTTAGTCCCACATCCCTTTTCTCATCTTATGATTACGTTATACTTAGGGTGTACTTTACCCTAAGTATAGGGGGGATGTAGGACTCTTGGGTATTTTTTTGATTCTTTTTACCCCTATTTTGCTGCCTATACTTAGGGATATTTCACTCTAAGTATGGGGGGGTAGACTCTGTACATCCTTTCACTCGGATTTCCCTTCATGTACAACTTGCTATACTTAAGATTGCCTGATCCTAAGTATAGGGGAAAACACCGAGTCCTCTTCATTCTATTATTTGATTCGTCTTTGTATATAGCCATTCCTTTTCACTTCCCTATACTAAGCACGAGTTATGTCTTCTTCATCGCTCTTGATTACTTTGAGGACATTGTTCGAGCTAAGTATAGGGGGGTGTATATATTTCATATATACTTTAGCCATAACTCGTACTTTGTGTGAGTGTGTTAATAAATAAAAATGGCTAAAAATCCATAAAATTTAAAAATTCTTCCCTTGTATATAAAATTCATCTTGCACATACTTATTTATTTATAAAATTATTTTTGTACAAATGATTGTAAAATCTTTTTGTGTAAATAGATTGTAAATATTTTCATATCAAAAATTACGTATATAGTACAAAATTTTTGTAAAACGTTTTGAAAAACAAAAAGTTTGCAAAAAGCTGTAAATTTTCGTAAATATTTTGCAAAACTTCGCATTCATGCATACATCCATGTTTTCAAACATTTTTCAAAAATTTGCACATTTGTAAATATATTAAATTGCATCTTTGTAAAATAGCATCTTTGTAAATACATGTACAGTTCTTCCAAATCATAGTTGACATTTAAACTGGCCTGGAATTAAATTGACAAATGGAGATTGGTTAAGACCTTAATCCACCTATAATAAGAGGAACCTTATAGGGCTTAGGATTGAGACTTCTCAGGTCCATTGGGACTTAATTCTTTTAGTCCACTAGGCTATGAGCATATGTCATCTTGATGAGCCTAAGTAGAGAACTTAACAACACACGTATGACTCTCAGAGACAATGGCTTTACTTGCACCATCACTTTACACAAAGCTCTCCACGGATGAGGTGGTGAGGAGGCAGTTTCCTTTGGCTTGGGGTAGCATATGAGGGTAGTACTTCTAGGCGGAACCTCTCTTCTTCTTCTAGTGAAGGAAGTGCGTCTCAACTTTGTTTGGTGGTTATGAAGTCTAAAGACAGAAGCCGTGGGTTGCAAAAAAGCTTCAAAAGAGGGATAGTCTACTGGATCAAGAAGAAAAATTCCTTGTATATATGCTGCACCATGTAGATATGTTGTACAGATGCACATGAAAAAAAAAGGAAAGAATTCCAAAAAAGTGGTGGGTCGGATAGAAAATTTAATAATCCCACTGGAGTGTATATAGTCAAATAAAGCAAAAGCTTATGGTATACATGTTCCATCTCATGAAGCTTGCAGCGGGAGACTCAGCTACACTGGTTAGAGCTCCCAAGGATACATGGCTACACTGGCCATGGTCTCTTCTTCCCCCTCTTCTTGTGTCGGTTGCACTTGAACTTAGAAGGGAATACCCCGCTTCTCGAGGAAAGAGTTGCTAGACCGAGGCATTAGAGTTACCGAGTCGAGGGAGGTTGTTTCTTTATTGCTTCTGAGGTGGGAGCTACATATCACTTACATCGTACAAGGAAAGATTCATGGTCATTAGAGTTTGTGTATGTAGACTTGTTCTGATCTGGTTTATTGAGGAGTCTTGACCATAGATTGGTGGAATTTAGAGGCTGTTAAGTTTTAAGCTTAAGTCCAAATAAGGTTCTGACAAATTAATAATCCAAAGGTCTCACCGAGCTCCATATTTCAATTTAATGAAGGAAAGCTTAATAATCAACCTTGATTTCTCCTCTTTTTCTTTCTCTTTTGCACTTCTTTTTCAAATAAGTATTTGCTAAGGGACTAGGAAAAGTAAATTATAGGAGGTGATGAATCCCAATTCATCACTCTTTATTCCTTTATTTTAGCTAGAAACTTGAGCAAAATACCTTGTAAATATGTGTAAATATCATAGATTGCCAAAACACATGCATCATGTAAATATGCATAGTTAGCATGATTTTGTACCAAAATAAAGTAATAAAGAAACACAATAAAAAGAGGGAAATATTTATAATAAATATTGAGTTACCTAATCCCAAGGGAGGGCTCAACATGGGCCTGATCGCAAAAGAACCCAAGTAGAGAGAGATAAGGTTATTCATACTTGTGTATAATCCTATGTATATAAATTAACTGATTTTCCTCAAAATAAAAATAAATAAGTGTTTCTTATGTTTTGTACATATTTATAAAAATAAAACCAAAATAAAAATGGGAAAAACAAAATAAAAATAAAAATAAACAAAACCCCTCTCATTAGTGTATATAGACCTTGTATATAGAATAACATCTCTATTTATTTTCTCTCTGTAAATACCTAACAAATATCAAATAAAAATATTTATATATTTCATGGTGTAAATAAATAAAATAAAAATCAGAAAAATAAAAATAACATAAAAAGAAAAATAATAAAAACCAATTTCCACCTTGTATATATACCATGTACATATGTATATAACTCTATTCATTTACTTCATGTAAATACATCATAAAAATAAAATAAAATACCTTATTATTCCAAATTTTATTTTGTAAATAAATAAAATTTAAAATAGGAATAATTGTATAAAAATAAATAATTTAAAATAAAAATCAAAATTCCTTTTATGTATATACCTACATATAATAATAATATAATATAAATACCTTATTTATTTATCAAAAAAATAAGTCAAAATAAAAAAAATGAAAATAAATAAACATTTTTCATGTTTTAACTTTTTTGAAATAAAGTCATTTGCTTTTTTTATTGAATATCCAAATATTTAATAAATGGCGGTCTGTGATTGGTCAACGGGGGATTGTTGACCCTCGGTCAACTCTCCCCCGCGGACCCCTTTCACACGAATCCTGCGTTCAACCCGTTTTTCTCTAAATTTTTTTGACACGATCCGATCACCATTTATGCAAACCCCGGGTCTTGATTACTCTTGAATCACCCCTGATCCACGCCCGGGGATTTGCCTCGGAGTCCGAGCTCCGAATCACTCGCCCGACCTTCTTCTTCTCGGACCCCTAACAGTAAAAAGCCGACCTCCATCGCACCTTCTCACTCATCTTTGGCTCCGCTCCTTCGTCCCAGGGCCTCCATTTTCTTCCCCAGAGTGACAGCTGTGCGAGGAGAGTGTCGAAGAGAGGAGGAGGTGCTTCCAGCCATCGATCTGGCGACCTTCGTCGCCGTGCGCCACCGCGAAGTGCGCTGAGCCTCGAAATACGACATTTCCTGGAGGTCAAGACCTCCAGAGCTTCGCGAGCTCACCCACGGTCGACTGCAGCCACTAGGTAACTCTGATTCCATCTAGTTTAGTCTAATTTTGATTTTCGCCCAAATCGCCCCTCCGCCGTCGTCGGTCGATTCCCACCATCTCCGATACCCACTCGTTAGCCCGACCTCCGATTCACACTAACGAGACATCTCCCCACCTTATGCACCCACGCACTCAACTTGGTTCGCCCCGGAACCAAGAGTCGACCTCCCTCGTTGTCGCATCGCCGGAGGTCTCCGATCCGACCCATTCAACCACCCATTCAACCTCCTAACCGGGTCGAGGCAATTTTCCCTCGATTAAGGAAGATTTTGGTGCCCATTTGTAGGTCAATGCGACCCATCTGAGGGTCTGCTAGTTCGAGCACAAGAGCTTCGCTCCTCCGCCGTTGCCGGGACGCTCCGGTGGTCCTCGACTTCATAGGAGGATTGCATCAGTTGCGGAAGGATCTAAGCTCCAAGTTCCATATCCCAGCAGCCGAAGAGGAGGTCTCCACCGCACGCACGGAGCCAGCGAAACTCGCCGGCGAGCAATTCTTGGACCCTCCTCCGTCGTCACTACCATCTATTTGAGGAGCTCCAGCCACCGTCAGATCCTCCAGGGGCTTGATCGGGACCGTCCATCCAGACGAAAGGGTGCCCTCGCTTCTCAGCCGTCGATCATCCACGTGGTGCGCCCTCGTCCATCCGATAATAATAGGGTAAATTATACTTAGGCCCCTGCTCCTTTGTTTTTGCTATTTAGTCCTGTAAATATTTAGTTTAGTTGTTTTTATTTTGGATATTTTGCATAGTGGACCTCTATGTTTTCCTTATTTGCATTATAGTCCCTGTGTGTGTGAGCCACGTGCTTCGTCATGTGAGGAATATTTGTAGTTTCAACCTTGTGGTTTCTATGCGTTACTAATTGCATTTATTTAAATTGGAATTACATTTATGCCCTTCTTCACCTGACTCACGTGCCGTGCGAGTGATGTATTGGACTTTTTGCACGAGGGACCTTGTACTTTCTTGATTTGTTACTGTTTGGCCCCTAAAAATACTTTTCCTTGCATTTAGGTCCATGTGTACTGTGAGCCTTTATTTTTATTGAATAAAATAGCAAATTAAATCCAAATTAGGTGAAATTTGGACACGTGGATCCTACCACTGTGTAAAAAAATCTCTAAATTTTTTGTACATTTTTTAGGTTTTTTGATATTTTTAAAAATTCAAAAACGTTGATTTTTGCTACTGTCTAATTTAGAAAATCAAAGAAAAATATAGAAACTCTTTTAAAAAATTAAAAAAATTATTGTAAGTTAGTTTTAGTGTCTTTTATTTTCTATCCAATTTCGAGCTTTTTGGATTTATAAAAACCATAAAATTGCAAAACCCCAAAAATCTTATAAAAATTCTAAAAAATTCTAGAAAAAACAAAAAATTACAAACTCTTTTTTTGAATCTTAGTTGTTGTTTATACTTTTCATAAAAATTACTTCCAGACATTATATGTCCATTTTATATTTTTAATGGACCTTTCAAGTCTGGCTGGACAATGATTACATGTTTTTATCTTTCTTGATTTTTATAAAGTCGTATAAAAATTAGAAAATTCTGAAAAATTCACCAAAAACATTAAAAAACCTAAAAAAATATAAGAACATTTTTGTTTGTATTTTTGGAGCATTTTTTATTGATTAAATAATTGGTTGTGTGTGCTTGTTTTTATATTTCTTTAGAAAATAAAAAATAAAAAACATTAAAAAATTTATTAAAAACCCACCACAACTATTTTCTTCTCATTTTTTATTTTGACTACTTCGTAGGCCACAAGGCCAATTCGTGCTCCCTGAGTCCGACCCTGGGTGCTATAGTAGGTTAATAAATTAGCGAGGACCGCTTTTTAGATTTCATTGATTTTATCTCTTTTGATTTGTTGGTTTCTTTATTTTCTTGATCGACCGATTCTGCTCGATCCGGGTCGCAATGACCTGAGTAATTATTTTTACCTCGCCCGGATCTTGAGCGTTGGATTTTTCGATCATCAGCGACGGAACCCTTCGCCTAAACGAGAGACCATGGATGTCACTTATTTGATCCTCCATTTATTCAAATTTCAATTAATTATCATGAATCACATTCATATAATTAATTCTTCCATGGGAATAACTCTAATCATAATAGAGTGTCTCAATTGGACATAATCCAATTTAATCATATTCTAGATTAGTACTGTAATTTCAGTAGTGACCCCTACTCACTAAAATTAACATATCTCGATCAATTTAAATATAAATTAGACAAAATCAATTTTCAAAGATTTCTAACTTGATTAGGACAGAAGCCAAGTGATGTTTCACAATTTCAAGGCGGATCTAAACAGTAATTAACTCTTTAATCATGTTAAGATCTGCAGTTCCCGCAACAGTGCATACATGTTCATTAAAACAACCATATCTCAAAAATACGAAATCCTATTTACGCAAACTCAGATCCTATGGTTTCCTTATTTAATGGGGAACAAAATCCAAGCAAATAATTTGTGCTTAAACATTTTAAACATGGCCGAAATTATTTACTAAACAGATCTGCGAAATCAAATGCGATAAAAAATTGCGACCTTAACGAACCAAAGTCGTCCTCGGTTTGCGAATCATATTCTTAACAGTCGACCTAAGGCTCTGTACCACATGAAGGATATGGAATTATCCTAAATTGCATTACGGAAGCGTGATCTTCGTATCAGATACGACGAAGAACGACTAGTCGTACTAGTTGTTCTAAGCAGCGGAATTTAAAAAATTTTCATATGATAAAACCACATGATCCAAGAACACTTCTTGAATCGTTTCATCTATAAACACAATAAGTATAAGGAATACCTCTTGAAACGTTTTTGATCAAGTCTCTAAGAGAAGAGACCTCCTGTCTCAAGTCCGATCGTCGGTGAGACCGCTTGCGAGCGCAAGGATGAACCGCGTTGTCCTCGCAATCCCAGAAGATGATCCAAGCACGGTTGATCTTGATCTCGTCGCACAAGATCGAACGTCTCCTTCGTGAGCGTAGCACACCAAGAAGATGGAGAACCGAATAACGTCGAAGCGACGGCGCTGTGGCGAGAGCATCGACAAATCTCTCCACTAGGGTATGGTGGACGACCACCAAAAATAGAGGGAGAGAGGGTTGTCATGGCATGCCTCTCTATTTATAGGGTTTTGGGATCCATCGATCTCAATCCATGTGTTATATAAAATCAATGGATGAGATTGATTTATGTCAATCCAATGGTCAAGATTGTTGTTGGTAAAACCGACAAATTTAGATTAAAATATATTTTATAAAATCAAATATAAATCAATCCTAGATCACACCAATAAATAAGGAGAGAATATACATGGAGATTACATCTCCATGTACAATCTATAGGTGACGGCCACCCATTCCATATAGGAATAGGGTGCCACCCACCTCCTTCCAAGTTGAGAGCAATCTCATGGATTCCCATGAGATTGCATATCTCCTTGAATTTCTCCTCTATTTATTTCCAACAACTTTTGTTGGGTATTTATTCATAAAAAATAATTCATGACTATATTTGAGAATATTGCAATCTTCCGTTGAAAAACTGTGAATCATATTCACAACCCAAAACAACATATAATTTACATTGTCAATTAATTACACAATGTGTATCCAATACATATAATAATTAATCAACACAGATAAATTATAATTAGCTCTCTCTAATACATTATAAATCACATTTATATTATATCATGAATAATTGAATATTTTTATCCACGTTATTCTTATCCATAATAATTTAATCACATTTAATTATATTGGATAATTTCTTCACACATCAAGATGATTAAATGACATTTAATCATTGTTTCTTCATTGCTTAGATCTTATGGAATTATTCTCGAACCCTTCAAGAATAATGCGATTTCTCCGCAGATACTTGGAGATAAGGACAGGGTGATTGCATTGTTCCATGTATAGTGACTTGGATGTTGAGATCATATCTCAAATCCAGATCCCATGGACCTCCCACTGATGCTTGATCAAATCAAGACCGTAGAGACCTTATCTTCTCATTGCATCCGATTCTCACTCAGATCAATGTCCAGTTCATGAACTAAGATTAGGTCACTTCTCTAATGAGAGGAGTCACTAAAATCCAAACTTGTTTCATTACTCCCTCAGAATGGAATCGTCATGGTTATACAATCGTTTATGATCACATCACCCTCAGGTATTCCCAATACCTGTACATCATGCATACTGGAAGACCTATGATCATTCTGAAGATAAAGATTACTTTTACAATGTCATCTTCAGGGTTTGATCATTAAGTTTCTCAATCTTGGTCACTGAGAATTGGTGTAGATCATATGCTTTCCCAAAGCATATATCTTACCTTCAAATTCATGTCATGCTTCCAAAGCACGACGACCATGCATGGAATTTGTTCAGTTCCAATACCTCATGAGTGAGCTCATTTCTCTCGGTTTACAAGTGAACCTGTATGATCCCTTTGAGAGATCGTATTACTCATATGCCCTTACATGCACACCAGCTCGTCGGTGTATAGACCTTGGTTAGGTCATCAACCTATTGGTCTGCCAAATGTATACACTCAGACATATAGCAACACATCTGTCTCTGGTCAGAGGATGCATGCCTATGCTGTGACAGTATTCAACATAGGTCTTTGGTTATCTCGATCTCGTTAAGTCAACCCATTGACTTAACTAACCTGACACCTTCGAATTACTATTCCCATGCAGAAGACCTGCATCAAGAGGTCAGTCAGATATCAGCCATCTGAAAGGGGATTGCCATCTCCTGCTCAGGCTGGAGATCATCACTTAATAATCATTTGATGATGCTTGATTAGTCCTTTATCTAACTCCTTAGATATTCATCCAAGCATCAGCCTCTATGATTCATCCAATGAATCAACAGTTGTATGATCATCAAGATGGCCACGGTACATAACCCTTATTCTACAGAAGGACCCTATAGTGCATTCATTCATTTAATCTCAGAAAGTGAGTGAAAAATAATCAAAAACTTTCAGTGATAATTTATTCATTGCAATAACATTTATTGTAGAAATGGTTCGCCTGGGGCTCATATTGCTAACACTGACTGTCAGAGGACGGGCACTTGTGGACAACGTGATATGATGCCGATGTATCCCATTCACTTCTGTTAGGTTTTTGACGCATGAGGCATCAATTTCAAGGGTCCATTCCCTAAGAGTCAGGAATTCGAGTACATTCTGTTGGCCGTTGATTATTTGAGTCGTTGGATTGAGGCCATCCCCGCCCGAACTGCAGATGCTAGGACTGTTTGCAGATTTTTGAGGAAGAATATCACTTCACGGTTCGGGGTACCTCGAGTGTTGATATCTGACGAGGGGTCTCACTTCGTCAATGACAAGGTAAAGGCCCTTGCTAGCGAGTTAAGCAAAGACCATCGAGTAGCCACTCCATACCACCGTCAGACGAATGGTCTTGCTAAAGTGTCTAACAGGGAGATCAAGACTATATTGCAGAAGGTCATCTGCCCTGACCGAAAGGATTGGTCACAGCTTTTGGACTCGGCCTTGTGGGCATATAGGACGTCCTTCTAGACTCCTTTGGGTACATCTCCCTTTCGCCTCGTTTATGGCAAGCCCTGCCATTTACCTGTTGAGCTGAGACATAGGTCACTTTGGGAAGTTACTGATATACTTTTGGATCCAGTGAGTTTAGGAGATCAGAGGAGGGTAGAATTAGCACCCCTGGAGGAGCTTCGTGATACAACATTTTCGAGCTGCCTACAGTATAAGAAGAGTGAAGGAGTGGCATGATTGCCTTATCAGCCACAAGCAGTTTGAGCCAGGACAGAGAGTATGGTTGTTTGATGCTAGGCTTCATTTATTTTTAGGGAATCTACAGAGCAAATGGAAGGGACCTTATCTGGTTTGAAAGGTGCATGACAATGGGAGTATCGATAAATCTGATTTATCTTCTGATGCTACCTTTCGTGTTCACGGTCAACGGCTCAAGCCATATCTAGATCATGAGTCGCGGGTCGTTGACGTTGCCCCTATTCACTTTGCGTGAAATGTGGTCTCTTAACTCACATCAGTTGCATCTCACTCCTGATTATCACTGTTCTTCCGACCTATATAGATCCATTTGTACATATCACTCTATTCTTTAGTCCCACACCCCTGCTTTATCTTATGATTATGCTATACTTAGGGTGTACTTTACCCTAAGTATCGGGGGTTGTAGGACTCTCGGGTATTCTATTGATTCTTTCTACCTCTGTTTTGCTGCCTATACTTAGGGATATTTTACCCTAAGTATAGGAGGGGCAGACCCTGTACATGCTTCCACTCAGATTTCCCTTCATGTACATCTTACTATACTTAGGATTACTTGATCCTAAGTATAAGGGGGAAACACCGAGTCCTCTTCATTCTATTTTTTGATTCGTCTTTGTATATACCATTCCTTTACACTTCCCAATACTAAGCACGAGTTATGTATTCTTCATCTCTCTTGATCACTCTGAGGACGTCGTTTGAGCTAAGTATAGGGGGTGTCGTATATATTCCATATATACTTTACCCATAACTCGTACTTTGTGTGAGTGTGTTAATAAATAAAATGGCTAAAAATACATAAAAATTTAAAAAAATTCCCTGTACACAAAATTCTTCTTGCACATACCTATCTATTTATAAAAATTATTTTTGTACAAATGATTGTGAAAATGATTTTTGTAAATAGGTTGTAAATATTTTGATATCAAAACTAAGTATAAAGTACAAAATTTTTGTAAAATATTTAAAAAATAAAAAGTTTGCAAAAATCTTGTGTAAATGTTTGTAAATATTTTGTAAAACTTCGCATTCATTCATACATCCATGTTTCCAAACATTTTTCAAAAATTTTGCATCTTTGTAAAAATTTGTAAAATTGCATCTTTGTTAATATTTGTACAGTTTTCCAAATCATGGTTGACATTTAAACTGACCTGGAATTAAATTGGAAAATGGAGCTTAGTTAAGACCTTAATCCACCTAATTTTAACAGGAACCTAATACGGCTTAGGATTAAGACTTTTCAGGTCCATTTGGAGTTAATTCTTTGAGTCCACAAGGCTACGAGCATATGTCATCTTGATGAGCCTTAGTAGAGCACTTAACAACATACACATGACTCTCAGAGACAATGGCTTTACTCGCACCAGCACTATACACATAGCTCTCCACGGATGAGGTGGTGAGGAGGCAATTTCCTTTGGCTTGGGGTAGCATATAAGGGTAGTACTTCTAGGCGGAACCTCTCTTCTTCTTATAGTGAAGGAAGTGTGTCTCAACTTGGTGGTGGTCACGAATTCTAAAGACAAGAGTTGTGGGTTGCAATAAAGCTTCAAAAGAGGGATAGTCTACTGGCTCAAGAGGAAAAACTCCTTATGCATATATGTTGCACCATATAGATATGTTGTATATATGCACATCAAGAAAATGTGCAAAGAAAGAAAACTCCCAAAAAGTGGTGGGTCTAATTGAAAATAAAATACCCACCAGAGTGTATATAGACAAATAAAGCAAAGCTTATGTTACACATGACCATCTCATGAAGCTTGCAGCGGGAGACTCAGTTATACTAGTTAGAGCTCCTAGGGATACATGGCTACACTGGTCATGGTCCATTCTCTTCTTCCCCCTCTTCTTGAGCCGGTTGCACTTGAACTTAGAAGGGAATACCCCGCTCCTCGAGGAAAGAGTTGTTAGACCGAGGCATTAGAGTTACCAGGTTGAGGGAGGTTGTTTCTTTATTACTTTTGAGGTGGGGAGCTACATATCACTTACACAGTACAAGGAAAGATTCATGGTCATTAGAGTTTGTGTGTGTAGACTTGTTCTGATCTGGTTTATTGAGGAGTCTTGACCATAGATTGGTGGAACTTAGAGGCTGTTAAGTTTAAGCTTAAGTCCAAATAAAGTTATAACAAATTAATAACCCAAAGGTCTGACTGAGCTCCATATTTCAGTTTAATAAAGGAAAGTTTAATAATCAACCTTGATCTCCCATCTTTTTCTTTTTCTTTCTCTTTTGCAATTCTTTTTCAAAAAAGTGTTTGCTAAGGGACAAGCAAAAGTAAAGTATGGGGGTAATGAATCCCCATTGATCACTCTTTATTCCTTTATTTTAGATAAATATCTTTGTAAAACATCATGTAATTATTTGTAAATATAATAAATTGTCAAATTGCATGCTTAATGTAAATAGCAATAATTATCATGTTTTTGTACAAAAATAAAGGAATAAGGAAATAAAGAAAAAAAGGGAAATATTTAGAATAAATATTAAGTGACCCGAACCCAAGGGAGGGCCAATCATTGGCTCGACCGCGAAATAAAACACGTAGAGAGAGATAGGGCCATTCATCATCTTACATATATTCCCCCTTTATGTGTATAATTTATTTTTCATAAAATAAAAATACAAATGGGTTCCTCGTCATGTGCTTATATTTATAAAAATAAAAATAAAAAGGAGAAAAATAAAAATTAAAAAAACAAAAATAAATTATCTCTCTCACTCTTGTATATACCATGTATATATGTACATATACCTATTTATTGTCCCTTTGTAAATGCATAATAAAAATTATATAAAAATTATTTTATATCCCAAATATTATGTTGTAAATAAATAAAATATAAAATGGGGATAATTGTAAAATTAAACTAATAAAAATAAAAAAAATACCTAGGTATTTATACTTATATATAATAATACATCTTGTATATACATTAATTTTTTTTCAAAAAAAATAAAAATCACTAAAAAATAATTTGAAAATAGACATTTTTCATGTTGAAAATATATTGAAAAAAATCATTTAATATTTTTTATTTAATTTACAAATAATTAATAAATGCTGAATCTCATTGGTCCACTGGGGATGTTGACCCCCGTTCAACTCTCCCCCGCGGTCCTCTTCTTCGCGGATCTTGTTCGTTTGCCCGACTTCCCCAAATTTTCCTGATTTGGCTTAACCTCCATTTGGCCAAACCCCGAGCTCCGATTTTAGAGGGCACATCCGTGATCCTCGTCCGATCTTCTTCTTAGGGGTCCGAGCCTCGAATCGCGCGCCCGACTCCCATCTTCTTGGACCCCTAGCACTATATTGCCTGAGCACCCGCCGCCTTCCTCCGCACCTTTGGCCCCTCGTCTTCAACCAAGTGACCTCCACCTTCCTCCTCGAGTGACAACGACCGTTGTACCGTGTTGCAGCGAGTGTTTGGAGACATAGCTTTAGCTTTGGCGACCAAAATCGCCGAGCTCCGCCACCGGCGCAGCCCGAGCCTCTGGAGGCATCGCTCCGTCGAGGAGAAGACCGTAGGATATTCAGCACCTCTCCCACAGACGCTTCTGGCCACCAGCTAATTCCTTTTGCCTGTAACGTAGCTTTAATTCCGATTCTTAGGTTTTGCGCCGCCGGCCTTCGCCAGCCGATTCCCGATCATCCAACCGCTCATTTCCCCATCCAACCATCCGATCACCCTCACGAGACTTCTCCACACGTTATTCGCCTCTCCGATCATCCCGATTCACCCTGGAACCAGGAATTAGGTCCTCCTCCATCGCTGCTCGCCGGAGGACCACGTAGCGCCACATCCGATCACCCCCTTCGCCCCCTAACGGGTCGAGGCAGTTTGCCCTCGACCCCTCTTGCTTCCTTTGCAGGTAACAAGGCTTAAGAACCTCATATGGAGGTTCAACTATTCAGGACCAACTGCTCTAGTTTGTCCCCGTCGCCGGAGCTCCTTCGTTGTTCCCACCTCCATCTGAGCAGTCCACCAGCTGTGGAGTACCTCCAACTTCCATTCCCCTATTTCAGCAGCATCTGAGGAGGTCTCGATTGCACGTATTGGCCCGACGAAAGTCGCCGACGAGCAATTCTTCGAGGACTCTCCAGAGCCGTCGATCGAGCCCCCTCGTGCCAATTTAGATCTCAGCTCTCCATTCGAGGGATGCCCTCGACCGTCGATCCATCTGAGGATCAGATCTAGGATGCTCATCAACGAAGGGGCATCAACGCATCTCAGCCGTCCAATCTTTAGAGGACCCCTGCCAGTCGTCAGATCTTAATGAAGGGGTAACTATCACTTAGTCCCCTCTCTCTTTAGCATTTATAGTTTAGTCCTGTAAAAATGTGTCCTAGTTATTTTATTTCAAAATAATTGTACTCTGGACCCTTATGTTTTGAGATATTGCATTTTTGTCCTCCCAGTTGTGGTTCAAGTGCTTCGTCATGTGTTATTGTGGGCTTTTTGCATGTACTAGGTCGGGCTTTATGAGGTGTTATGAAATGAAATTTATGTTTTAATATTTGCATATATGCCTCTGTGCGTGGTTGATTAGAGCATGTGCCGAATTTGATGTGCTTTTTACACTAAGCCCCCTATATTGTCTGTACGTGTTCCATTTTAGCCCTTCGAACTTGTTTTCCTTACATAGGTCCATGTGTGCTATGCCTTGTTTTTTGGTTGAATAGAATATTAAATCGACTCCAAATCTGTGAAATTTGGAAATGTGGCTCCTGCCACTGTGTAAAAATTTTACTAATTTTTTGGAACATTTTTGAGTTGTTTTTCTATTTTTAAAAATTCAAAAACCTCTATTTTTGCTACTGTTTGAATTATAAATTCAACTAAAAATAATAAAAACCCCCAAAAAATTCTAAAGAAATTAGGTACTGTTGTTTTAGTGTTTATTTGCTTCAGCCCGATTTTTGCTAAATTTGGATTTATATATCACCTTTAAATTGAAAACCTTTAAAAACCTTATAAAAATCATTAAAAATTCTAAAAATTAAAAAATGCACTTTCTTTTCCTATAGCTTAGTTTTTATTTGTAGTTTCATATAAAATTGTCTCCAGATTTTTATAGGCTATTTATATATTTTTAAATAGCCTTTCAAATCTGGCAACACATTAATTCCATGTGTTTCCCTTTTTCTATTTTTATAAAATAAAATAATAAAAATCTGAGAAAATTACCAAAAGTACTTAAAATTTTGTAAAACCTAAAAAGATTTTTATTACATTTTTCTGATATGATTTGTGTGGTTGAATAAATAGTTGTTTGTGCCTTTTTCTAGCTTTTACATATTTTCTTCATAATTAAAAATACGAAAACAATTAAAAATACATAAAATCTACCAAAAAATATTTTCTCATTTCTGACTACTTCGTAGGCCACTTGTCCAATCCATGCTCCTTGTATTAGACCCTGGTCGCTATACCAGGTTAAATAAATAGCAAGACCGCTATTGAGATTTTTTTCTGATTACTCTTATTTTGGTGGTCTATTTTACTTGATTGATTAAGCCTCGCTATTCGGGTCACAACGACCCTGATTATTTTTACCTTAGCCCGGTAGTGAGATTTCTCGATCATCAAACATCCATCACTTGAAAAGTAGTAGCATCCATATCCTCTGATTGGTGTGTGCTGTCATAATCGGTTTGATGTGTCACACACTCATCTGATGTCATTTCTCCCTCATGTTTCGTCTCGAATAAATCATTTGTTGGTAATGGGATGTATGAAAGTGTATACAAGATGGTTTCATTTAAATCCAGGTTGGGACTATGGTGTGAACCACCATACGAGGTAATGGCATATGTAATCTTCTCTGCGGTCCTCCCACTCATGGCGATGTAGAAAAGGTCAATCATCGAAAATCCATGATCTGGAAATCGCCTCAAAAGATCACGTAACCTCAACCATGAATCTATCAATGGCTCCTGGGGGTCAACTGTAAAATCAGGAATACAAGACCGTATCATCTATGCTCTACGCTGGGGGTAAAATCTCTACAAAAATAACGATCGTAAATCTCTCCACATAGCAATCTTACTTCCTAATCGTCCGTGCCAACTCTTAGCTTTATTATGAAGTGTAAATGGGATGGTAATTAGCATCATGTCCTCAGAAGTGATATCGGAATATGATCGTGATCCACAAATCTCCTCGAACTCGTTGATATGCAAATACGGTTCCTCATGCACTTCCTCTGAAAACTTGGGAAGTAGATCAATGAACTCTAAATTCAGAACGAATGGTCTCAAAGTAGAAGTGGAGTGCGCTTCTTGATCATGGTTCTCATCCATCATCCCAGGATAGAAGTCATCTAACACTCAAAACTGCTCCATTGGATCGCCTATGGAATGCACTCTCATCTCAGCAAGGTAAATGCCCGGGTCTCTTGTTTGGTCAATTTGGTCTCCTCGGGCTTCACTCACAACATGGCCCGAATGGTAGGGAGAAGATGGGAAATCGAATGGAGTTTTGACTTCTCAAGAGAGTGGGCGGGAATGATGGTCATGAAGAAAAGAAGCCGCAAAATCCGGCTGGAATGGAATGCAACCCATAATAAAGAGAGGGAAATGAAGGGAGGGAGGGTGGGGTAGAAACTGAAGGTGACTGCTAATGATTAAAGAATGATCGTAACCGACTCACGCAAAAGACATACAAAATACAAAACAAACCCCTAGTTCACCAACTCAACACAAATCTGACAGTGAGAATTCGGTCTTTATCTTTTCAATATTAAGAGTTAGGTGAAAAACAAAAGTTGTACAAACACTTAGGAGGCTTTAACAAGATTTGGTCATAACTCCTTAATGTGTACACGGGAAATTAATAGCGCAAACAATGAGGGGATTGCTCTCCCAATACAATGGTGAAACAGTTACGTTTGATTTTACAAGTCAATTTCAATTAGCAGTCCTATTTTTTTATTTTTGATTTTCTATTTTTTTGGGTTTGTTCAAATAATAACACCTGCCGAGCTTTTTGATTTCCTCTTTGATTGATTTGCATCCAAAAAAAGAGGGAGGAAGTCGAAAAAGCCAATGCACGGTCAAACACTATGATGCATGCAGAGATAGAAAATGCGTACCTTACTCCAGCACTCTACATGCAATATGATCCTTGCATAAATTAAATATTGAAAGTAAACTAGCTATATGATGCACATGCAAATCGGCCTTAGGCAAGAACCTTCTATTGATCGTGAAGAACAATAATTAGCTAATCGAATCGAGTCCGGAGTCCGATCTTGAGAGTCACTTGATGCCAGCCACAACGAGTCCTGCCAGCGCTGTATGTAGCACCTCATAGCACGTGGTCTCAAATTCAATTAAACTAACTTTTTCAATTAATTTTAGTAAGGTCGAATTACGTTCTATAGGAACAGATAAGCAATTAGGTGTTGGGCCTTAGAATATTACGTCATAATCAATCAAAATTCCTACATCTAAGTGTTAAAACCACGGGAATCAAATAACAAGTTATGATGTTAAAATAAAAACACGGAAAACGGTAGTGAGGTCCCCCAAGTGCAACGACCCTTGGTGAAACAGACCCCGAGAAAATGTTCAGGTTCACAAGTTCGAAGTCCTAAATTATTACAACAATGTCAAATGTTCTCTCAACAATAATAAAGTTCTTCTTCTCGTCTCTACTCTTCCTCCTGTGCGGGTCCTCAAAAAGTAAACTCCAAGTCGTCCTCCAAGTATTTCCTCACATAAAAGTTCAAGAGAAAAGGTCAGAAAATAATTATAATATAGAGAGACAAGTATCACAAAATTGAAAAATGACTACAAAGTCGTACTCCCCAGCAACGATGCCATTCTGAGGACACGAATTTCGATGTGACTAAGGTAGAAAATAAATCACGATGTCATTGTCCTTAATCGATCAATTTGGTCAACGAGAAAAATAATTAAACCACTTAAAAGATAATTGAATCAATGCAAATTTATGTAAGCAGTTTTCGCTATTCTTTTTACCAAGTATAGCGACTAGAGTCGTACACAAGGAGCACGATTTAAAAACTCTATGGTCACTTTTCGGAATGAATTTTTAGTGATTTTTGAATTTTTATTTTTTTATTTTTTCGAATAAGGCACAAAGGATAAAAACACACACACCACACTATTTTTGTATTTCTTAAAATGCTAAAAAATGCTCAGAAAATCAAAAAGAAAATGATTTTGAGTTTTATATCTTTCAAAATGTTTTGATAATTTTTTTGAAATTTTCCGTTGTTTTTGTGATTTTATAAAAGAAAAGAGTGGAAAACAAGCCAAACTGTGCACAGGCAGGAGTATTTTGCAACTTAAAAATACTTTAAGTGCCTAATTTTCTTGGAATTTATTTTTAAGATAAACTACCATGAAATATTTAAAATCAGAAATTGAAATCACAATTTTTGGATTTTTCTAGAATTATCTAAAATATTTTAAGACTTTTGTATTTTTAATAATGTTTTAGAGTTTTATAAAGAGTTAATGCATGAAAATTGGTCAGAAATTAAAAGACACCAAAACAAACCTACAATATTTTTTTGGAATTTTTAGGCTATTTTCTAAATTTTTATGAATTTTCAAATTTCAGAAAAATAAAAAGTTACTGTTTTTTATTTTATAAATATATGAAAATTCAACTAAATGCGATTAAATATTTATACAAGGTTAACAACCACATCAGTAACATACATCATTTTTTTCAAAACTTTTCGAGCAACAAAAATATTTATTTTATCAGAGATAGCATGAAAATTTTTTGTTCTGGAATCAGGGACTAAAATGCAAACATTTATTATTTCTACAACAAAAGATAATTAAAAAGTAAAGGCAAGGAAAAAGTTATAAATTACCGAAAGATCACATGCTAAGCATGTGTAGTTCAGGAGAGGGTTTCTTTGCAATTTCACAACTTCCAGAGGCCTTGCTTGTAATTTCACCAATTCTTTATTTTAAAACCTAGGGTCCCTTTTCATGGTTCCTTCGATTCTCTTCAACAACGAGTGGCCGCCTCCCAAATGGGGACTTGCAGAGTGGACATGGGGCAGGAGGCGGCCTATGTTGGACATGCGAGCCCACAACGAGCCATTATGCAATAAATGTTATTGTAATTATCATTCCCTGATCTGAAATGAAGAATGAATAATTTCATAATAGGTCCCTTAATACAATTAGGGTTATGTACCATGGCCATATTAATGATCATACAGTTGTTGATTCAACTATTGAATCATAGAGGCTGGTGCCTGGATGAATATCTAAAGGGTTAGATTGAGGACTCATTAAGCACCGTCAAATGATTGTTAAAAGATGATCTCCAGCCTGAGTAGGAGATGGCAATCCTTTCTCAATTAGGCTGATATCTGGCCGACCTCTTGATGCATGTCCTCTGCATAGGAATAGGGATTCAGAGGTGTCAGATTAGTTAGGTCAAAGATTTGACTTAATGAGATCAAGATAACCAAAGTCCTATATCGTATGCTGTCACGATATAGGCACACATCCTCTGACCGGAGATAGATGTGTTACTATATGTCTAAGTATGTGCATTTGGCAGACCAATAAGTGATGAATCCACATATCATCATCTTTATTCTATTATTTTGGCCCCAAAAACCCTAGCAAATGCGTGTAAATACCCTTAATTCTAGCATTTTAGCCTTCATGCATAGTTGTGTAAATAGTGTATAAAATTCGGTTTTTTAAAGCCAAAATTATAGAATAAAGAAAATAAAATAAAAAGAATAAAATATTGTAAATATTTTATGACCCGAAACCCCATGGCCTAGGCATCTCGATGACTAGGTCGACAAGGAATAAAGTAGGGGGAGACAAGGGCAAACATATAATAAAAATTCTGTCATTCTTTATTCATTTGGGACCTATTTTTGGTTCCACTTTTTATACTTTAAATAAAAAAACTTTGAACATGAAATTTGTAGATAATTTCATAAATAAAAATACAAAATTGATTTCACACAAAAATAATATGTAGATAAAAAGTTATGATTTGAATAAGATTCCAGAATTCCAAATTCACAGACCCATATCTTGCGAATAAAAAATCGAAATGTACAAAACTCACATTTATTAGTATATAATTTAAAATAAGCTATTTAATGGCAGTGGTTTCGCGCTTGGCGGAGCTACAGTTTGAAAGTTGAGTTTTGGACCCCTATTGTATACTTGTACAGATTAAAATATTCATTTTATTATTTATTCATTATTTTTATAATTTTATTTTTTTATAATTTTGTAAATATTATTTATAATATTTGTGTACATTAAAATAGGAATAAAAACTCAAAGAGAACTCAAAATAAAATATATGTATATAAAATACTTAGGTACAATACCAATACACAAACATGTATAAAATATACTTTTATTTTATTAAGTGTATAAAATAAATCAGAAAAATAAAATAAAATTATATTTAAATATTTTGTAAATTTATAAAATAATAAACAAAATTAATAAAATCAAATAAACAAAATAAAAATAAAATACTAAAATATATAGATAAAGATACCTATAAAGGGTATAAATGGTAACTTGTAATTTTATACCTCTAAAAAATAAATACAATTCATGATAAAATAATTCATAAAATTATAAATATTTTACATTTAATAATATAAAAATAATAAAATCATTTACTATTTTAAATTGATTTTTTAAAATGTTTTTCCAGGCTTTTTCCAGGTTGGTCCACGTGGACCAACCAGGTGGGTTGGAGAGTTGACCTCGGGTCAACTCTCTGACCCCTGCCTATAGCACTGTCAGAACCGAGTTTTGTCTCTTTTCTCGAATTTTTTGAGGAGTTTTCTTTCACCAAATCATTTCAACGCCTTCTGCATATTTGTTGCTCGATTACCCATGATACTCACGCATGGTTTAGCTTGGTATGTGGACTCACGATTCGTGTGATATTCTTCGATCTTCACGCCCCGACCATCACCTCTTCAAAAGCCACACCTGACTTCCTTTCATTTTTCGATCCCTCTTCCTCCATTCTCAGACGCAAACCCCTAGTCCATTGCATTCCTAGTGACAGCAGGAAGCCTTTGAGCCAGAGTTCGTGCCATGTGGAGTTGAATCGAGGTCGATCCACTTCGTCGCCGAAGCTCCTCTAGAAGGTTGCATCTTCCCCTCCGGTGAGCCTCTCTCTTTTCTTTTTGCATTTTCATGTAGCTTAGCTGTGGGTTAGAGTATCCTAGTAGCAGTTTAATCTTTCGTCTCATCCTCCATCGTGAATCGCCGTTTGAATCCACGGCAGAGCTCCACTCCGCCTTCGCCCTTCCGACTTCACCACTGCATTAAACTCGCTTCTTTCATCTCCATCTCCTTCCTCATCGTTCCGTCGCTCCGCTCCACCCCTCCATCCACCTCGATCTTGCCCAGATCGAGCGACCCGAGCTCCCTGAAGGATATGGAGAAATCCTCAAGCGCATCACGGAAGCGTGATCGTCGTATCGAATACGACGAAGAACGACTAGTCGTACTAGTTGTTCGGTGCAGCGGAATTTAAAAATTTTAAACCGATGAAACCACATGATCCGAGAACCATTCTCAAATTGTTTCATCTATAACCACAGCAAGTATAATGCAATACCTCTCGAAGCGTGGTTGATCGAGTCTCTACGAAAAGAGACCTCCTGTCTCAAGTCCGATCGTCGGAGTAACGGCTTGCGAGCGCGGAGATGAGTCGCGGTGTCCTCGCAATCCAAGTAGATCCAAGCGCGGTTGCTCCTGATCTCGTCGCACGAGATCAAACGTCTCCTTCGTGAGTGAAGCACTCCAAGAAGACAAAGAACCTCAGAGAGTCGAAGCGACAGCACGATGGCGCGGGCGTCGACGTTTCTCTCCACCAAGGTGGACGGCCACCAAGAAGAGAGGGAGAGAGGGTTGTCGTGTGTATGAGAAAGAGAGAGAGAGAGTTTGTGCTACAATAGCATGTGTAAAGAGAGAGCCAAGTATGCCTCTCTATTTATAGGGTTTTGGGATCCATGGATCTCAATCCATGGGACACATAGAATCAATGGATGAGATTGATTTATGTTCATCCAATGGCTAAGATTGTTGTTGTCAAAAGCAACAATTTTAGGTCAAAATATATTTGATAAAATAAAATATAATTCATTCCTAAAACAACCCAACAAATAAGGAGAGAAGACACATGGAGATTTCATCTCCATGTGCCTTCCATGTAGGCGCACACCCACTCCAATTAGGAGTGGTGTGCCGTCCATGGATTGCATGGAGATTGCAATCTCCATGAGATTGCATATCTCCATGTAATCTCTCTTATTTATTTGCAACAAAATTATTTGGGTTTTATTTCTCAAAAATTAATTCACAATTATCTTTGAGAATATTGCAATCTTGCCATGGAAAAATTGTGAATCATATTCACAACCCAAAACAACATGTAATTCATATTGTTAATTAATTACACAATGTGTATCCAATACACATCATAATTAATCAACACATATAAATTATAATTAACTCTCTCTAATACATTATAAATCACATTTATAATATATTATGAATAATTGGATATCTCTATCCAAATTATTCTTATCCAAACTTATTAAATCACATTTAATCATATTGGATAATTTCTCATACATCATGATAATTAAAACACTTTTAATTATCAACTTCTCTTTGCTTAGATCTTATGGAATTGTTCTTAAACTATTTAAGAACAATGCTATTTCTCCTCAGATACTTGGAGATAAGGACAGGGCGATTGTATTGTTCCACGTATAGTGACTTGGATGTTGAGATCGTATCTCAAATCCAGATCCTATGGACCTCCCACTGATGCTTGATCAAATCAAGACCGTAGACTTAATCTTCTCATTGCATCTGAATCTTATTCAGATCAATGTCCAGTTCATGGACTAAGATTAGGTCACTTCTCTAATGAGAGGAGTCACTAAAATCCAAACCTGTTTCATCACTCCCTCGGAATGGAAGCGTCATGGTTATACAATCGTATATGATCAAATCACCCTTCAGGTATTCCTAATACCTGCACATCCTTCATACTGGAAGACTCATGATCATCCTGAAGATAAAGATCACTTTTACACTGTCATCTTCAGGGCTAGATCATTAAGTTTCTCAATCTTGGTTATCGGGATTTGGTATAGATTATATGCTTTCACAAAGCATATATCTTACCTTCAAATTCATGTCATGCTTCCAAAGCACGACGACCATGCATGGAATTTGTTCAGTCCCAATACCTCATGAGTGAGCTCATGTCTCCCGGTTCACAGGTGAACCTGTATGATCCCTTTGAGAGATCGTATTACTCATATGTCCTTACATGCACACCAACTCGCCGGTATATAGACCTTGATTAGGTCATCAACCTATTGGTCTGCCAAATGTACATACTCAGACATATAGCAATACATCTGTCTCTAGTCAGAGGATGCATGCCTATGTTGTGACAATATTCAACGTAGGTCTTTGGTTATCTCGATCTCGTCAAGTCAACCCGTTGACTTAACTAACCTGACACCTCTGAATCATTATTCCCATGCAGAGGACCTGCATCAAGAGGTCAGTCAGATATCAGTCATATGAGATAGGATTGCCATCTCCCACTCAGACTGGAGATCATCACTTAATGATCATTTGATGATGCTTGATGAGTCCTCTATCTAACTCCTTAGATATTCATCCAAGCATCAGCCTCTATGATCCATCCAATGAATCAACAGCTGTATGATCATCAAGTTGGCCATGGTACATAACCCTTATTGTACAGAGGGACCCTATAGTGCATTCATTCATTAATCTCAGAAAGGGGAGTGAAAAATAATCAATAATTTTCATTGATAATTTATTCATTACAATAACATTTATTGTAGAAATGGTTCGCCCGGGGCTCACATTGCTAACAATCTCCCACTAGCCCTCAGATTTATTCATGTACAATCTTTAAACCCATACTCATTACATGCTGGTCGAAAACCTTCTGTGTCAGAGGTTTGGTAAGAGGATCAGCAACGTTGTCGGCAGAGGCCACCTTGGTGATGATGATGTCACCACGCTTTTGTATCTCCCGAATGATGTGGTATTTCCTTTCCACGTGCTTGCTCTTTTGATGCCATCTGGGTTCCTTTTCCTGGGCAATGGCTTCCGTGTTATCACAGAGTAACGGGATGGGAGTATCAGAGGAAACTACGCCAAGCTCCAGCACGAACTTGCGCAACCACACCGCCTCCTTTGCAGCATCTGATGCGGCAATGTATTCGGCTTCTGTTGTTGAATCTGCAGTAGTGTCCTGCTTCTTGCTTCTCCAGCTCACAGCACCACCATTCAACAAGAACACGAACCCTGATGTCGACTTTCGATCATCTACATCCGATTGGAAGTCAGAATCTGTATATCCCAAGACTTGGAGATCACCATCTCCATAGACCAAGATGTAATCTTGCGTCCGTCTTAGATATTTGAATATGTTCTTTACTGCATTCCAGTGTTGTTCTCCATAGCAGGATTGGTAACGACTTACCACTCCCACTGCATGGCAGATATCTGGCCTAGTGCACATCATGGCATACATTAAGCTTCCTACGGCTGATGCATAAGGACATCCAGCCATGGCCTTCTTTTCCTCAACAGTTTGAGGAGCCATTCCTTTAGACAGGTGGATACCATGTCTTAAGGGTAGGAATCCTTTCTTAGAACTATCCATACGGAATCGTTCAAGAATCTTCTTAATGTATCCATGTTGTGACAATCCCAAAATCCTCTTTTCTCGGTTTCTGAACAGCTTCAGGCCTAAGATATAAGAGGCTTCTCCAAGATCTTTCATCTCAAAGGTATGGGACAGCCAAATCTTTACACTGGTCATCATCCCTGTATCATTCCCAATGATAAGGATGTCATCTACATAAAGCACGATGAACACAACGGCGCTCCCACTAAGCTTCTTGTATACACAAGGTTCATCAGGATTTTGCACAAAATCATAACTCTTTATGGTTTCGTCAAATCTGATGTTCCAACTACGAGAAGCTTGCTTGAGCCCATAGATGGATTTCTTCAGCTTGCATACTTTACCATCCTCAGTCATGAAGCCTTGGGGCTGCTCCATGTAGATATCCTCCTCGAGGTATCCATTGAGGAAAGCCGTCTTGACGTCCATCTGCCAGATGTCGTAGTCAAGATATGCAGCTATAGCTAGCAATGTCCGGATGGATTTAAGCATAGCCACAGGAGAGAGTGTCTCATCGTAGTCGATGCCTTCTCTCTGTGTGTAGCCCTTGGCTACGAGCCGTGCCTTGAAAGTCTCTACTTTCCCATCAGGTCCCCTCTTTCTCTTGAAGATCCATTTACACCGAATGGGTTTTACCCCTTTAGGTGGATCCTCTAGGGTCCATACACCATTCTTATGCATGGAGTCAATTTCTGACTTCATTGCTAGCATCCATCTATCCATGTCTTGATCCGCGAGTGCTTCATCAAATGAAGTAGCATCAATGTCAGTTTCACCTGACACATGGAATCCATACCTTTCAGGTGGTGCAACCACCCTCGAACTCCTTCGAAGAGGTACGGGTGTTTCATCTTTATTTATCTCTTCCGTTTCTGGTCTAGGAAGTTCAGAATCCTCAGGGGATTCAAAGAATTCCTCTACTTCATTATTGTCTTGACCTTTAAGGAAATCATTCTCCAGAAACTTCACATCTCTAGAAACAAAAACCTTTTGGGTCTCAGGGTCATAAAGTTGGTATCCAATACCATCTTTAACATACCCAATGAAGTAGCACTCACGAGAGCGAGATTCTAGCTTACTTGCGTCTACGTTCTTCGCATAGACCAAGCAACCCCAAACCCTCAAGTGATTAACACTAGGTTTGGTTCCATACCATAGCTCATGAGGAGTCTTAGGCACGGATTTGCTAGGAATCTTATTCAGGATATATATTGCAGTCTCTACTGCATATCCCCAGAAACTAAGAGGTAAATTTGCTTTATTCATCATTGATCGGACCATGTCCATGATGGTCCTGTTGCGTCTTTCAGCAACACCATTTAGTTGGGGGGTTCCAGGAGGAGTGAGATTGGAAACAATTCCATTCTCCTTAAGGTATTCCTTGAATTCATCTGATAGGTACTCGCCACCTCGATCAGATCAAATCCGTTTAATCTTCCTATCGGTTTGGTTCTCAACCAAAGCCTTGAATTCTTTGAACTTTTCAAAGGTTTAAGACTTATGACGTAGTAGGAAGATAAACCCGTATCGCGAATGGTCATCGATAAACGTCAAATAATATCGGTATCCATTTCGAGTCGCGGTACTGAAGGGACCACATACATCGGTATGTATTAGGTCAATAATACCTTCGCATCTCGTAACCTTGTTACGGAAAGGCGTCCTAGTCATTTTGCCCTGTATGCAATGTTTGCAAGTGGGCAGAGGTTGAACCTGTAGAAAATCTAGAGGTCCATCCTTTATCAATCTATTGATCCTATCAACAGACAAATGACCAAGCCTTTGATGCCATATCTCATTTGAGATATTTTTATCCTCTCTGGATCTTTTAGGGTTTTTATTAGTGGTTGTCACATTCATAATACATTTATCAATGCACAATTCATAGAGTCCACCAGAAGTCAAAACACCATCCGCAATATATTTATCATAACGACTTATGACTAATTTATTACAGAAAAGGAAAGTATATCCGCTTCTAACAAGCTTAGATACAGATATCAAGTTCCTTCTGACTTCGGGTACATAAAGACATTCTTTAAGTATAAGGACTCTTCCACTAGATAATGATAGTCTACAAGTCCCGACGGCTACTGCTGCAACACTTGCATCAGATCCCATCTGGATGACTATCTCCCCTTCCTCAAGATTCCTAGTTTCCTGAAACAAATGCAACAAATTGCATACATGAACAGAAGCACCAGAATCTACAACCCAACTTCCTTCTCGTCCGACGAGAAAGCTAGTTTCAATGATGAAAGTAGATTTCATACCTACTGGGGCTTTACCTTTGTCTGAGGACTTCAGGTAATCTGTGCAGTTACGCTTCCAGTGCCCCGGCTTCTTGCAGTGATGACAGACGTCGGTTTTCTTCGACGCCATGAGAGTGGATGCACTGGAAGAAGAGCCAACACTTTGTCCCTTCTTCTTTCTCTTCTGGGTCGGGCCCTTCCGAGAACCATGCTTCCGACCGCGCTTCCCTTTGACCTGTGCAACCATTGCACTGCCACTGGGACCATCCTTCTTCATTACGTCCTCTGCGGACTTTAATGCAGCAAGGAGAGCAGCATTTGTCAATTCCAACTTGTTCATGTGGAATGACACTACAAAGTTATTAAAAGACTTGGGCAATGACAGCAGAATGAAGTCAGCTTGCATGTCTGCATCCATCGTTGCCCCAAGAGTCTCCAGCTCCGACAAGTACCCAAACATTTTGAGTACATGTTCACGGACCGAAGTCCCTTCCTGCATTCTACAGCGAATGAGGTCTTTCATAACATTGTACCGCTGAGTGCGGTTAATGTCACCAAACATATCCTTAAGATTCTGCATTATATCCTGACAGGTATTCATCTCCACATGTTGCTTCTGCAGAACATTGGAGAGAGAACCTAGGATATAGCACCTAGCCAAGACATGATCTTCATCATACTTGTCATTAAATGCTTTTTCTTCCTTGGACTTAGGGTTCTCAAGCTTGTCCTCGGATAGCACATAACTAATGCGCTCAGCAGAGAGAACAAGCTCCAAGTTTCGGATCCAATCCGAGTAATTTGGGCCGGTCAATTGGTTGACCTCAAGAAGCCTACTAAGTGGGTTCAAAGACTTCATTTTCTGAAATTAAGAATGCACTATATTAGAATATAGAAATATATATTCAAATTTATGATATTTGATTAAGGTATTTTAAATCAAATTATTCTTGCATTGTCGACTTTGAAAGTTCATTCCCTTAATCACTTTCAAAGTAAGAGATATACTTACCGCTATATCTCTAGCAAGAATTGGAATCTCCTCTTTATCATTGTCACATCCCAATAATATGAGAATCTGTGACTCCAATAAAGAAAAGCAGGAACTCATTCCATTTTGCAAGTCCAACTTGCAATTTCCCAATTCGGTCTTTAACACCCGAGCCCACCACCCCTAAGGCGATGTTGACCCGTTGTTAATTGAACCAACCGTCAACAGGAATAGTACTCGCTATGCGCAATCCAATATCGCCCCAATAATATGAGGATCCGATATTGGGGTCACTACGCATACGGCCTTACTCTTTCGAGAAGCAAAGAGCCCGATCCAGATGCGCTTGCACACGGGAGCTGTCACTTCGGACAGGCGTCTCCCATATGCAATCCCTGGCGACGAAACTCTTCGCCTTGACGGGAGACCATGGATGTCACTTATGTGATCCTCCATATCATATTCAAATTTTAATTAATTATCGTGAATCACATTCACATAATTAATTCTTCCAAGGAAATTAATAACTCTAATCATATTAGAGTATTTCAATTGGACATAATCAATTTAATCATATTAAATTAATTATCAATCCAATTCAATCAATCAAACTTGATTACTTTACTTGAATACATATATGGTAATATATCAAAATACGCATTAATTCGAGTTTTAATAATTAGGAAAAAATACATCTTAATCCCTCGGACATTATCCCGGCCCTACCCGCTGTCATGGCCAGTACCGACGAGAGTGGGACGGACCACATACGTTGCAACCCGCAACCCCAATGCTCTCCGACTAGGCACCATATCCGCCTCGGGAAAGGATAATGCCAAATTGATTAATTTGTACTTGAGATTATCATCGGTTTTTCAACCGAAATTGTACCATATAGTAATAATCAAAACATTTTTGATTATAAGGAAATTTGCTAAACAAATTCCCAAATCCTATTCAAGCATCAAGTTTGAAGATTGTTGTTTCCAATTTATGATTTAGATCACATCTTAATCAATTAATTGGTTGGGGCCATGTCAATTAGGCAAATAATAATGTCTCAATATTTCACAAATATTATTCAAGATTATTACACGAAATTAACAATTTAATTTCTCTAATTGACAATCACTTGGTTCTAGATTAGGAATGCAATTTCAGTATAGACCCCTATTCACTAAAATTGGCATATCTCAATCAATTTAAATCCAAATTAAGCAAACTCAATTTTCATAGATTGCTAACTTGATTTACAACAGAACCTAAGTGGATTTGCACGCATTTCGAGGCAGATGATAACAGTAATTAACTCTTTAATCATGTTAAAATCTATTGTTCCCGCAACAGTGCATACATGTCCATTAAAACAACCATAACTAGAGCATACGAAATCCGATTTACGCAAACTCAGTTCCTATGGTTTCCTTATTTAATGGGGAACAAAATCCAAGTTTTAAATTAGTGTTTAAACAATTTAAACAGTGCCGAATTTATTTACTAAACAGATCTGCGAAATCAAATGCGATGAAAACTTTCGCGACCTAAACGAACCCAAGTCGTCCTCGGTTTTTCGAATCATATTCGAAACCGTCGACCTAAGGCTCTGATACCACTTGAAGGATATGGAGAAATCTTCAAGCGCATCACGGAAGCGTGATCGTCGTATCGAATACGACGAAGAACGACTAGTCGTACTAGTTGTTCGGTGCAGCGGAATTTAAAAATTTTAAACCGATGAAACCACATGATCCGAGAACCATTCTCAAATCGTTTCATCTATAACCACAGCAAGTATAATGCAATACCTCTCGAAGCGTGGTTGATCGAGTCTCTACGAAAAGAGACCTCCTGTCTCAAGTCCGATCGTCGGAGTAACGGCTTGCGAGCGCGGAGATGAGTCGCGGTGTCCTCGCAATCCAAGTTGATCCAAGCGTGGTTGCTCCTGATCTCGTCGCACGAGATCAAACGTCTCCTTCGTGAGTGAAGCACTCCAAGAAGACAAAGAACCGCAGAGAGTCGAAGCGGCAACACGATGGCGCGGGCGTCGACGTTTCTCTCCACCAAGGTGGACGGCCACCAAGAAGAGAGGGAGAGAGGGCTGTCGTGTGTATGAGAAAGAGAGAGAGAGAGAGTTTGTGCTACAATAGCATGTGTAAAGAGAGAGCCAAGTATGTCTCTCTATTTATAGGGTTTTGGGATCCATGGATCTCAATCCATGGGACACATAGAATCAATGGATGAGATTGATTTATGTTCATCCAATGACTAAGATTGTTGTTGTCAAAAGCAACAATTTTAGGTCAAAATATATTTGATAAAATCAAATATAATTCATTCCTAAAACAACCCAACAAATAAGGAGAGAAGACACATGGAGATTTCATCTCCATGTGCCTTCCATGTAGGCGCACACCCACTCCAATTAGGAGTGGTGTGCCGTCCATGGATTGCATGGAGATTGCAATCTCCATGAGATTGCATATCTCCATGTAATCTCTCTTATTTATTTGCAACAAAATTATTTGGGTTTTATTTCTCAAAAATTAATTCACAATTATCTTTGAGAATATTGCAATCTTGCCATGGAAAAATTGTGAATCATATTCACAACCCAAAACAACATGTAATTCATATTGTTAATTAATTACACAATGTGTATCCAATACACATCATAATTAATCAACACATATAAATTATAATTAACTCTCTCTAATACATTATAAATCACATTTATAATATATTATGAATAATTGGATATCTCTATCCAAATTATTCTTATCCAAACTTATTAAATCACATTTAATCATATTGGATAATTTCTCATACATCATGATAATTAAAACACTTTTAATTATCAACTTCTCTTTGCTTAGATCTTATGGAATTGTTCTTAAACCATTTAAGAACAATGCTATTTCTCCTAAGATACTTGGAGATAAGGACAGGGCGATTGTATTGTTCCACGTATAGTGACTTGGATGTTGAGATCGTATCTCAAATCCAGATCCTATGGACCTCCCACTAATGCTTGATCAAATCAAGACCGTAGACTTAATCTTCTCATTGCATCTGAATCTTATTCAGATCAATGTCCAGTTCATGGACTAAGATTAGGTCACTTCTCTAATGAGAGGAGTCACTAAAATCCAAACCTGTTTCATCACTCCCTCGGAATGGAAGCGTCATGGTTATACAATCGTATATGATCAAATCACCCTTCAGGTATTCCTAATACCTGCACATCCTTCATACTGGAAGACTCATGATCATCCTGAAGATAAAGATCACTTTTACACTGTCATCTTCAGGGCTAGATCATTAAGTTTCTCAATCTTGGTTATCGGGATTTGGTATAGATCATATGCTTTCACAAAGCATATATCTTACCTTCAAATTCATGTCATGCTTCCAAAGCACAACGACCATGCATGGAATTTGTTCAGTCCCAATACCTCATGAGTGAGCTCATGTCTCCCGGTTCACAGGTGAACCTGTATGATCCCTTTGAGAGATCGTATTACTCATATGTCCTTACATGCACACCAGCTCGCCGGTATATAGACCTTGATTAGGTCATCAACCTATTGGTCTGCCAAATGTACATACTCAGACATATAGCAATACATCTGTCTCTAGTCAGAGGATGCATGCCTATGTTGTGACAGTATTCAACGTAGGTCTTTGGTTATCTCGATCTCGTCAAGTCAACCCGTTGACTTAACTAACCTGACACCTCTGAATCATTATTCCCATGCAGAGGACCTGCATCAAGAGGTCAGTCAGATATCAGTCATATGAGATAGGATTGCCATCTCCCACTCAGACTGGAGATCATCACTTAATGATCATTTGATGATGCTTGATGAGTCCTCTATCTAACTCCTTAGATATTCATCCAAGCATCAGCCTCTATGATCCATCCAATGAATCAACAGCTGTGTGATCATCAAGTTGGCCATGGTACATAACCCTTATTGTACTGAGGGACCCTATAGTGCATTCATTCATTAATCTCAGAAAGGGGAGTGAAAAATAATCAATAATTTTCATTGATAATTTATTCATTACAATAACATTTATTGTAGAAATGGTTCGCCCGGGGCTCACATTGCTAACAATCTCCCACTAGCCCTCAGATTTATTCATGTACAATCTTTAAACCCATACTCATTACATGCTGGTCGAAAACCTTCTGTGTCAGAGGTTTGGTAAGAGGATCAGCAACGTTGTCGGCAGAGGCCACCTTGGTGATGATGATGTCACCACGCTTTTGTATCTCCCGAATGATGTGGTATTTCCTTTCCACGTGCTTGCTCTTTTGATGCCATCTGGGTTCCTTTTCCTGGGCAATGGCTTCCGTGTTATCACAGAGTAACGGGATGGGAGTATCAGAGGAAACTACGCCAAGCTCCAGCACGAACTTGCGCAACCACACCGCCTCCTTTGCAGCATCTGATGCGGCAATGTATTCGGCTTCTGTTGTTGAATCTGTAGTAGTGTCCTGCTTCTTGCTTCTCCAGCTCACAGCACCACCATTCAACAAGAACACGAACCCTGATGTCGACTTTCGATCATCTACATCCGATTGGAAGTCAGAATCTGTATATCCCAAGACTTGGAGATCACCATCTCCATAGACCAAGATGTAATCTTGCATCCGTCTTAGATATTTGAATATGTTCTTTACTGCATTCCAGTGTTGTTCTCCATAGCAGGATTGGTAACGACTTACCACTCCCACTGCATGGCAGATATCTGGCCTAGTGCACATCATGGCATACATTAAGCTTCCTACGGCTGATGCATAAGGACATCCAGCCATGGCCTTCTTTTCCTCAACAGTTTGAGGAGCCATTCCTTTAGACAGGTGGATACCATGTCTTAAGGGTAGGAATCCTTTCTTAGAACTATCCATACGGAATCGTTCAAGAATCTTCTTAATGTATCCATGTTGTGACAATCCCAAAATCCTCTTTTCTCGGTTTCTGAACAGCTTCAGGCCTAAGATATAAGAGGCTTCTCCAAGATCTTTCATCTCAAAGGTATGGGACAGCCAAATCTTTACACTGGTCATCATCCCTGTATCATTCCCAATGATAAGGATGTCATCTACATAAAGCACGATGAACACAACGGCGCTCCCACTAAGCTTCTTGTATACACAAGGTTCATCAGGATTTTGCACAAAATCATAACTCTTTATGGTTTCGTCAAATCTGATGTTCCAACTACGAGAAGCTTGCTTGAGCCCATAGATGGATTTCTTCAGCTTGCATACTTTACCATCCTCAGTCATGAAGCCTTGGGGCTGCTCCATGTAGATATCCTCCTCGAGGTATCCATTGAGGAAAGCCGTCTTGACGTCCATCTGCCAGATGTCGTAGTCAAGATATGCAGCTATAGCTAGCAATGTCCGGATGGATTTAAGCATAGCCACAGGAGAGAGTGTCTCATCGTAGTCGATGCCTTCTCTCTGTGTGTAGCCCTTGGCTACGAGCCGTGCCTTGAAAGTCTCTACTTTCCCATCAGGTCCCCTCTTTCTCTTGAAGATCCATTTACACCGAATGGGTTTTACCCCTTTAGGTGGATCCTCTAGGGTCCATACACCATTCTTATGCATGGAGTCAATTTCTGACTTCATTGCTAGCATCCATCTATCCATGTCTTGATCCGCGAGTGCTTCATCAAATGAAGTAGCATCAATGTCAGTTTCACCTGACACATGGAATCCATACCTTTCAGGTGGTGCAACCACCCTCGAACTCCTTCGAAGAGGTACGGGTGTTTCATCTTTATTTATCTCTTCCGTTTCTGGTCTAGGAAGTTCAGAATCCTCAGGGGATTCAAAGAATTCCTCTACTTCATTATTGTCTTGACCTTTAAGGAAATCATTCTCCAGAAACTTCACATCTCTAGAAACAAAAACCTTTTGGGTCTCAGGGTCATAAAGTTGGTATCCAATACCATCTTTAACATACCCAATGAAGTAGCACTCACGAGAGCGAGATTCTAGCTTACTTGCGTCTACGTTCTTCGCATAGACCAAGCAACCCCAAACCCTCAAGTGATTAACACTAGGTTTGGTTCCATACCATAGCTCATGAGGAGTCTTAGGCACGGATTTGCTAGGAATCTTATTCAGGATATATATTGCAGTCTCTACTGCATATCCCCAGAAACTAAGAGGTAAATTTGCTTTATTCATCATTGATCGGACCATGTCCATGATGGTCCTGTTGCGTCTTTCAGCAACACCATTTAGTTGGGGGGTTCCAGGAGGAGTGAGATTGGAAACAATTCCATTCTCCTTAAGGTATTCCTTGAATTCATCTGATAGGTACTCGCCACCTCGATCAGATCGAATCCGTTTAATCTTCCTATCGGTTTGGTTCTCAACCAAAGCCTTGAATTCTTTGAACTTTTCAAAGGTTTAAGACTTATGACGTAGTAGGAAGATAAACCCGTATCGCGAATGGTCATCGATAAACGTCAAATAATATCGGTATCCATTTTGAGTCGCGGTACTGAAGGGACCACATACATCGGTATGTATTAGGTCAATAATACCTTCGCATCTCGTAACCTTGTTACGGAAAGGCGTCCTAGTCATTTTGCCCTGTATGCAATGTTTGCAAGTGGGCAGAGGTTGAACCTGTAGAAAATCTAGAGGTCCATCCTTTATCAATCTATTGATCCTATCAACAGACAAATGACCAAGCCTTTGATGCCATATCTCATTTGAGATATTTTTATCCTCTCTGGATCTTTTAGGGTTTTTATTAGTGGTTGTCACATTCATAATACATTTATCAATGCACAATTCATAGAGTCCACCAGAAGTCAAAACACCATCCGCAATATATTTATCATAACGACTTATGACTAATTTATTACAGAAAAGGAAAGTATATCCGCTTCTAACAAGCTTAGATACAGATATCAAGTTCCTTCTGACTTCGGGTACATAAAGACATTCTTTAAGTATAAGGACTCTTCCACTAGATAATGATAGTCTACAAGTCCCGACGGCTACTGCTGCAACACTTGCATCAGATCCCATCTGGATGACTATCTCCCCTTCCTCAAGATTCCTAGTTTCCTGAAACAAATGCAACAAATTGCATACATGAACAGAAGCACCAGAATCTACAACCCAACTTCCTTCTCGTCCGACGAGAAAGCTAGTTTCAATGATGAAAGTAGATTTCATACCTACTGGGGCTTTACCTTTGTCTGAGGACTTCAGGTAATCTGTGCAGTTACGCTTCCAGTGCCCCGGCTTCTTGCAGTGATGACAGACGTCGGTTTTCTTCGACGCCATGAGAGTGGATGCACTGGAAGAAGAGCCAACACTTTGTCCCTTCTTCTTTCTCTTCTGGGCCGGGCCCTTCCGAGAACCATGCTTCCGACCGCGCTTCCCTTTGACCTGTGCAACCATTGCACTGCCACTGGGACCATCCTTCTTCATTACGTCCTCTGCGGACTTTAATGCAGCAAGGAGAGCAGCATTTGTCAATTCCAACTTGTTCATGTGGAATGACACTACAAAGTTATTAAAAGACTTGGGCAATGACAGCAGAATGAAGTCAGCTTGCATGTCTGCATCCATCGTTGCCCCAAGAGTCTCCAGCTCCGACAAGTACCCAAACATTTTGAGTACATGTTCACGGACCGAAGTCCCTTCCTGCATTCTACAGCGAATGAGGTCTTTCATAACATTGTACCGCTGAGTGCGGTTAATGTCACCAAACATATCCTTAAGATTCTGCATTATATCCTGACAGGTATTCATCTCCACATGTTGCTTCTGCAGAACATTGGAGAGAGAACCTAGGATATAGCACCTAGCCAAGACATGATCTTCATCATACTTGTCATTAAATGCTTTTTCTTCCTTGGACTTAGGGTTCTCAAGCTTGTCCTCGGATAGCACATAACTAATGCGCTCAGCAGAGAGAACAAGCTCCAAGTTTCGGATCCAATCCGAGTAATTTGGGCCGGTCAATTGGTTGACCTCAAGAAGCCTACTAAGTGGGTTCAAAGACTTCATTTTCTGAAATTAAGAATGCACTATATTAGAATATAGAAATATATATTCAAATTTATGATATTTGATTAAGGTATTTTAAATCAAATTATTCTTGCATTGTCGACTTTGAAAGTTCATTCCCTTAATCACTTTCAAAGTAAGAGATATACTTACCGCTATATCTCTAGCAAGAATTGGGATCTCCTCTTTATCATTGTCACATCCCAATAATATGAGAATCTGTGACTCCAATAAAGAAAAGCAGGAACTCATTCCATTTTGCAAGTCCAACTTGCAATTTCCCAATTCGGTCTTTAACACCCGAGCCCACCACCCCTAAGGCGATGTTGACCCGTTGTTAATTGAACCAACCGTCAACAGGAATAGTACTCGCTATGCGCAATCCAATATCGCCCCAATAATATGAGGATCCGATATTGGGGTCACTACGCATACGGCCTTACTCTTTCGAGAAGCAAAGAGCCCGATCCAGATGCGCTTGCACACGGGAGCTGTCACTTCGGACAGGCGTCTCCCATATGCAATCCCTGGCGACGAAACTCTTCGCCTTGACGGGAGACCATGGATGTCACTTATGTGATCCTCCATATCATATTCAAATTTTAATTAATTATCGTGAATCACATTCACATAATTAATTCTTCCAAGGAAATTAATAACTCTAATCATATTAGAGTATTTCAATTGGACATAATCAATTTAATCATATTAAATTAATTATCAATCCAATTCAATCAATCAAACTTGATTACTTTACTTGAATACATATATGGTAATATCTCAAAATACGCATTAATTCGAGTTTTAATAATTAGGAAAAAATACATCTTAATCCCTCGGACATTATCCCGGCCCTACCCGCTGTCATGGCCAGTACCGACGAGAGTGGGACGGACCACATACGTTGCAACCCGCAACCCCAATGCTCTCCGACTAGGCACCATATCCGCCTCGGGAAAGGATAATGCCAAATTGATTAATTTGTACTTGAGATTATCATCGGTTTTTCAACCGAAATTGTACCATATAGTAATAATCAAAACATTTTTGATTATAAGGAAATTTGCTAAACAAATTCCCAAATCCTATTCAAGCATCAAGTTTGAAGATTGTTGTTTCCAATTTATGATTTAGATCACATCTTAATCAATTAATTGGTTGGGGCCATGTCAATTAGGCAAATAATAATGTCTCAATATTTCACAAATATTATTCAAGATTATTACACGAAATTAACAATTTAATTTCTCTAATTGACAATCACTTGGTTCTAGATTAGGAATGCAATTTCAGTATAGACCCCTATTCACTAAAATTGGCATATCTCAATCAATTTAAATCCAAATTAAGCAAACTCAATTTTCATAGATTGCTAACTTGATTTACAACAGAACCTAAGTGGATTTGCACGCATTTCGAGGCAGATGATAACAGTAATTAACTCTTTAATCATGTTAAAATCTATTGTTCCCGCAACAGTGCATACATGTCCATTAAAACAACCATAACTAGAGCATACGAAATCCGATTTACGCAAACTCAGTTCCTATGGTTTCCTTATTTAATGGGGAACAAAATCCAAGTTTTAAATTCGTGTTTAAACAATTTAAACAGTGCCGAATTTATTTACTAAACAGATCTGCGAAATCAAATGCGATGAAAACTTTCGCGACCTAAACGAACCCAAGTCGTCCTCGGTTTTTCGAATCATATTCGAAACCATCGACCTAAGGCTCTGATACCACTTGAAGGATATGGAGAAATCTTCAAGCGCATCACGGAAGCGTGATCGTCGTATCGAATACGACGAAGAACGACTAGTCGTACTAGTTGTTCGGTGCAGCGGAATTTAAAAATTTTAAACCGATGAAACCACATGATCCGAGAACCATTCTCAAATCGTTTCATCTATAACCACAGCAAGTATAATGCAATACCTCTCGAAGCGTGGTTGATCGAGTCTCTACGAAAAGAGACCTCCTGTCTCAAGTCCGATCGTCGGAGTAACGGCTTGCGAGCGCGGAGATGAGTCGCGGTGTCCTCGCAATCCAAGTTGATCCAAGCGTGGTTGCTCCTGATCTCGTCGCACGAGATCAAACGTCTCCTTCGTGAGTGAAGCACTCCAAGAAGACAAAGAACCGCAGAGAGTCGAAGCGGCAGCACGATGGCGCGGGCGTCGACGTTTCTCTCCACCAAGGTGGACGGCCACCAAGAAGAGAGGGAGAGAGGGCTGTCGTGTGTATGAGAAAGAGAGAGAGAGAGAGTTTGTGCTACAATAGCATGTGTAAAGAGAGAGCCAAGTATGCCTCTCTATTTATAGGGTTTTGGGATCCATGGATCTCAATCCATGGGACACATAGAATCAATGGATGAGATTGATTTATGTTCATCCAATGGCTAAGATTGTTGTTGTCAAAAGCAACAATTTTAGGTCAAAATATATTTGATAAAATCAAATATAATTCATTCCTAAAACAACCCAACAAATAAGGAGAGAAGACACATGGAGATTTCATCTCCATGTGCCTTCCATGTAGGCGCACACCCACTCCAATTAGGAGTGGTGTGCCGTCCATGGATTGCATGGAGATTGCAATCTCCATGAGATTGCATATCTCCATGTAATCTCTCTTATTTATTTGCAATAAAATTATTTGGGTTTTATTTCTCAAAAATTAATTCACAATTATCTTTGAGAATATTGCAATCTTGCCATGGAAAAATTGTGAATCATATTCACAACCCAAAACAACATGTAATTCATATTGTTAATTAATTACACAATGTGTATCCAATACACATCATAATTAATCAACACATATAAATTATAATTAACTCTCTCTAATACATTATAAATCACATTTATAATATATTATGAATAATTGGATATCTCTATCCAAATTATTCTTATCCAAACTTATTAAATCACATTTAATCATATTGGATAATTTCTCATACATCATGATAATTAAAACACTTTTAATTATCAACTTCTCTTTGCTTAGATCTTATGGAATTGTTCTTAAACCATTTAAGAACAATGCTATTTCTCCTCAGATACTTGGAGATAAGGACAGGGCGATTGTATTGTTCCACGTATAGTGACTTGGATGTTGAGATCGTATCTCAAATCCAGATCCTATGGACCTCCCACTGATGCTTGATCAAATCAAGACCGTAGACTTAATCTTCTCATTGCATCTGAATCTTATTCAGATCAATGTCCATTTCATGGACTAAGATTAGGTCACTTCTCTAATGAGAGGAGTCACTAAAATCCAAACCTGTTTCATCACTCCCTCGGAATGGAAGCGTCATGGTTATACAATCGTATATGATCAAATCACCCTTCAGGTATTCCTAATACCTGCACATCCTTCATACTGGAAGACTCATGATCATCCTGAAGATAAAGATCACTTTTACACTGTCATCTTCAGGGCTAGATCATTAAGTTTCTCAATCTTGGTTATCGGGATTTGGTATAGATCATATGCTTTCACAAAGCATATATCTTACCTTCAAATTCATGTCATGCTTCCAAAGCACGACGACCATGCATGGAATTTGTTCAGTCCCAATACCTCATGAGTGAGCTCATGTCTCCCGGTTCACAGGTGAACCTGTATGATCCCTTTGAGAGATCGTATTACTCATATGTCCTTACATGCACACCAGCTCGCCGGTATATAGACCTTGATTAGGTCATCAACCTATTGGTCTGCCAAATGTACATACTCAGACATATAGCAATACATCTGTCTCTAGTCAGAGGATGCATGCCTATGTTGTGACAGTATTCAACGTAGGTCTTTGGTTATCTCGATCTCGTCAAGTCAACCCATTGACTTAACTAACCTGACACCTCTGAATCATTATTCCCATGCAGAGGACCTGCATCAAGAGGTCAGTCAGATATCAGTCATATGAGATAGGATTGCCATCTCCCACTCAGACTGGAGATCATCACTTAATGATCATTTGATGATGCTTGATGAGTCCTCTATCTAACTCCTTAGATATTCATCCAAGCATCAGCCTCTATGATCCATCCAATGAATCAACAGTTGTATGATCATCAAGTTGGCCATGGTACATAACCCTTATTGTACAGAGGGACCCTATAGTGCATTCATTCATTAATCTCAGAAAGGGGAGTGAAAAATAATCAATAATTTTCATTGATAATTTATTCATTACAATAACATTTATTGTAGAAATGGTTCGCCCGGGGCTCACATTGCTAACACTCCCATCTCCGCCTTACGCCGGAGCTCCACGCCCGAACCACAAATCGCTTCCATTCTCCCTCAAAACGCCACCCCGAGCTTCCTCATTCTGCTGTGCTGCTAACCCTGCAGGAAAGAGCCCAAAAGGAGGCTCTCTCGAGCCTCAGCACTCCAGGAAGCACCTCCCAGGTCATCTCTACCGTCCGACCGCTCCATGTCGCCTCAGGCTCGCCTGAGACCTTTACTCGACGCGGAAGGGCCCCAAGATCATTTTGCCCTCGATCCTAGGGCCGGAGGACACCAGAGTCGGCCGCCATCTTCGATCGAAGCAACCTCCAGGCGATGTTCCTCCAACACCCTTCACGGCAGTCCGATCAAGAGCAAGCTCCAGATTCATCCACAGTCGTTGGATGATCGAGAGCAGCGGCCGTTGGATCTTCATCGACAAGCTAATCTCCGTCGTCCCCTGCAAACCATCATCATGCGTCCAGCGCGCGCCACATGTTATGTGGACGCATCCCAACCGTCCATTCCCGCGCTATATTTTGCATTTTCAACCCAAGACCTTTTTGTTTTTATGCTTTAGTCCTAAAACTTTAATTTGCAGTTCAAAAACATTTGTAATAATTGCAACCATGCCCTCGGAATTTTTTAGAATTGTACATTAGTCCTTGGCCACGTCACCTCACATGACGCAGCACGTGATTTTAGCATTTTACACTGAGGACCTGAAACTTTTATGTATTCGCAATTACACCCCTGTGCATGGTGATTTAAATATATTTATGGGTTATTTGCACTCCTGTCCTATCGGTTTTTGTATTTACATTTATACCCCTGTGAACAGCATAACATGTGCTTTGCACGTGAATTTTTGGTGAAATTGCAATGTTTTCCCTGTAACTTTTACCTATTTGCGTTTATGCCCCTGCCAGCAATATATTTTCTCTTTGTTTCCTTTATTTCTTGCATGCATATATGAAACTCTAAAAATCACCAAAAAATACGTTAAGCTCCAGGTTGCTTGCTCATTCACGCCATGTTTCTATTTCCCATTTTTATTACATTTTCATATTTATAAAAATTCAAAAACATGCATTTTTACTATTGTTTGCATTAGAAAACCCATAAAAATTATAAAAACATCTCAAAAAATTCCCAAAAAATATATTTTGCTTATTTTAGTGTCTTTTAACTTATCCAAAAATCACTCAAAAAAATTAAAAGAAAACTCCTAAAAATTATAAAACTCAAAAAATCTTCCTAAAAATATTAAAAATTCTATAAAAATCATAAAAATCTAATTTATTTCTTTTAATTTTCCTTGTTTTGTTATTTTTTATTTAAAATTAATTTGGAGAATTTTTGTTACTGTTTTCTATTTTATTTCTCCATTTTATTTCAGCATTTTTATTTATTCACTATTTTCAGTATTTTTGACTTTAAAAATATCAAAAAAAGGAAAAATCTAGAAAAATCACAAAAACATTAGAAAATTTTAAAAAACCTAAACAATTTATTTCCTGATTTTTGAATATTTTTACGTATTTTTTATAAATACATTATCCTCCGCTTTCTTACTCTTATATATATATTCTATTTAAAGAAAAAAATATAAACTATAAAAAGAAAATACAAAAATCAGTAAATTAAAAAGCAAAATACAAAAATATAAAATAAAAAATAAAAAAATTATAGAAAATAAAAAACCCATAAAAAATTCCATATTGGCTATGTAGTTCCACTAGGTATTGGGCTTGACTTCTTGTCTACTTGCTTTACTCCGTTGCTTCTTGTGTTCGACCCTACTTGCTTGCCACTGTACATTCTTAGTAGGGTATAATAATTTTTTATCCTTACTCTTGATTGCTTAATTAATTGTGTGGGTTAATTTTTGATCAACGTAAAGGCTTGAGTAGTCACCTCAGCGACAGTGAGTATGATTTGTCAGACCATTATTTAGCGGCTCTTGTCTTATCGTTTTTAAAATGGCACCGTTGCCGGGGAGCATCGGCTTGTACAGTACCCTGGACTTTGGACTCTCGTGCCCAATTTCCAAGTGTTTGTTCACTTGGGGGCTCACCTCAGTTTTTGACGTGTTTTCATCGCTTGTCATTTTCGGGTTTTGTTTTCTTTTCTTACCTTTTGTGGATTGAGCCCTTAGTCTTTAGGATTGCTTGATCGTGTAATCTAAGGCCAAACACCTAACAACCATTGCATGTACCTATAGTCTTGGAGTTTGGACTTAGATATAATTAATTATTGAACATATAACTGGAAACCACCGCGCCGGGAGGGGTCGTATACAGCGCGTGCAGGATACATTGTGGTGGACACCGATCGGCCCCCAAGACTAGACTACTCGGTTTTGCTTTGTGTGTTTAGCATTTGGTTCTTCACGCTAGCAATTGCCTGCTTAGGACGATTTCCGTGTGCATATGGGCATGTAGTATAGGTTTATAAATTCCTGTTTGCATCCCACATGGAGAGAGATGGGAAGCACTGTAAGTCTTCTAACTAAACATTCATCATTAGGCACTAAGGTGAGATTTCCATCTTAGTGTCGCCTTGCATTGCTTTGCCGACCTTCTCCCTCTGTTTTTGGATCAATAGGAATCTAAGAAAAGACAAAAACGTTAGGCGCTTGTATTGATCTTACTTAAAACAAATGATAGCACAAAAAAATAAAAAAGGGACTGCTTAAAAATACATGACCTTAATAAAATTGTTTAATTGGACTCATTGCCTTGGGGTGAGCAAGTCCTCATTTGTTTTCAGGTTGCATGGGAAGGTTTCCTTCCAAGTGAGGTGAGAGACGTCATAAGGATTAGAGCCCTTAACCTAGTCTATGGCTGCCTTGTGTATCGCCTGGATTTCTGAAGTATTGGTGCTTCTATCGTATGTAGACGAGTAGGGCTAGGTTGACAATAGTGACTCTCTATTGTGTAGAGCACTGACCTTGTCCGAAGTATCGAGCATAGGCCATGCCTTCACGTGGGTGTTGTCTCATCGTCTTGCGTCCGAGTAGGTTCTTGCACGCCCACAGGTGATTCCGTTGCGAGCGAGTTCCGAAGTATCGGTTTCACCTATTAGCTTCCTCTCTCTATTTCTTTGGCTGAGTAGGGATCTAGGAAGGGTTACAAGGACCTTAAAAGGTGCAGACTACAGGTTACACAGGAGCAGGACAAGTACGGGATACTCTTCTGGTAGTACTCTCTCTCCTATAGGCGTAGCGCTCTAAGGACTCATTAAAGATAATTCCCTAAAAAACAAACCTAAAATTCACAAAGATAATTGCCGAACCTTCACGGCTTCACGAGTCGAGTTGGTGAATCCATTGTTTTGAGGTTTGATTGATTAGTCAAGTTAAGGTCAAGATCAAAGACACTGTGCCTTTCCGCCATTTTTGCTCTCCTTCCCGTTGACCCTTGCTCATTGTGAGCCTTCTACTATTTTACACTCCTTTTATTTCTCGTTGGCCCCCGTATCTTTCATCCACATCGACCTTCCTCTTGATCTTCGAGATTGTGATTAATGGACAGTTTAGTCGAGACTCCATTGACACCCACATCGGTTCCATCTGCTTGCTTCTCTAATAATTCAGGGCGATTCCCGAGAACCCGGTTCAGACTCCATGAACCCATATCCAGACTCCCCATCTTCTTTAATAAATCGGGATCACTCTTGTCACGAACTCTATCCGTTTTGGGATGGCTATTGATTTCACTCCATACACATCGCCATCCTTAACAAAATTCTGTGTTGACCATAACACAGAAGTCTTCTCTACATCTGGTGTTGCAATTCAGACTGATCGGGTCATTCTTCCATGCGCAGATCTAGAGCCTGATCCCGAGCCAACAAGTCAAGCAGAATCTGAGATGGCCGGTGGAAGAGGAAAGGGACCACAACCCCAACCAGAAGTTGAAGCCGATCAGGGGGAAGGGCAGTACACTACACAGAATGAAGTTAACAGCCAATTCCTGGCTTCCATCTAAGCTATCCAGCGGCAGTTGACAAACTAAACCCTGTCCTAGACTGCCTTCCAAGATATGCTAAATGATTTGAGGAAGAGGGCCGATGCAAGAGATGGACGACGGGAGGATGATCCAAATCATGAGTTCCATCCGGACAGTGATGGAGATGACTTTTCAGTACAAGGCCCCGATTTTGAAAGAGTAGACGTAGAACCACTACAGCCAAAGCCGACGTTGAAGGAGACAAACAATCCAGGAGCGGGCCGCATCACTGAGTGGATCCAGATTCCACATATTCATGCCCATTTCGAGCTAATGCTGCAGTTCCTGTCTTTGCTTCCCACATTTCACGGGAATACTACGGAGGAGCCTTACATTCATCTCAAGAAGTTTGGCCGCATTTGTGCTACCGCTAACTACCCTGGGATTCCTTTGGATGTAGTCAAGATGACCGCTTTTCCCTTCAGCCTTCAAGACAAGGCCCTATATTGGGTCGACCATCTAGGGAAGGTAGTCACGACCTGGGAGGCGCTGAAGTCCGCATTTCTTCATAAGTTCTACCCTCTCGGGCGACTGAATCAGATACGCGCTCATATTTCCAGTTTTTGCCAAGAGCCCCACAAAACCATCCATGAGTCATGGGAGAGATTCAAGGATCTCGAGGAGAAGTGTCCCCACCACGAAATTCCAAAGACCAGCCTGGTGCAGCACTTCTTTGGTGGCTCACACTTGAGTGCCAAAGGCTTGTCGATGCCGCTTGTGGCAGCTTCCATTTTCAATAAGGACGAGGATGTGGTGTGGAATGTCTTTGAGGAAATGGCTGAAGGAGAAGCCGCTCAGTCCTCATCCCGAATCTACATGAAGGTGTCAACTGTCGTCAGCAAGCCAGTGAATATGGCTTCTCACACCGAAGACAAGGATGAATGCTCCAACCTGAGCATCATTGGGAGCCACCTGTCTAAGGTGGATATCATTGAGAAGAGGTCGCAGGACCTCGAGAAGTTATCAGTCATTGAGAAGAGGACCCAGGTCCTGGAAAAGCTCGACGTGATTTCCCAACAGCTGTAGCAACTCGTCCGCGCTTTGAATGCCAACATGTGAAACGCTATGTCTACTACTCTCGAGCAGACCGCTTGAGAAGAAGGAGCCTACGTCATATCAAACCCCTCAGTCGACGCCACCGCAGCGCCAGCCTATACAGACTGTGTACTACGTGCAGGTTCCGGAGTAGTCCCAGCAGTCACAGAAACAGATGGTTGTGTATCAGCCAGAGTCCCAGCCAGCCTACCCTGAGCAGTTCTCTCCACTCCGTCGATGATCCAAGAAATCAACGGTGTATGGAATAATGAGGCACAACTAACCCGTCCTCAGGGACACACTCAGGGTCAGAACATGGGCAATAGGCCCTTTCACCAGCAGCAGCATGGTGGGAGACCCTTGCAGCCTTCATATCAGTACCAGCCTCCGTCTTAGGGAAACACCTGGAGGCAGAATTATCAGCATGGTCCTCAGCAGTTCGGATACCGTGGGACAAGGATATAACCAGCAACTGGTTGCTACACATCACTAGAATTCACAATATTCCTCCAACCCTCCTCTTCACCAATTCTCTCAGGGTTACCAATCACAGTCTCAGTCATCATACCAGCACTCTAGGCCGCAGCAGGGGGATTCTTCTGAGATTGTACCAGTTAATACAACCCTGGCATGCCTTGAACAATTGATGAAGAATATGTCTGAGATGAACCAGAAGATCGACGACTTAAAGACTGCGAAAACAGCTATCCCTACGCAAGTCGAGGCAAACCCGAACAACTTCCGATGCAAGGAGCAGGTAGTCGGCAGTGTCCAACCCGATTCAGGTGAATTAAATTGTTTTTATCTAATGTTGTTACTCTTAGGAGCGGTAGGATACTCCAGCCATCAGCCACCGCGAAAGGAAAGCATCTTGCATCTGATGGTGAATCATCAACCAGGCCAACGACAGGGCCACAAAACCTTTTTGGAGAAGCACCATCCACCAGAAAATCACAAAAAATGAAGAAAACAACAAAACACAAAACGATAGCAGCAACCACAGTGAAGAAAGCCAGCATTGGAGACGTTTGCACCTGCTACAGAACCAGCCACAGATAGAAAGAATTTTGCACTTGCAGCGAGTCCAACGCTAGCACCTGACGCCGAAACCTGCTATTTTTGGTCCACATCTTGTAGATGATTCTATTCCTTTTTGCCATCTACTTGTAAATAACAATATGGACAATATTTTGAATGATATTGGTGAAGAGTTTGTAAATATTTCCTTTTCCAGAAGCAATGAAAAAACACAAAAAATGAAAAATTTGAAAAATGCTTTGTCTGACCCTACTATCATAGAAATCATCCAGAATTTGGCATTTAAACATGCCATTGATGAAAGCTCTTGGAGTACATGTCAGCTGTAAAGAAAGGATTAAAATATGCACGTACAAACAAGCGCAGGCCTCACCTTCACAATTCCATAAGCAAGGGTAGCAAGTCCGAAAAGCATATCCTCACAATGGCCACAGTTAATGCCATCAGCAACCTCCGGGATAAAAAGCCCGATATGCGAGCACCTCTTGTACGTTGTCAGATGTTCAATCAGGAGTTTGAACGAACACTTCTCGATAGCGGGTCGTCTGTCAACTTGATGCCAACTTTGCTACTTACGGAATTCAGGCTAGGACCGCTCAAGACTACAAAGATGATTCTGCAATTCGCATATAATTCAGTTAAGAGGCCGAGGGGCCTGTTGGAGGACGTGATAGTCACGTTTAGGGAAAGCAGTTCCCGACCGATTTTGTGGTACTTGATATGGATGTCCTCGCTCCATTGCTCCTTACCCCAATCATACTCGGAAGAACATTCCTGCAGACATAAAATGCAGTAGTGAACTATGGGATGGGAGAAATCACTTTTGGCGCTGGCAATGAAACAATCAGAGTGGAGACCCTGCCTGAGGGAGCACCAGCCGAAGGAACATCTGTGTCATACGCAAGGGTGATTGAGTATTCTGACGACTGTGACTTTCTAGCAGAAATTCAAGACACCAACTTATTCGTGGATGACAATGAGATCCATGAACTCCTCTGCTCCGAGGAGGGAGTGGAGATCGCAGTCAAAGTTTCCCTTATCGATCAGGATGAGGAACTCGCTGATGTGCTGAATGAGACTGCCGTGGAGGTGATGTGCCTTCAAAATCAAGAGCAAATTGTTGCAGATTCTTGTGATGAAGAGGAAATCATTGAAGCATTCCGTCAAAATCTGAGTGAAGAGGCAAAACATAGTACGGTGGACACTGAACAGATGAAAGAATCGCCACTTGCATTAATAGTTGAGGTCACTTCTGAAGCAGCTCGGACGCCACCAGAGTTGAAATCCTTGCCCTCCAACATGAAATATGCCTTCCTTGCGGGAGAACCGAACATGCACCCGGTAATTATCGATGCACACCTTACTGAAGACCAAGAATCTCGTCTGATGGAGGTTCTTGAGCGCAACCGCAAGGCGATAGGCAGGCGAAATTCGGATCTCCATGGGATCAATCCGTCACTGTGCTCGCATCGTATTTTTCTGGAAGAAGATTGCAGGCCCTCTCGAGAGCTTCAGAGAAGATTAAATCCTAATCTGCGGGAGGTTGTTATGAAAGAGATCCACAAATGGTGTGATGCGGGATTTATTTATCCCATCTCCGATAGCAAATGGGTGAGTCCTCTCCATGTTGTGACAAAGAAATCAGGATCACCATTGTGAAGAATGATAAAGGAGAGGAGATCGCAAATAGAGTACCCACTTCGTGGCAAGTGTGCATGGACTACAGAAGACTTAACCTCGCCACCAAGAAGGACCACTTTCCTTTACCCTTCATCGACCAGATCTTGGAGAGACAGGCCGCGAAGGAATACTTCTGCTTCTTGGATGGATACTCTGGATACAATCAGTTGCTATTGCTCCTGAAGATCAAGAGAAGACTACGTTCACATGTCCTTTTGGTACACATGCCTTCAGACGGATGCCATTCGGGGCTTGCAACGCCCCAGCCACTTTTCAGA